>OY759272.1:37507029-37654529 GCA_963662155.1 Lamellibrachia columna | reverse complement strand
TCCACCTTAAACTTTCAGGCGCACGTACAGAGTCAGTAACCTCCTTTCTCTCTTTCCTTTCTTCCTCTATCACTCTACAAAAGTCCTGCGGCAAAGGGGAGATGGCAACAGGACAGGCGGAGGATGCCGCTAGGAGTTCTTAGTCACGACCCTACACGTATGGCGGCCTTAGTGTGAAGGTCGTTTTGTCATTGACATGGAGTTCACAATGACGTCCGTACCCTGCTAGGGCGACAGAGCAGCCTTCTTTAAGGGCAGCACTGCTCTCTCCAACTGGAGGAGGGGATATAAAAAGTTCCCTAAACAAAGCTGTCTCCACCCAAGCTTGTCGACATCGGAAACTATTTCTTCATGATCCGCTGTGTCGACATCGGAAACTATTTCTTCATGATCTGCTGTGTCGACATCTGCAACTATTTCTTCACAATCCGCTGTGTCGACCTCTGCAACTACTTCTTCACGATCTGCTGTGTCGACCTCTGCAACTACTTCTTCACGATCTGCTGTGTCGACCTCTGCAACTACTTCTTCACGATCTGCTGTGTCGACCTCTGCAACTACTTCTTCACGACATCTAGTCCGTCAACTACTGCCGCTTCTACATCTATCACTGGTAGCACTTCCAAGTCTTAAGTGTGCTCCGATGCGATTCATACCTGCGGAGTACTTTCTCACAGGATTCCATGCGGACACAACTTGTGACTCATTATCTACATACGTGTCAACAACGTTGAGTTTGAAATTCTAATGTGAGCGATTACAAACCCGACACAACTCGTATTCTTCCTTGAAGCTGCGTGTTGACATTCCCAAACCTAACTCGTTTTATGACGCTGATCTCTGGCCTGCTGGAACAAAGATTGGACATTATTTCCCACCTAGGAAACACACACCAACAAATTCGACCCACTTATAGACTTTCCCCTTCGTATTGCTTCCTTTAACTCCAGAAGCACACGGAACAGTGCTTTTGACGTGGTTGACATTTTAAGCTATTTAGATATACTTGCTGTGCAGGAACACAGGCTCTCTAAACAGGGCCTTTCTATTCTTAATCGGTTCACACTGACTTTAACGCCAGAGGAATTATATGTATATAAATAACACACGTCATGAAATAAAAGCATACAATTGATTGAGTATTACATACATATATATAATACCTAAACTTCATGGCGTTATGGAGTCATCGACATCGGCCTTCGCTGTTGTGGTATGCGCTGCCATCGGATCTTCGACATCGCCACGTAAAAATCAATCGTTCCTCTTCATGTCTCAGTTCAAAATACTGTCCCCAGTCACGATCTTCGTAGAACATGATTCCTCAAACATATTAAGTGTGATTATCGAGGTCAATATCCGATTAATTGGAATACTAACGCATCGTAAATGAACGAGGCCAAGAACGTGCGCTCTGCGCATGCGCTCGCAGATCGAACCAACGACAACACCTGTTGCAGACTTACAGCAAGACGGTTGTTTTGTATATGCGTTGACCGTTGTCTCAAGGGCTGTTATTGGTTAATTTTGAAGAACATAGTGAATTCCCATATGTGAAACTAGATATGAACATTCCAAGCGTACATAATATTATTGCCTTCGTTGAGGGATATCCCCGAAAATGCGCCTGCAACATGTGCGATGTATCGCTTTTGTTTTACAGAATTCATGCGTGAAATATTACATACCTTTTCTAAAGATGTTAAAATGTCAGTTGGTGACAACAAGTAAATATCCTCGAACATCTGCATTCAATGTATACGCTCGTATAGAGCGATTTCTCGAATTCAAGTTTATGTAAATCCGACTCATTTCGTTAGGATTCGTCACAGCCAGGGAATTCTGGGATGATTTCTGAAAATGTTCTGAAAAAGGGGGTCTTGCCCCTGAGGAGGGACATGGAAGTCAACGCGACGATGTTTCCGAGAAGTATAATTGATAGCGACGTACTGCACCAGTTCAGCGCTTCGTGTTATCTAGAGTGCGTTCTATGTACGAGACCTGGCCGAATCTGTACAAACACAACTCGCCGTGTTTTCAACACGCAAGAAAGGTTATGCTATTACTTTAGCATCCGTTGTCATATAAAGGGAACTGCCTTCTTACAATTCCATTCCACCGTTTTTTTCACTCACCTTGTTGGGTCGCAACGAAAACCAGAAAACAAACGAGGACGCTGATTCCCGCAAGGTGGGGCTGGTGCATGACATATCGAAACGTCATGATCGACTGGCGATCTGTTCTTTAACTCAAATGATTCAACCGTTTGTCTGTGTCATAACTTAACAGCAGATCAGTAGTCGTTATATTCTCAGGCGCGACACGAAACGTGCACCACAATCGATTGTCTGAATTAGATGATGTCCTTTTTAGTCCAGCTCATACATGAAATATCATACCATACGTTTTTGTTTTCAACCATATCGGTATATCGGGTTTCAGAAAGCCCAGCATATGTTCTGTAAGCACATTGTATTCAGCCAGCTTTTATTTTACACTGAAAATTATATAAATTTGTTGACCTCCTGCCCTATTACACAGATTTAAATATACACAAGATTCACATTAAAGTGTGAATTCCATCAAGGCCAGACTACTCAACTAGTTCTATTGCATAACATTACACAACCTAATTAGCAAACTTGCAATGACAAAGGCACTTGCCTGGTGGATCACCTCCAGTGAGTCGGTAGACCTTATCAGATAGCATGCTGCTCTGTCCAAGATTTTCCCAAGCCACAGGAGGGTGTACTCCTTCAGGAGGTCTCCACAGTAAGCCCATGTGTCTAATTAGCTGAAGTAAACAAAAACTGATCAATAAGTCATTATACTCCAATATCGTTGGCTGAGATTGATATAAATGTCCAAACTGAGGCTTTACTATTGCAATTATCTCCCCCCCCCCATCATACAGACGTTCTGTCACTGTCATTTGATCCGAAACGCATTTTTATTAACCATTGAAACGTTAACCGATCGGCATCTGTCATGTTGAACCGTGTCACACCACTTGCTATGATTTATGCCACCAATTGTTTGATCAGATCATTCTCTGCATCGCTTCCAAAGAATGTGAACTTCAGCAGAAATGCACAGGGAAGAGTGTGTTCCGTAATTGATCGCATCAATTATGGAGCTGGAATCTCATTGCTACGAAAACTGGAAAATGTACACAGTGTCCTATAACAAAGGGTGGGAGGGTTGCTCGGGCAGTGAAGCGCATTCAGCATGATGTGGTCTACCAACGAGCATATTCCAGACGGTCCTCGGTGCAGCTGCACAGACGACGTACAGAGCTAAACAGAATGGGATACTATTTTGAAACAAAAAGGAACCGCCGTCAAGTAGACATAATAGACAGGCAAGAAAGGGTCGGCTTGACCCCAAACCTGCAACCCGAGCAACTGTGGCTGGGGCATCTACCTCGACATCAGCAATGACAACCACATCTACAAGGCCAGTCATAAAACGAAAGCGGCGACAGCGAAAGTCACCTGCAGATCGCACTGATCACCCATACTCGTTAAGGTCACGGAAATCTGCTGACCACAATTATGCCAGCAGAGTGCAGACACACAAGAACTGTACATGCACACACGACATTCTAATACTGTATCATTCTGCATTCTCTATAGATATATGGCTTACTTTCACACAGAGGCTGTTATGGCATAGATGACTAGCATCAACGCCTGGGCCAACATGTGTGATTCTGTGTTGAAGCATGTAACTGAGCTTATGCACTGTCACTGCACGGCTGTAGCCACACCTGAATCAGCAATTAATAACTCCGTATTTAACAATGTTTCCTTTTTTGCAGCCTGTCCATAGCATACACTCATTGACTGGTGACATACACACGTTTTCATGCATTTTATCACTATATTTTTGGTAAAACCTTTCCTTGACCATCAACAATTCTGAAACTTCTTTCTTTCTTTTACTGATATGTGGACGTCCTGCCACGTCGACGGGAAGTGGCCCTGTATCCATGCATTGCCAAATGCATCCCCAATAGCGAAACCGCTTGCGTCTGAGGTCAGGTGCGGAACATCGGACGAGCTCCAATCGACCGGAAGGAAAGACATGATGCCATTGGAAGATTGCATGAAAAGAAGCCAAGCCGTAATATCCTTGCGTGCCTCACACGCAAGGCGGATACTGTGCAGTTGGTTACTGACACCTACAGTGAGAAATGTGCTCTCTGGAGCGATGACGCGACAAGCGAACTTCAAGGTATCGATGACTCCCAGACGCTCCACAAGTGACAGCTTCAATGTCTGGGAACAGGTATGGACCTCAACGCCATGAAGAGTGACCGTAGTTGTGGGGAGGACTGAGTTGACGGCTTAACCGGCAAGTTGAGAGTAGCAGAGTTTGAAATTGATTGCAAACATGCGTTGCATTGTGAAGAATGCGCTGGGCCGAAAAGGTTAAATCTAGAATGTGACTCATGTTGGTAACTAGAAACGTGTTGATGCATATCCACTGCAGAGCACAAGAGAGCGCTTCAAATGTAAGACAGACCATGCTAGGCCCGCGGGAAGGCACCAGTCAAAATAGAAAAAGTAAACCCAATAGATGATAGTCCAGAGGAGAAATATGAATGATCCGAAACCCGTCCTCCAAATCCGCCTTAGCTACCAAACAACCGACGCCAATGTCCAGAATGCACTGAATGCAAGTGTCAAGTGTCAAGTGTCAAGCATTTCAAAGCTAACCATAGTGTGCTCATGCTCAATGGGTGAATTGACCGAGTTGTGTTTTGGACTACTAAGGTCATGGATAAGACGAAACTCGCCGGGACCGTGAGCGGCGACTGGTCTTCGACGAGAGGGGGCGCCGGCTACTCTTCCTCTCGGACGCATCGCTGCTGGCAGAGGTGGTTGCTGTCGGAGCCGCGGCTGACGTCGTCACGGTTGCAGAACCTCCTGCCTCGGTGGCGACATCTAGGGTCCGCTGGATGCGTTTATCTCGGAGGTTCAGTCGCAGCTCAAAGCTCGCCTCCACCCTGGTGGGCACCAAGTCTGCAATCAACTGCAGCACAAGCGGGTCCCGCGTGACCATTCGGTTGCTGGCAGGCGCAGGCACCAGAGGAGGCGATGCAGTCGACGGCTCCTCCACGGCTGCTGCCTTCGATCGCGTGGACGTAGACTTTGACATCCTGTAAACACTAGATGGCAGCACAAGCAGAAATACAATTCCGGTCAGTCAATGACTGGCCGGAGTGCCCCCCCCCCTTGGCTTACGCTGCCTACCTATTTTCGCAGCGACCAGCTGTAAGATAGATAGAACAAGGGCTACATTGAAAGACACCTGACCTACGAGAGAAGTTTAGAGGAGGGACATTCTGGGGACAAACAGGACAACAAACAGACCAGCTGTAAGATAGGCAGAAGCTGACCTACGAGAGAAGTTTAGAGGGGTTCATGCTGGGGAGACCAGACAAACAGGACAACAAACATATGGTGCTGAGCGCAAACGTGCAGCCATGCCGATCCCCCCCCCAACTACGTAAAGCCACTTGCGTGAAAAACGCCGCGCTAACGCGCACAGCCATTGAAAGGCCCAATTGTAAGCATAACTACACCAGTATGAGCATGTAAACCACCAGGGGACAGCACAGGTCACCCCCTGCAACACACCAGATGGCAGCATCAGCGCGCAGACAATATTTCGTCGAAGTGCAGCTGGCTTTGCTCGGCTGACTTCGAGAAAATTTGTTTCGATCGTGACCCGGAGAAGAGTTAGGGTTATTGTAGTGTAAAAATCACTTTACAAAGGATGATGTGCCAACACTATCCCCAGTAATGGAAGCTATTTTACTGGCAAATATGTCCTTCGGACACATCTCGCGAACGTGTATGGAGGCTGGTAATTCATGGTGAGACCCCCTAAGTCGTCTTAGCCTTAGGAGTTGAAACTTTGAAAGAGACACATTTGGCTTCGAAAAAAACGGCATTCATTGTTAAGTTGCAAAATAGAAATTGTATTACTGATTTATGGGGTAAGCAAGATATAAACCCATTCGGTTCACCATAATGAAAGCTACTGTGATCCTTGTTATAGCTCATACCAGAGATGGAAACATTACGTTGATCATTACCACTATGAGTCCTAGCTTGCAACTACATGACATCCTGTGAATAAATTATTTTAACAATGAAAGCCCCTTACATTATAGTGCAAAATCAGTGGAGCAAATACAATTTTGATCAATAAATGTTTGCATATCAATTACATCATTCACTCTGAAAACGCACAATATTGCATTGAAATTGTTTGTGGTGACTTCGATATTAACATTGTGAAGATGTAGAGGAATCGATAATGTTTTATTCTCTCCCGGAGTCGTTTAATAGCTCCTTCCTCGCTTAATTTCTTTTGTTCGTCTCGTTCCAGAATAGTTCTGCATCGGACAAGCTGAACAATTATTTTCGACTCGGTCCAGTCGAAATTCAGAGAAACCATTTTTCACACTTTCGCAAGTTACACGATCTGACGAGCAAAGGCAATTTTGTTGATGATCTTAATAAAATGTGCGCTCTTTTATTAAGCCGACTATGTTTATCATTGCGCATATTCGCTGGGAGATTTGAGTCGTCAAGTATGCCTTCGATTTGAGCCGCACTCGAGTCTCAGTTTTGCATGACTTGAGACTTGACTTGAGACTCAAGCAGAATTCAGCAAGGACTTTAACTATTTAATGTGTTGCAAACCCTGTCGTGACACCGAACCCCAATTTCGATCTATGCCGATTTGCTCTTACATGGACTTTCGTCCTGAAGACTTGAGACTTGGAGTTGGACTCGAAGGAAACAAATTCCATGAGCTCTGTAAAGAGGATCGGCAGCTCGTCGTATTCAGTGAGTCAGTGCCTCGATATAAAAACACCTCAATTTATGGAGTGGCCGCATAGTTTCCCAAAGTAAAAAAAATAGTATAGCATTACGTATGGGTGGGTGCAGGTTTTGTCGACACCACGAGTCGCGGGACAAACGAATGCGTTTTGATTGACAATGTGTGTGTTATCTTATGTCCCACACCACGTCTTGATGGTGTGGGCGGTGGTCTGAACCAATGCTAAACACTATACGTTTTTCTGGACTTTGAGAACTTACGCGACGACCCTTAAGTGGCCCGACTACAGTGACACGGTTTCGTACACCTGGCCTAAAGACCACCGAAATTCATGCTTGACACACACTGTGTTTACATCTCCTCTTCGGGAACTCAGTGAATATTATGTAATTTTTTGTAGCGAGCCAATAGTTTTATGCAATTAGATCTTCCATCACCAGTGTATATTTTAGCGGTCGTTTGGCTGTGAATACAAACAGGAACAGTGTACCCTGGAAATGCGTACCAAACGTTTCTGGAGTCTCATATCAGAATCGTGTGGGGGTATCAACACTAAAACATAGACAAGCGCATTCACCAGTTGGCCGGATATTTGCCTCCCCAACTCAAACTTCAAACTCCATCCTCAACATATTTAGCCTATCGCAAATCCGGTTCGTTGATGTTCAAATATGTAGTGTGTGAATATTTTAAATAACACGATTTAAGAAAATGTGTATTTGTGTTCAAATCGTCGAAAGAATTGATTTTAGTCGCTAAATCTGGCAAGGCTCACAATAGTGGATAAACAAAATGGCGAACACTGTGCGGGTCAATGCCGACCGTGGGCGTGACTTCCATCCTCTCGCCGATCACATGACATATGAGTTTTCAGCACCTTTATTTTCACATAAATTAATGTTTTACCAAACATGTAGGGGCCTAGTTTAATAGTTTGACGATTTCACAAAAATTACATACAAAACTTACACAAACGACCCATCGTGTTGCAGTGGATACTAAGTACGTTTGATTTTTCGCGAAATGAATTTGAAATCAGACTAGCTAAAAATCGAACTCGAATTGAGGATGCACCTTTAAGCCCCATCAATCAGAAATCGATTCTTCCCAGTGGCATCAGTAAGATTATAAACATGGATCGCACACACCAAGCTTGGGTTCAAATGCGAGTCACCGCATTTAAATGCAAATGTTTGAAATTATGCAAATGCAAGTGTTTGAAATGATTCAAATGGAAATACAAATGTTTCAGATTATGCAAATGCAAATGCAAGTGTTTGAGATTATTCAAATGCAAATGCAAGGGTTAGAAATGATTCAAATGGAAATGCGAGTGATTTCATGACTGAAAAATGCAACAAAGTTTACATAAACTTTATTAAATACATAAAACAGATGCTTTATTACTAAGTAATGTTTCAGTAATCAATCAATCAATCCAAAAATATGAAAATCAAAGGACATGTAAGAACACTACATGGGACATATTTATTTAGGGAAACCTTTGGGTTGAGCACTAGTCTTGGATGAACATTGGATGTATTCAAGTGGGGAGGCTTCTTTCCCCATCAAGGAAATGAGCATGCAGCTGCCATTAATTGCCCAAATTTTGTAAATAAACTTTGTCCATCCAGAAAAAACAATGAGATACGACCTGAATGGTCTGGCATATTTGCTTAATAAGAAATACTTGGGATTTAATCGCTGTAGCAGAAACTTAGCGCTTGCGGGGAAGAAAGAGCATAGTGACAGAATTACTCAAATGAAATACAAACAATAATTAACATATAATGTCATTCAATGACAAAACTTATGGCATATGGTGATTATGGTCACTACAGTGAAAGTTGGCAGGCTGTGTCTCGGTGTTACTCTCTGCTTGAGAATGATCAATTTCTGTGTGAGAATAATCTGTGTGAGAATAATCCAACAAAGCAATACAAATTATTAAATGTAATGCATCATTGCTGAGATCAGCCATTCCAAGGTGACTTTCGTGACAAAAGCTACTCAAATTTTAATGATGTCCTTCTACTGCTTCCAAATTCCTCAACAAATTCGAAATGTTGTACAGTTATTTCATAGACCTTAACCAATTCCTTAGCTTAGCCAAGCAATTTTTCAATTCATTAACATTTTCATGAAACAGGTGAGAGGAGAAAGCTGGGTTATCGCTCTAGTCTATAGGGGAGTGATTAATGATGTAACTCTATGGTAGTTGCCCAGAATCTGAGCGCATACATAAGTAACTAATTAAGATGTCATCCGGGCATTTGACTAATTCAAAAAAAATAAGAGTTAACTTTTATCAGTTGATAAAATGCAATTTGAATAAACGAATATATGTATATATATATATATATATATATATATATATATATATATATATATATATATATATATATATATATATATATATTGTTTTGTTTGCCTTATGTTGTACATGATGATGATGAGGAAATGAATTTATTTACTTACGTATACATATATATATATATATATACATATATATTTATATATATATATATATATATATATATATATATATATATATATATATATATATGTATATATATATATATATATAATTTATATATATAATTTATATATATATGTATGTATACATATATATATATATATATATATATATATATATATATATATATATATATATATATATAAGTAAGTAAATTCATTTCCTCATTATCATCATCATCATCATGTACAATATAAGGCAAACAAAAGCAATGAAGATGAGGTGGCTACCAGAGAAGTATAAACTTATCTGGCTACTGAAGATAACACCATGAACCAATTGCTATATATTAAAAAGGGTTCGAGAAATAAGTCAGAGAATTACAGACCAGTGAGTTTAACGTCAGTGATTTGTAAATTATTAGAAAGGTTAATTAAAGACCATATGGTGGACTTCCTCGTTAAGCATAAATTATTAAATTCATCTCAACATGGATTCCTTAAAGCGAGATCATGCTTAACAAATATGTTATGTTTTTTGGAAGAAATCACTAAGTGGATAGACATGGGATCGCCAGTAGATATTATCTACTTAGATTTTCAGAAAGCTTTTGACAAAGTGCCACATCAAAGATTGCTACTTAAATTAAAAGCCCATGGTATCGGGGATAGCATAACTGACTGGATAGAACAATGGCTGACTGACAGAAGACAACGAGTTGTAGTAGATGGCGAAGTTTCAAATTGGAAATCGGTTTTGAGTGGGGTACCTCAAGGATCAGTATTAGGACCTATATTATTCTTAATTTATATCAATGACTTGGACGAGAGTATAACAAGTAACGTACTGAAATTTGCGGACGACACAAAACTGTTTAGAAAGGTTAATACTGATGGTGATAAACAACATTTACAAAACGATCTAGACAGATTAGTGAAATGGTCTGAGAAATGGCAGATGCTGTTCAATTTTGGGAAATGTAAATGCCTACATACAGGACATGGGAACTTGAATGTAAACTATAAAATGGGAGCTACTGTTCTTGGTACTACTGTAAAAGAAAAGGACTTAGGAGTTACAATAAGCGCTGATATGAAAGTTTCAGAGCAGTGTGGTATTGCAGCTTCAAAGGGTAATCAAATTCTTGGATTGATTAGAAGAAACATAACATATAAGGGAAAAAAGTTAATTATACCTCTTTATAAAGCAATAGTTAGACCTCATTTAGAATACTGTATACAAGCATGGAGACCATATCGTAAGAAGGATATAGATACGCTTGAACGCATACAAAGGAGAGCAACTAAAATGATTCCAGAACTTAGAGACCTTAGTTATGAAGAACGCCTGAAAGAATGTGGTTTAACATCTCTAGAGACAAGGAGGTTAAGAGGAGATCAGATTGAAGTTTTTAAGATATTGAATGGGTATGAAAATATTGATAGAAATATGTTTTTCTCACTCAAGAAGGATAGCAGAACTAGAGGACATGAGGTAAAATTAGTAAAGGATCAATGTAGATTGGACATCAGGAAGCACTCGTTCTCACAGAGGACAATAAATGAATGGAACAAACTGTCTACAGATTGTGTAACTGCTAGCAGCGTGAATATGTTTAAAAACAAGGTTGACACATATATCAGGAGGGCGGGTTATAAGTAGGTGAACATTGTTGGACTCTCGATAAGCCAATGGCTTCCTTGTCCACTTGCCATCTGGGCCTTTGGCTTGAATGGCAAATCTTGTTAAATCTTGTTAAATTAACCTGAAGATTTCTCATGGCCATTTGTTCTTAATGGGGCATAGCCGCCAGAATGATTAATCATTTGGGTGAGGGTGGTCCCAGCAGTTGTGTTATAAGTGTGGGCAGTTGGGTTGCTCATACTGTAGTGAGCAGAGTGCATTAATGTTCTCCAAGACATTTGGGGGCTTCCTGGAAACAGTTGTGGGACAACGAATATGATTATTTCCTTCGTGGCTTACAACTGTACGAATCGACAGAAGACAGGATCTAACATCTCGTTTCACAGGTAGGAATTCTCAATTGTATAAATAATAGTTTAGTTGACTGTCAGCATGAACATGCATTAGTGCCATAAATTTAGAAGCATAGCAGTTTTAGACGTCATTGCATTTGGAACATTTATGTGCAAACCCCCCCCCCCCCCAATGGAGTGTTATCCTGATTATTACTCCCTAGCACATACGCTAGAGACCTGTGCATTGATAAGTGCCCAAGAGTTGTTTGTAAACAACAGTGCAATGGCAGCTAGGCTAGTCAGGCAATGCTTTGGGCAACACACATGTGAAATAGACAACATTGTTGATTGTTGAGTTTATGTTTTTAGGAGTTTCTACGTGTAGAGTACTAATTTTACAGTGGTCCATTCTTAATTTAGGCATAAGCTAGCCACACGTAACCTACATATTACTATAGTAACATTAGTGAGACATGTATTTTAACCCATTGTACATTTATTACACTCAATAATTGAAGTTATTTAGTAACAAGACTTAACAAGATTTAACAAGATTTGCCATCCAAGCCAAAGGCCCAGATGGCAAGTGGACAAGGAAGCCATTGGCTTATCGAGAGTCTTACAAAGTTCATCTACTTATAACCCGCCCTCCTGAGATATGTGTCAGCCTTGTTTTTAAACATATTCACGCTGCTAGCAGTTACACAATCTGTAGACAATTTGTTCCATTCATTTATTGTCCTCTGTGAGAACGAGTGCTTCCTGATGTCCAATCTACATTGATCCTTTACTAATTTTACCTCATGTCCTCTAGTTCTGCTATCCTTCTTGAGTGAGAAAAACATATTTCTATCAATATTTTCACACCCATTCAATATCTTAAAAACTTTAATCTGATCTCCTCTTAACCTCCTTGTCTCTAGAGTTGTTAAACCACATTCTTTCAGGCGTTCTTCATAACTAAGGTCTCTAAGTTCTGGAATCAGTTTAGTTGCTCTCCTTTGTATGCGTTCAAGCGTATCTATATCCTTCTTACGATATGGTCTCCATGCTTGTATACAGTATTCTAAATGAGGTCTAACTATTGCTTTATAAAGAGGTATAATTAACTTTTTTCCCTTGTATGTTATGTTTCTTCTAATCAATCCAAGAATTTGATTACCCTTTGAAGCTGCAATTCCACACTGCTCTTAAACTTTCATATCAGCGCTTATTGTAACTCCTAGGTCCTTTTCTTTTACAGTAGTACCCAGAACAGTATCTCCCATTTTATAGTTTACATTCAAGTTCCCATGTCCTGTATATAGGCATTTACATTTCCCAAAATTGAACAGCGTCTGCCATTTCTCAGACCATTTCACTAATCTGTCTAGATCGTTTTGTAAATGTTGTTTATCACCATCAGTATTAACCTTTCTAAACAGTTTTGTGTCATCCGCAAATTTCAGTACGTACGTTACTTGTTATACTGTCGTCCAAGTCATCGATATATATTAAGAATAATATAGGTCCTAATACTGATCCTTGAGGTACCCCACTCAAAACCGATTTCCAATTTGAAACTTCTCCATCTACTACAACTTGTTGTCTTCTGTCAGTCAGCCATTCTTCTATCCAGTCAGTTATGCTATTCCCGATACCATGGGCTTTTAATTTAAGTAGTAATCTTTGATGTGGCACTTTGTCAAAAGCTTTCTGAAAATCTAAGTAGATACAATCTACTAGCGATCCCACGTCTATCCACTTAGTGATTTCTTCCAAAAAACATAACATATTTGTTATGCATGACCTCGCTTTAAGGAATCCATGTTGAGATGAATTTAATAATTTATGCTTAACGAGGAAGTCCACCATATGGTCTTTAATTAACCTTTCTAATAATTTACAAATCACTGACGTTAAACTCACTGGTCTGTAATTGTCTGACTTGTTTCTCGAACCCTTTTTAAATAATGGTATGATGTTTGCTTCTTTCCATTCAAACGGAACAACTCCCTCTTTTAATGACAAGTTGAATACTCTTGCAAGTGGTATACTGATTTGTTCTACTGTTTCCATTAGTAATTTTGGAAGAATCCCATCCACTCCCGGTGATTTGTTATCCTTCATTGCCTTTATTTTCTTAGCTACCAATTCTGGAGTTACAACTAACGGACCTAAATAGTCAGATTTAGCCCCCTGAAATTTAGCATCAGCAACTGGTAATGAAACTAATATCTTCTTTGGTAAACACTGAACTGAAGTAACCATTTAAGTCTTCCGCCATTAAAAACCCCTGTGATATTATATTTCCAGCACTGTCTTCTAGAGGTCCAACCTTGTCTTGTACGTTTTGTTTACTCCTGACATATGCATAAAAACTCTTGCTGTCATGTTTTATGTTACATGCTAGTTTTTGCTCATAGCTTCTTTTAGATTGTCTGATTTCAGTTGTAGCTGCATTAAGTACCTCTTTGTAATTTGCATAGTCTTCTTCCTTTCTGGTACGCCTATAAACCCTCCACATAGTTTGTTTTAACACTATTTTTCTAATAGCCTCTTTTGACAAGTGTTTCTTTCTACACCGTTTTCCTTGTTTTTGGAAGGGAACAAATGTATCGATGATACTCTCAATTTCATATTTTAGAATATTCCAACATTCAATTGCGGTCTTATTCATCAGCATGTTATTCCAATCTAGCTTTGCTAAGTATTTTCTCATATCTTTGTAGTTACCTTTGTGGAAGTTTCTCTTGTACGCTTTCTTATTTTTACTTTCTGATTTTACATTGATGTCAAAATGTATTTGATTATGGTCACTGTTACCCAATGGTTCAAATATTTTTACATTGTCCACTAATTCTTTTTGTGATGACAAAACTATATCTAATACATGTTCTCTCCTGGTTGGTTCTAGCACGTGCTGAGTACGAAAGCTATCCTGGATTAAAAATAGAAATTGTTGGTCCTCAATCCCTGTGCTCTCTAGAGAATTCCATTGTATGTGTCCATGGTTAAAATCTCCCATTATGATACAATCCCCTTTACTAACTTCCTTTATAGCGTTTTTATTTTTGTGTTGTCCTCTTCGTTTATGTTTGGACTTCGGTAAACTAATCCAACAGTTAATTTTGAATTTCCTGAAACAATTTTGCACCAAACAGCTTCATCGCAATCTGCTTCCCTTTCTAGTTTTATTTCATAAGCCTGAATAGATTCTTTAACATATAAAATAACTCCCCCGCCCCTTCTTCCTATTCGATCTTTAGTAGATGCTGGTATGATATATGATGAGCACTGGGTGCTGTACAGTATAAACACTGCACCTCCAGTGGGTTCTTGCCATGCAAGAGCATGTATATCACTGGCATAACTGTATCATGTGTCAACTGACAAGGGGTCAGCGGTCTTGTTTTACTAAAGGGTGTTATATTTATGTATGTGACGCATACATAATTTCCGTCACACTGAGAACCCCACTCTGCATCCAGATGTGTGCGACAAACAGTGGCGCCACAGCGCGGAACCTGGATAATCGAGGCTAGATTCGAAGATGTGTGCGACAAACGGTGGCGCCACAGCGCGGAGCCTGGACAATCGGGGTTAAGAAGTATTACGGGAAATAGTGAGAATAAAAACTTCCACTCAGAAGATGGTGTTAGACACGAAGAAGAGTTCCTTTATGAGATGATGTATCGTTTTGACAGTTTTCTTCACAGAGAAATTCCTCACGAAAGTGCCGGGATACCAATTAGCCCTATTACTGCAGATTGACCCATCTATCCAGTCTGTTTTGCTTTTGTAGTTTTGACTGTGTAGTAACTTTGTAAGTGATTGGTTTATATCTGCAACGCATTTGCTGGTTGTGTAGTTTTTATTTAATCACCAGTTGTATGGGAACCAATATAAATTACATTTCATAGCAATGTATAAATTGTTTCAAATTTATTTATATTAATTATTTGATGGTGTGCCAAATTGTCGAATCAACGAGCGATAATATGAGGTATTAGTCCACGAGGGAGACGCTGCCACTGGGTCTTGGACTTGGGAGCCAGTGGCTGTCACAGTCGCCCGGTACAGTGAGTTGATTGAAAAAAATGAAAACATTCTCCACATTTTTCATATTAAACGCAACATTTGTAGAGCACATACAGTCACTTCTAACGTAATATTTCATATTTTATGAAATATTTGATGTTGCAAATATTATTTGTATGAAAATTAAGTGGTCGATATTAGATGTTATGCGCATGCGCAACTATCAGGGGACATATCATTGCATGTCATTGTTAATATAATTAAATTTAAAAGAATGCATGGGTTAAATTATCTGTTGTTTGGTGAACAAAGGTTATTGTTTTTGTAAGTACAAATATACTGATGATATTGTCTGTCATGCGCATGCGTAACTTTAAGGATGGCGGGAAGGAGTACTTTAATTTAATTAAGTAATTTTTTATAAATTTAAGTAAATTTATATAAATTTACTATTTAATGTACTCTCTACATTAACATGTTCATTTAAATAATTTACAAATAATTAATTAAATTATATGCATATGTTGGGGGAACACCAAATACACATTTAGTTTTTTATTCTAAACTGGTGAGTTACCTAACCACATATGTATTGCTTGTCACGTACATGCTGTGTCTATGTGCAGTTGTAGTATCACCGGATTTGTCTGAATACACATATCTTGATCGCATGACTGATAACACATTCACAGCTCACATCCAGCGGATACACAATCTTGTGCATTCAATGTGTATTCGACGGTTATGCGCCCGTCACGGCAGTTCATGCAAATGCTACACAATTTCTTTTGTGCAACTGCCTCCGGCCGAGGCCCTCGGTGTGTGGAAGAAAGCCACACGATGTAAATATATATATATATATATATATATATATATATATATATATGAAGCGTTAATCGGAACAACAATAAAAAGAAAATTGTATAAAGCCTGTTCCGGATTAGCCATAGTACAAGTGGTGTACTCGCACTCAGCACTCACCCCCCCCCCACAGTAAGGATGTGTAAAAAAAAAATTACTATGCAAATATAGGTTATTACATATAACGCATGTTGTATTTTTGTGTAGTTATGTGAGGAGGTTTTTTAGTTGCCATTTAGGTGGGGGTATGATATCCGGGGAAAGTGTGTCTGTATACCTACAATACCCTCTCCGGAAAAAAGAAATGTTTGTTGTGATGTGAAGCTAGGTCTACTGATTTTGTATAATAGCAAGTGTAAAGATCATCTAATACGCAATTAGCTACCTCTTTGGTATTTCTCCTATTCAATACATATAAAGTGTCAACATGTACGTGACTGAATTATTTTAAATAAGTTGCAAAAAAATTATGTTGCATTACTGCAATGTCAAAATAATAATGATCGTTAGGGGTTTTGTCCGTACTCCATTTGTGACAATATTTAACAAGATTACCATCCATGGCAAGCGGACAAGGACACCACCTATACAGAGTGCCCACCTAACTGTCATTTTCATGCTAGCCTCCTGATGAGGACAGGCTTTTAATTGAAGCCATTCATTCGTTGGTGATCACTTCACTGATATGAGTTCCAGACTTCAAGCAGTGGACCAGCGGTAAGCTTACTGTCTTTAACATATGTTTCAATAAACCCACCAAGCAGCAGAGTAGTATGAGTTACACCAGCAGACAACTTTAAAAACCATTGTTTGCGACCATGTATTACGAGAAAATAATTAATGTTATTTAATATGAACAATTAAAATTGTTTCTGAGCTATATCTTCTTCCCATTAATCACTGGCAAGGCGGTACTAAATCACGATTTCTCTGCAGGACATTGCTGCGAAAACGGACAACCCAGAACACAAGTTTGATCATGCCTGCCGTCAGATACCCGTACTTAATCAACGGGTCAATGAGGCACATATCCTCTTCGATCGTTCAGTCGCGGTACTTCGACGTTCATTCCGCTATTCTTCGGTAGTACGACTCATGATATTGAAGAGAGTACACGAAGCTTTCTACGAATACGCAAAAAGGCGTGTGCGACTGAGATGGACGACTTTCTTTTAACCTTGATCCTTCTTTTACAGAATGTCGAACGACGATCAATATATTTTTATTACAAAAACAATAATCTTTGTTCACCAAACGACAGATAATTTAACCCATGCATTCTTTTTAATTTAATTATATTAACAATGACATGCAATGAGATGGTCCCTTGTAGTTGCACATGCGTATTACATCTAATATCGAACACATAATTTTCATACAAATAATATTTGCAACATCAAATATTTCAATAAATAAAATATTAAATATTACGTTAGAAGTGGCTGTATGTGCTCTGCAAATGTTGTGTTTAATATGAAAACTGTGGAGAATGTTTTAATTTTTTTCTAGAATTTCTTCGTTTGAAACATTTCTGGAGCCTATTTTCTAAATTTGTTCTCTTCATTTTTTTTACGTTGCGTAATTGTACGCCCAATACACACAAACATCGCCTTCGCGGTTCTGATGGCACCGAGGCGTGACTAATGCGCAAATCGCACACGCGCCATGTTTATTATGCAATCGGTTCCGCTGTTTTCAGGTGTAAAACTTATTAAAAGCGACCTAAACACAACATTTTTAAAGAATACATGGATTTTTTACTGGAGCATAAGCGGAATAATGTAAGGAACGCATTCAGGTACAAAAATGATGGAAAAACCGACAGCATAAAGCCCTAATAATTTAAGACAGTTAAGTAAACGATTACCCCTTATTCCAAGTAAGTTACAATACCGTTTTATGACTGTTGATGTTGCACACACTACAGGCCCTATAGCTTAGACTTAGGCTAAGCCTTAGCTTAGGCTTAGCCAGAAATAAAATCTTGCCAGTCTAGAACATTCCAAAAGGTGTAACCTGAAACGCGCGAACACGCGCGAATGGTTTAAGCCTTTCGCGTCTATGACAGCCATTATTGGCCCAAGCAAGCTAATGGTTGTTGATATCATGACAGCCATTATTGGCCCATTTTGGTTTTTGCACTGGTAATCCAATGCAAGTTGAGCATATGTCAAATGACAGCCATTACTGGCCGAATTAGATTTTCTCAACGGCAGGCCAAGTCCGGTTTAGCCATTGTTGGTCCAATCGAGTTTTACTAGCTGTGCTGCAAGGTTGGCGTTATCACCTGCACAGTAATAATACTAATGGAAGAAGAGCCAACACACGAAAGGTCGTAAAAAAGTAAGTAGAAACTTTATTTTAAATATATAAACATGGAAGTAATGTTTGAAACATCTAAATACTTTAAGTACATGCATGCAAATACGTCTAATATGAACAAATATGATTATAATCACAATCAAAATCAAGTGCTTGATACTAAAAGTAAAACAATACAACAAATAAAAATCAAAGATATAGCACTCAGTAATATAATTCGTTTTGAAAGTAATACATTGAAACATTAATTCTTTGATAAAACAGCAGTCATCCAGACCGAGCACTGCCTAGGGCTACGCCATGGCTATGCCTAGCCCTAGGCTATGCCATGGCTATGCCTAGCCCTAGGCTATGCCATGGCTATGCCTAGCCCTAAGCTATGCCATGGCTATGTCTAGCCCTTAGGCTATGCCATGGCTATGCCTAGCCCTAGGCTATGCCATGGCTATGTCTAGCCCTTAGGCTATGCCTAGCCCTAGGCTATGCCATGGCTATGCCTAGCCCTAGGCTATGGTTATTGGATAAAAAAACAATATGAATTTACTAGACTGAACACAGCCTGATCGTTCGTGGTGTGCCTGCAGTTTGAGTTTTCTTTCAGCAACCGGGAAACTGCTGTCGATAGTAGGGCCTACATGCTGATTATGGATGTGAACCGGAGCCCGAATCAAACACAAAGTTAACCGCGATCGCACTTGGCCACTGCAGAGTGCCAGCAGTGGGCGACAATACAGGAGCGTCTTGGTTACTAGCGGCAGACACATCAACATTACGGGTCTCCACCAACGTAACAAAGGACGCTGACTCAGACTGTTCAGGGACAATCGCAGGAACGCTGCTTTTGTTCACGTTTATGAAAAAGGCATCGATTGTCGTGAACTTTGACATATCGCATATTTTCACTCACTCTCGCTTGGCAGGTACCACTTTGAACTTGCCCCACGACATCCGAGTGACGGGATTGTTTCTTCAAATGAGAGGGCCAATGGATATGCACTGAGAAAGGCCATAGAAATGTTTTTCCCAACCAATGACGTACACGATTGCAATAAATAGAGATCAGCCGCAGTGTCATTATTTTCCAATGATGTCAAGGTTAAAAATATATAGTCTTATAGATCGGTGATATTCGCTATTCTGCCGCCGACAACATTCGTCGAATCACGACCGTGTGCGCTAAGCCTAAGAGCCAGTAAGACAGATCAAACAATTTTATTATGAAAAATATCTTGTAAAAAGAAAAACCCGTCTTTTATTTTTGTTTTACCCATAGTCGTCAGACATTTTCCCGTCTTCAAGATGGGCAGACAGGTCTCTGGCTAAGGTCCTGACACACTATGATTATGTCCTAATTCGTGATGTCTGGAAATTAGATTGGACATTCTCAGTGTGTGTCATATAATGAGAGGAGCAGAATAAAGAGAGAATGTAACATGAAACAAATATACAACATAACTTTGTTAACCCATCATTTGTTGAACTGCGAGCCAGGTCCTACCTGGATGTAAACACACAAGCTGTACTTGCATTAATCATTTTTTTCTTGCCATTTCAGATATCTCCGGGGGGGGGTGTTCTCAACCTCCCATCTCCCAGCTGTTTTGGTGGCCAACCTCCCACCAAGAGTCCCCCACCCACCAATCTCACCTCCCACCTATTTTTGAGGCCCACCAAAATGCAGCACTGAATATGAAACACCATGTCATTTACATCATACATCTTTTTTGTAGATGCTTAGACGACCATGTCAACGGCACCCAGTACCCAGAGCAGCGAATTCAAACCAGACACCATTTGTAGAGTGTGGTGATTCGAAGAGCCCTGTGTGCTGTCCCTCTCGTCCTTGGAAAAAGTACAAATGTGACACGTGTGGAGCAAAGTTTGTATAGAGTTGTCACATGTGGAGACATGTGCGCACGCACACTGGAGAGAAACCTTACAGATGTGATGTCTGTGGTAAGCCATTTGCTCGGAAAAATGAAATGAATAGCCACATCCGCATTCACAATGGAGAGAAACATTTTAAGTGTGATACATGTGGGACACGATTTTCACACAGTGGTAATCTTTGGAGTCATGTGCGCACTCATACTGGGGAGAAGCCGTACATATGTAACAGTTGTGGAGCTCAGTTTGCCCATGCTTGCACTTTAAAGAAACATATGCGCACTCACACTGGTGAGAAACCGTACAAATGTGATGTATGTAATGCACGGTTTGCTCGAAGTGATCATTTATGTAGACACATGCGAACACACACAGGAGATAAATCCTACACATGCGACATTTGTTGGGAACAGTTTTCACGGAATGATCATCTGAACACGCATAAGCGCACTCACACTGGGGAGAAACCATACAAATGTGATATGTGTGGGAAACTGTTTACCACTATACTTACTTTAAAGTTTCACAAGCGCAGTCACTGAGGAGAGAAACTCCACATACACGTTGCTCGAGGCGATCATTTTGCACACTGTGTCCGTTTAATGAAACATGCGCATTCACACTGCGGTAGAAGAACATTGTGCAAAATATAAAAGGTGAGAGACCATGCAAATATATGATGATGGTATACAGTTTAGTTAGTTAAGATGACATTCCTATGCATACAGGGTGATCCTTAATACCACCTTGCCGTATCTTCAACAACTGTGAGCATTGGTTCAAGCATGGATTAGTGACACGGTGAAGGACTAGAGTGTCCAGATATTTGCTATCATAATCCGGAGACAACCTAATGTGACATGTGTGAGTTGTTATTTCCGTGGATTTATACTTTTGAGAGACATGCAAAAGAAGAAAGATTACACGCATGTATGGAAGTTTGTTGAGAATAATGATTTGAACAGTCACCTGTACATTATAACTATGAGGAGCTACAAATCTGGCATGAATGTTGTGCAGTTTGCACTGAATGTTACTTGAGTATTATAATATTTATTTTGTTTATGTTTGAGTTTGTTTACATGATGATAAATTATATATTTGTGTTTGTTCACATAACAGCTGTGAAATATGTAACATACATAATTGTTTTATAGTGTATTTGATGTATAAGTATTTCATTACTTGTAATGATGTATTTAAATATGTGTCTATAACCATAGCAAATGTATATATCAGATGTGTTATTTGTTCTGCACTTATATATTTATTTTGTTTGTTTTTATTTGTTTGAGTTTATTTACATCATGACAAGTTATATTTTAAGTTTGTATTTGTTCACATCGCAGCTGTGAAATATTAAACTGATGTTCTTTTTTATGTACTGATGGCAAAAATGTCCTAACTTGTAATCATGAATTTAAATACTTGTGCGTTTGTCTACTTATATATTTATTTTATTTATGTTTGAGTTTGTTCACAAATAACTTATAATAATAAATGTCTGTGAACATAATATATGTGTGTATGTTTCTGATGTGATATTTTGTTTATAGTTACATTTCATGTATTTTTTAGATAAAATAAAATTATGAATTGCATACAGTATTTAGTGCTTCAGCGAAATTCCCGGGCTTCTACCATAATACACCAATTATTTCTTTAACGGGAACTGCACGTTAATGCTTGTTCCATTATTTATTGCCAGGTTGTTGTTTGCCTAAGAAATGTCTGAAAATAATATATATTTACTGTCTTTGAATGCGCGCGTGCACACAAACATATACATACATTTATATAATCTTGCCCAGGGACACCTGCAGGTTATTTTCAAGGGGAGGATTTGTTTGTGATAATATCCATCCGTCATCTAATTTCGACTAGAAATCTACATTTACCAAAATGTCCAATTTAAAAACAGAATGATATAATTGTACATAATTAGTTAATAATGAATGTGTTTGTGTTCTTTGAAATGTGTATTATATACATTATATTCGTGTATGTTTTGTAATTGTATGAAATTGTTATGGTATGTAACCCGAGTCTCACTGCTGCTTCAGAACTGGGAGATCCACATTAGTTGATATTCTCCGTTCGACAACAGCAAAAGAATTGTGAACAAAAAACACCATTATAAACCTTACTAACGCATCGACCTGGTTAGCAGAAGCAGAGTATCCAAGCGGCAGAATTTGCTGCCCTCTCTCTTCTCCTTCCACGACGACACGCTCAACTATGACGGGACAACGACCGAACCGTTGGAGAGCCGCAGCGGAGTAAAACAAGGACGAGTCCTGGCAATAACTATCTTTCGCACATTCTTCTCCCTGATGCTGTCATACGCCCTTAATTCACCAACAGAGGGTATCTGCTTACACACCAGAACTGACAGAAATGTGTTTAACCTTGCCCGCGTGAAAGCCAAGACTAAAGTGTGCAGAGTCCTCAACAGAGAAATGCTCTTCGCTGATGATGTCATGCATAGGTTTGAATAGTTTTCACATTCGCTGCCTCAGACGCATCCTCGGTATCTCCTGACAAAGACAGGGTTAGAGACACAGAACACCTGGAGTACGCTTTCTCTTGCAGCATATACACACGTTTAAGCCAATTTTAATATCAGTTATGTATATATGTTCATCAGATGATTGACGGTCGTATACTGAAATATCTCCTGTATGGTGAACCTGTCACTGGGTCGCGGTCTATTAGCCCTCCATATCTCCGCTACAAAGACGCCTGCAAGCGTGGCATGAAGATGACGGGCATCAATACAAACAGCTGGGAGGCAGCCGCCGATGATCGAGGCCATTGGAGGTTGATTGTTCGACATATGGGCATTAGAAGTGGAGAAGAAAGGAGAAACGAACCACACAACTAGTTGAGGAGACAGACAACAGAAAACACAGGTCTGCGGCCTCTCGCGGGGTTCAGTCGCCATGTCCTGTGGCCGATATGTCTGGTCTTCACACGACGACTGCCCTGGCTCGGTCGTCATCATCATTGCACTGTCGTTCTGTCCAGAGACTGTCATGCCACAAGCACGCACGCACGCACGCACGCACGCACGCACGCACGCACGCACGCACGCACGCACACACACGTCTTTTCAAACAACGAAACGTATTGTTGAAATTAAAAACTATGTCGACACTCGTTGAAGAATTTGATCAAGATTGTGTTCAAGAATGGTTGGTATTATGTATTCATGCATGTAATCACAATTGTTCTCGTTTTGTGTACGCACAATACTGTTCTGGAGTGAAACGCGATCATTATTTTTTGGTCACCGTGTCTTAGTTCCTTCCGCATGAAAACGTTGCGTTATTTAGAATAAATAAAACCGATCATATCATCCGTCGATACGGCCAATGTGGCCATTGCCGTTAACCAGTCGGCACCAGCTTTGAGTTGGGCTGTGGACAGCTAGTTGCGACCGATCCTAGTGGGCTGCGTCCAAAGGGGCGGTTTGGCTAGCTCGGAAATGTGAAATTTGACGTTTACTCTGCCGACTGGCGCCGTTCTGAGACGAGTTTTGCGCGCGCGTTCACAGCTGACGACGTTCCAGTTAGATACCTGCCGCAGACATTTCGTGCGGCGATCCGTCACTTCCGGTCGCGAGGGCCCTCGTGAGGTCATCCCGCGTCTGATGAGCCGACTCATGGGCAAGTGTCGCATCGCAGGCACGGACGGTTTGTTCTTCTTGGCGTCGTCGAGTTTGTTAGCCGATCGGTGGGTCGGTACGGCTGGGAACAGGATCGGTGGTGGCATCGTGGCGAGACCGGCGATGCGAGATGGCGCGGCGACTAGTTGCTGGCAACGGCGGCGAACGCGGCGACGTAAAGGCGGACAAGGAGAGTAGGCGCCGGGAGATGGACCACGGAACACGTCTACGGACGGGGACGCGTTTGTTTGGCTGAAAGTGTCAACGACAAACGTAGTGTTGGTGTTGCGCCGGCACGGATCTATTCCGTTATATTGCTGGATATAATGCCCGGGACAGGAACCCCGGTTGCAGTATAGCATATGATGTAGAATACACGCCATGTACCAATCCTTGTGTTAACCAACGCAGTTTAAATATATGAGTCAATTAGTTCACTTAAATATGCGATTCATTTTCAAACAGGCATGCGCGCCCGCGCTTCCACAACGTAGATACATATGCTCCATAATGTTAACTTAGCAGTGTAATTGCGTGTGTTACTCAGACAAAACCAAATAAAATAAACGCAGGGAGACGTGGCGATTCGAAATTTGCGAGAAAGTCCAACAACAAAGATTATCCCCCTCAATTTAAGACTGTCACATTTGTCTGCATGGTGTCAAGTAAATATGACATTATCAATGCAAATCTTCAATCGGCCCGTCTCGGTGTCATAGGCTTTTGCTTGACTTGTTTTTACCATGAACGCTGACATAAAACAGTGGCCCGATCCCTCCTAGCGGATAAACTTAAAACCAACCTGCATCTGACGGAATTGTGACATAAGGTGGTTTTCTGGCGGATGGAGGGGACGACGCAAAGCATTCTGGTCCCCTGTTTCAGCCACGACTCCAGTTCGTTGGATAACGTCGACACTAAAATGTTCATACTCTGTGGGCTGTTGAACGGTGCCAGAGGGAACGAAAACCCAAATTCGGAGGCAGGTCTTTTGTCGACCGGCGACTCCTGTCAACCACCAAATCAGGGTGAAATGTACCGTAAAAGATGTGTCTTGGTTAAAGTATAATGGCTACCTATATTTTCAGCAGTTTCTCTGTCATTTAGACGCATGTCATCCAAAGAATTACCTGCTTTGTGGAGATTTCCTTCTTTTCTGTTCTTTGTTTTCACATCTCGCATTTTTTAAACAAGTCCATATTTTTATAAGTATGCTAAATAATGCAGCTATAAACAGCCGCTTGAGACCTGGAAATTTATATTGTGGGAGGTGAAGTACCCCCACACCCTTTTCTCTCTCTCTCTCTCTCTCTCTCTCTCTCTCTCTCTCTCTCTCCCTCTCTCTCTCTCTCTCTCTCCCTCTCTCTCTCTCTTCCTTTCTCTCTTCCTCTCTCTCTTCCTCTCTCTCTCCCTCCTGTCTCTGTCTCTGTCTCTCTCTCTCTCTCTCTCTCTCTCTCTCTCTCTCTCTCTCTCTCTCTCTCTCTCTCTCTCTCTCTCTCTCTCTCTCTCTCTCTCTCTCTCTCTCTCTCTCTCTCTCTCTCTCTCTCTCTCTCTCTCTTGAATCGGTTTATAGAAAGACATCTCAACGCGCGGCAAGGTAATGGTGATCAGTACGGAAAAGGAACTAACAAATTAACGTCTTATGTTTAGTAGTTACCTTAATACCGAAATTGCTAAGCGCCAATAAATCTGCTTTATTCATTTCGAGTAACCAACCGATTACCTGTTCTAGTGAAGTGTCAGTCAAGCCGGTCACCTGATCAAAAGAATGTCGACCGTCTTTGTCCAGGGCCACAGCCAAATGCAGGCCATTTTTTTCTTGGGTCGTAACATAATGTCGGCCGCCTTTGTCTTGAGCCGTAACCGAATGTCGATCTTTTTTGTCTTGGAACGTAACCGAAAGACGGCCGTCTTTGTCTTGCACAGTAACAGAATACCGACCGTGTTTGTCTTGAACAGTAACCGAATGCCGGCCGTTTTTATCTTGGGCAGTATCATAGTGCCGGCTGTCTTTGTCTTGGGCAGTATCGTAGTGCCGGCCGTCTTTATCTTGGGCAGTATCGTAGTGCCGGTTGTCTTTGTCTTGGGCAGTATCGTAGTGCCGGCCGTCTTTGTCTTGGGCAGTATCGTAGTGCCGGTTGTCTTTCTCTTGGGCAGTATCGTAGTGCCAGCTGTCTTTGTCTTGGGCAGTAAGGTAGTGCCGGCTGTCTTTGTCTTGGGCAGTATCGTAGTGCCGGCTGTCTTTGTCTTGGGCAGTATCGTAGTGCCGGCTGTCTTTGTCTTGGGCAGTATCGTAGTGCCGGCTGTCTTTGTCTTGGGCAGTATCGTAGTGCGGGCTGTCTTTGTCTTGGGCAGTAAGGTAGTGCCGGCTGTCTTTGTCTTGGGCAGTATCGTAGTGCCGGCTGTCTTTGTCTTGGGCAGTATCGTAGTGCCGGCTGTCTTTGTCTTGGGCAGTATCGTAGTGCCGGCTGTCTTTGTCTTGGGCCGTAACAGAATGCTGGCCGTCTTTGTCTTGGACTGTAACATAATGCCTGCCGTTTTTGTCTTGTGCCGTAACCGAATGCGAACCGGCTCTGTATGTGGCCATAACCGAATGCCGGCCGTCTTTGCCCTGCATGGCGACTGACTGCCGCTCATCAATACTAGGTAGCGAGCAGTTGGCGGATATCCCGCCTTCACCCCCGCTCCGTCGTTGCCACCAGGTCGACAGGAGACCGACGTCTCCAGGGGTACTACTGTCGCCAGGGCTGCCTCGCTCGTTGCTCATTGTGGCAAGCACCGGCAGCCGGCATGTCGACACATCTGATGGCCGGTCATCTTCCCACATGTTGCACTCAGTCTGGCGGTAAACGTCCTCCCGTGACGAGGGCTCAACAGTGTGTGAACTTTCAGAGCACAAGTCCAGTTTCTCCAAGTCAAAATTGTCGGACAGCTGAGTAGGAGCTCTGTCCCCTCCTATGTCCTCACCACAACTTGAGTTGCGGTCACGTGGTGTAGAACAAATGCTACACGACAAAGACGAAGATCTTTCGCCGACGGAGTGTCCTTCAGAAGACCAAGCACTCAAGCAATTTTCCGTGTCCAAAATCGGATCGCCCGGTCGCAGTGTGCCAATCTCCACGTTTGCTCGTTGAAGGAAGGTGGATATCTTCTCATCATCCGGTTGAAGACTGAGGTCGAAACCATGCCGATCATTGGATGCACTGCCCACAGTATTATTGTGGTAAGGTTGAGTGCGCAAGTGGCGACTGGTGTATTCGTAGTAGTCGATGTTTGGACTCTTCCTTGTCTGCCTACTGGCTTTTTCACGGTTGATGTTTTCGTTTGCGATCTCGTGACTTCCCTTGTCTTTAAGACCGGCTTCTTGATTTTCGCCGCAGTCACACGTGTCGGTTTGTTGGACGTCACCTTCTCGGTTGCTTTTCTTCCCGACGTCTTTTCTGGAGTCTGAACTCTCAAGATCTGGCCTTCCGTGTTTGATGAGATAAGGTACGCTGTCTTGATTATCGTAGTCTGGACTTCCAGGGTGTCGACGCGTGTAGTCGTAATCGCCGGCGTCGTGACGACCGACATCTGGATATCCGGCGTCAGTAGAGCCAGTGGCGGTGGTGGCCGTGACACCTCTGATTGCGACGATGCGTAGATCGGGTTCAACTGACTCAAAAGTCGACGTGCGACGGGTCCGTCCTCCCAACCTGGGGACAGATCATTAATTTACTTCCGGGATCATGTCACACGAATATAAAGCGCCAATGGTTTTGACACGGTACCCTTTTCAAGGATGTTTTGTAACCTGAAAAAAATAGTTATGAAAAGGGTACGACCTGCGACACTGCTGCCGCGCACGTGCATGCATTTCAAGTTGCTGGCTGGCATCATATGCACGTGCCAACGATGGAAGGACCCCTGGAGGGCGAAAACAGAATCCGATTTGTTTGGGCAACAAATGGCGGGGAGGACGTTCTATGTCGATTGTAGCGTTTGACGAAGACGCTCACTGTGGATTTAGCATTGGTTCCAATAGCAAAACAATAGTGTACTGTTCCCACCTGTGTTGTAATGACACGCCATGTCTCGACTTCAGACGGCATGTTCCCGGGCTCCACTCCGACACACTAGGTGACGCCACCGGCGGGGGCGCTGGTTGCGGTAGAGGTGGACAACGAGCGAATATCTGCAGCTTTTCCTTTGTAAATAGAAGACATACGATACTATAGTTTGCAAGAAATCTTTCTTCACGTAGGCACTGGTGTTCGCTTAAAACAATGAGTACAAGACTGTGACAAGGAGAAGATGTAGCAGTGTGCGTGTATGCTAGACTATTGGATGAGTCAAGACATTTGCAAAGCTGCAACTTCTATATAACACGGAGGTCCTCAGTGCCTCAGAATCTTCAAGTATGATGTCCACTACGTGCTCCTCGGCGGTTCGGGATGTTGGCGCATAACACATCAATATACTAGCACACTTGCCAGTTTCCGCGACACCTGCTTTAATAAGGAAGACACTGCTAGACGTGAGACCAACTCCAATACCAGATTTCTCTAATAACCAAAAAACATGACAGCATTTCAAAGACCACGAGAAGGAGACCATAGCTCGGCAACGTCCTAAGAATGACAAGTGACAAAGAAAACTGCGTTGACTTAAACCCCTTAAAGAAAGAAAAATAGGGGCAGAACAACAACAACATGGAGCCGAGCAATGGCAGAAAAAACTGGGGTGTGTAGCTGGGCTGACATGGGGCACAGCGACAAGGAGAGCCCTAGACAGAGGGAACTGAAGGCTGCTGGGCTGACATGGGGCACAGCGACAGGGAAAGCCCTAGACAGAGGGAACTGAAGGCTGCTGGGCTGACATGGGGCACAGCGACAGGGAAAGCCATAGACAGAGGGAACTGAAGGCTGCTGGGCTGACATGGAGCACAGCGACAAGGAGAGCCCTAGACAGAGGGAACTGAATGCTGCTGGGCTGACATGGGGCACAGCGACAAGGAGAGCCCTAGACAGAGGGAACTGGCGATATTGCATGCATGCCTTATATGCCACACCTGGAAACGAAGTGAATAACTATTGAAACAATTTCTCTGACATGGGTGAACCAAGAATTGTTCAATCATCAACCATAGTCACCAACCCATTATGACACATTCAAATGACTCACCTACCTAATTGTATTTTTTTTTTTTGGCAAACAAATTGCGTAAGATAGTGAAAAAAATTGGATCCTTGGAAGGTAATTTCAGTAGAGTTTTGTTCGGATACAAATGCAAGTTGCTTCATAATGAAAAGTAACATATGCCGCATTCAATGGAGGTGCTAATACAAATGTTTCTGCTAGATCGCGCTATGAATCGAGATAATTGCTGCTTTGAAGTGTCCTCACCTTAAGCCTTTGAAGTGCAACCGTGTTTTCGACGCAGCCACGAAACGAACAGACGGACGGTCGCGATAGCAGGGCGCGCGAGCGGAGCCGGAAGTACTTGTGTGCGCTGGTTGACGGGTAGGGTTGTGGTGGAAGACAAGGGGTGTTCGGCGGCGCTATTGTCACGCAACATTCACATTCATTCTGGCGTATCCCGTTCATGACGATGTCGAGTCGGTGAAGGTGGTGCAGCGGCTGCTGCTGTTGCTGTTGCTGTTGCTGTTGCTGTTGCTGTTGCTGTTGCTGTTGCTGTTGCTGTTGCTGCTGCTGCTGCTGCTGCTGCTGCTGCTGCTGCTGCTGCTGCTGCTGCTGCTGCTGCTGCTGCTGCTGCTGCTGCTGCTGCTGCTGCTGCTGCTGCTGCTGCTGCTGCTGCTGCTGCTGCTGCTGCTGCTGCTGCTGCTGCTGCTGCTGCTGCTGCTGCTGCTGCTGCTGCTGCTGCTGCTGCTGCTGCTGCTGCTGCTGCTGCTGCTGCTGCTGCTGCTGCTGCTGCTGCTGCTGCTGCTGTTCTTCACACGACGAATGCCCTGGCTCGGTCGTCATCATCATTGTACTGTCGTTCTGTCCACTCGGAGATTCTGGCTGTCTGCCCGGGGATTCGAGCTGTCCGCTCAGGGAGTCGCACTGTCTGCTCGAGGACTGGTGCTGCTCGCTCGGGGATTCGTGCGGCGTGTTGTCTGTCGTCCCTGTAGGGGAAATGTTGTTTGTTTCCGTCTTTTGGATTGACTCGTCGTTTGGCGCTGCCTCGGCGTCGTTCTCTTCTTCTTCATCGTCAGATAGTAAACTGTCAAGGACCGTCCAACGGTCCGCCTTGTAAGGACGGGACAGTGCCCTTTCTTCGGCTTCCCCAAGGGAGCTCACTGTGGCCGGCTCTGCCCTAATGTAGTGGGCAGGCTGTTTGGGACTAGGTGCGCTCTCACATCGTGGCAGGAAGGCGGTATGTTGTGTGTATTTCGTGTTGTCCTCGATCGAATGACTCCGGCGCTGGCGTTGTAGCCGCAACCCCAGTGTCCTCTTTCTTGTCAACGGCGCCTGCCTACGAGAGCCGGACATGGCGCCATCGCTCGCGTCAGTATGAGGCGCCATCTGGCGAGTCAGCTCGCCGTTACTCACACGACGTCTGGTGGCAGGTAGTAGCGGGCTCATGGGGACATATTCGACTGGGCACGACACTAACGCGCCCAGGCACATGTGAGACGACGAGATAGACTCGGGCTCGTCAGTGGTTGCCGGAACGCCAAGGTCCATCTCCGGAATGCTTTCAGGTGACGCTGCTGCTAGACTCTTTCTCGACGGCGACTCCGAGATGTGCTCATCAGAGGCTGGGGGGACGTCGTTATCCATCTCTCCAATGATCTCAGCTGACATACCCGCTAGACTCAGGCTGGACAGCGATCCCGAGACGTGTAAGTTATTTAGTGCAATGAAACCGCAGCGACTTGTCTGCGTCGCGCGTGTATCTTTCGTCGTGCGTGTATCTTTCGTCGTGCTTGTATCTTTCGTCGTGCGTGTATCTTTCGTCGTGCTTGTATCTTTCGTCGTGCGTGTATCTTTCGTCGTGCGTGTATCTTTCGTCGTGATGTTGCTATAGTTGGTGGCATCGTTCCCTTGCGACACGCTCTGGCCTTCCGGGATCGACACAAAACTCGGCATGCTGTTTAGTGTCGTCGCCGACGACAGCTGTGAACATGATGTGACATGATATATGACATTTCATATGGTATTTGTGTAGGCACAGTACTACATTTTAAGACAAATTAAAATAAGTTATGAGTTATAAAGTATTGCTCAATATTAAAGAAGTCATTATGGCTATAACTAAAATGATCGAAGCTTTTACATTCAGACTACTAAAACGTTCGCACGACACCCTAATACTATACACTTTTGGCCGCATCACATTGTGGCGTACACAAAATTATGATTTATCTTTCGGCGCCAGTGGTACAGATATGTACGGGTAACCAAGTAGTCCAAGTAGTCCAAGTAGTCCAAGTAGTCCAAGTAGTCCAAGTAGTCCATGCCTGAAAGGTAGGAAAGCAGCTAGAACGGGGCCAGCTACCGGCCTGCTCTGGTGGCGCCGACAGCGAGTGTTGTCGACTCGTAGGGTGGTCAGGTGAATCAATTAGTGTGTCTGGGTAGTCACTTGCGGTCTCCAACCATTGGTCATCCAGTTGCAGTTCGGTGACACTGGTGAGAGACGGTGCTGGGGCCGTTAGGATGCGCGCGGCGCCGCCTTCTTCGCCGTTATCGGACCCTTAATGATACAAGTAACGTCATTTCAAGTTATGCCGAATACTAAATTGACAACAACTGTGTAAATCGCAAATAGTTATCTTGGCCAGCTACAGAGGGGGAATCTTGAGCAACAATCGAATTCCGTTGACCTCACCAGTAATGAGAAGGTTAACTGTTGACAAACAGCAACAACGTGAACTTGAGTATTTCATACCTGGTAAAGCTACAACCCCTACCCGGGTACTCAGTGTGCTACGGAAGACTGAACCCACAATCTACCAGAACAATGTTCTCTCCGTGCTCCTCTTCAGCTTAGAGGCGTGTGACACAGCAATATACTAACATACTTGCCACCTGCATAAGGAAGATATTGCAAGTGCACTGGTCTGAGACCACGTCCAACACCAGACTACAAATAATAACAAATCATGAGAACATTTGCGTCATCCTGAAAACAAAAGGATGAAAATGGCTCGGACATATTTTCAGAATTACAAATGACCTACCAATTAAACAGCGTTGACTTGGACCCCAGAAAGGAAGAGAACATGGGGAGCCCAAAAACAACATGGATACGAATAATGGAAGAAATTAAATAAAACAAGGTATCGAGTAAATATTTGTATGCAGTCTTAGAGTATGTAATATGTAGTGGGGGGGGGGCTTTATTTCGACATTACAGTGTACGAACATTGTGAGAATCCAACTTATGACATCACCTTCCCCTACATCCCTTGACCGGGACGGTCGTAAGGGTGCAATTTCCACACATTCTTTGCCAGCTTTGTCTGTCAACTGCTGTGCGTAATAGGGTCGGTAATCTTTGGTTGGTCCATATCTGTATAGCATACAGCCAGTTTTGCCCTCTGGCGGCCCCATCTTCTCTCGCCCTCCAGGGTGATTTTTATTAAAGTTGTGCCGGGTGACGTGCCAAACCAGGAGAGCTTTCGTTGTTTCACCGTCGACAACAAGAGTTCTTACATTCCAGCAAGGGAATCCACTTGCTGTCTCACTTGCTGACATTACTGTCTTTAACAGTGACAACAGCACTAGGTCTGTCACATACCCGATTGACTACTGGAGAATCCCGGCGGCAAACTGCTGTCGTCGTTGTCGTCGTCGTCGTCGTCGTCGTCGTCATCGGCGTCATCGGCGTCATCGGCGTCATCGGCGGCCTTGGTCTCGTCTTCCTCCAGGAACAACGACTCGAGACTGCCGATGCTGCGGGTTGATGGGGTCGGTGTCGGAGTGGTTGAGGTGCCGTAGTCGACGAAGCTGTATGGCGTCGGTGGCATCCTTATCAGCGACGGTGTCAACTGACCTACACAACGGACACCAGCGGATATATAGCCTCGATTACCCAGGCTACGTGATGTGGCGTCACTATTTGTCGCACACATCATCGTCTGGATGCAGAGTGTACCTTTCATCGAGACGAAATTATGTATACACCAAAATTCTGGTCGCATATATAATTAGAATAATTAGGCTATCATCCGGAGATTTCAGTAACTCATCAAATAAGAGTGAACCTTTATGAGTTTATACGATACAGTTCGAATCAACTTTAAACGTCGATTATATTGACACAACTGTCGCACTGAAATGTTAAATCATTCAAAATAATGTTATTGTGTAGAATCTCGATACTGCCGCTGGGTGGCAGCTAGTGCTTAGCGATAACGCGTACACACGATGGAGTCGATAACAGTAAAACCATGTCTCTGTGGCCAGACTGTTCTCGGCGAGTTCACGACAGTGAGCGAGAGTCGAATAAGAAAAACTACACTCCTGCCAGTAATTTTGAGACGGTAGCCCTTTCAAGGATTTTCTTATACATTGAAAAAAAATTATGAACAGGGAAACGGTCACATTTTGAGACTACGACATTTCTGCTGCACAAGGGAGTAACATGTTTAATTGCTGGTTATCAGAATATGGACCAGTCAGTGATGGAAGGACCCCGTACATATGAAGACAACATCTTGTTTTGTTGACATTTGACGGGCAGCTTCTGCTATGTTGATTTTCTCGAGGAAACAAATTGTGGTATTTTACGAAAACTCAGCAGGTGAGTGACATAACAGGCAACAACGTGTGCCGTTGTGATAAAAACCGAATCGCTATTTTGTGAACAGGACTAAAAACGTTAACATGGTCGCCTAGAGAAAAACAAATAATTATATTTTCCCACCAGAGTGCGCTGTATTGGTCTCCGCTGTATCGGTGGTCATCGAACTCGATTTCTCGCCTCTGTAGCTCCGCGTGTCCGCGTTCGAGGTCATCGGTGGTAGTCTCGATAGCTCCTCTTCGAAGTTGTACCTGATGTCGCGATAGTTTTAGGATAGTTTTATTATCAGATCCAGTTTAAGGAGAGAATCAGATTACGCTCAGGACCTATTCATAAGAAGTTGCACGCAATGTATAAACAATGTCGTAAACGGATTGTGCAAAAGGAAGCAAACTGGTTGAAATTAGACTCTAGAGTCAATTATCTAAATATATGCCGTTTTCACGCATACAACCTAGATACTATCGCATCCCTCCCCGCTAGCCTGTGTGCACATACAGAAAGCAAACTAATTTTCTCAATATCAAACAATACGAAGAAGACAGTTGCTATTTCTAGGACATATATTGGACATACAGTATATTAAGAAACAGCTAGACTGAAACAAATGATATTGAATGAAAAAAGATAGAGTCAGACAATGATTACATTTACTGGTCTAAACGCGACTTAAAAACCAGCCAATGACATCCAGCCGCAGACAACTACAAATGACGGGACAGCCTGGAGGAGTGTGAGCACCAACGTCACCAGACGCGACACACGAAGAAGAAGATCATATGAACCGATGTGTCCCAATCAGTGCCGAATTAACCGTCATAGAAGTGGCACACTCGTACCAGGCCTCACATAAAAGGCCCCCACATAAAGGGCCCAATAATATCAATAATAACTTATATTTTCTTGTTTTCATGTATATCCACATGTCTCAATCTTCGTCTTTCACGCACTAGGTAAGGGCCCCCCACAAAACGTTTGTTCCAGGCCTCAAATTGTGTTAATCCGGCTCTGGTCCTAATTATATGTCGGTATCCGTCCCCGGGGGGGGGGTATTCCCTATACTGAGGTATACATGTATGTGCCGCGCAAACGCCCCTGTTTTTGGCAATTTTTCTCTCTCTGTCCGAAGAAAAAATGTAAATTTTCTCTCTTTGTGCCCCAATTAAACTTGATAATTATCTCTTTCATCGAAGAGGAAATTTCCCAATGAAAACGTTCCGCCCGGGCTTACCTTACACTTATAGATATTAGATTAATTGTTAAATAATTCTCTCTTGGTGACCATAAATTTCTTGATTTCTCTCTCACTCTCTCCATGTGCTCCATGGGGCTCTAGTGGCACACCCCACCGCTTTGGTATGGCAGTCCCCCCCCCCGGGTATCCGTCTCTCGATAGAGACAGGGCGTATTAACGTATAACACACCTGGGTGCAAATCGGGGGGTATACAGGTGGTGTATCGGCGCCTTCTGTATACGGATCAGCTCCTTGTATAATTCCCTGCCGGCCAGCCGCTCCCTGCGGGGCGAGCTGCCAGCAACCTGACGGCGTTGTCCGAGCGCCGGCCCCGACGCCGACTGTTTCGTGGTCCGAGCCGCGTCGTTGTCGACTTTCACCGTGTCGGCGCGTCGGTCATCCAAGTCCCTGGTGCGCCTCTCGTCGAAGTCCTCCGCGCTGCGTTTGTTGCCGATGCGCATGGAGCGGCCGACGACCATGTCCATGCTGGCGAAGTAGAGCGGCAGGGCGTTGAGTGGGTAGCGCTTCACGAGGTTCTTCCGGAGATAAAAATAAAATAAGATAAATACAATTTTATTGCCAACTCAGTTGAGTTGGATTCAAATTAAGCAGCCAGTAACAATACATGTAAACGTCTTACAATAGTCATACAATCCCCTGCCAATATAAAAAGCGTTGTATATTTATTGCCTAGTAACGAGTTGATAAATATTCGTCCGAGTTATTAACAATGCATATATATATATATATATATATATATATATATATATATATATATATATATATATATATATATATATATATATATCTCATATAATAATATATATGTCTTTTGTCACGTACGAGATTTAACAAGATTGCCATCCAAGGCAAATACCCGGATGGCAAGTGGACAAGGAAGCCATTGGCTTATAGAGAGTCCAACATGTTTTCATTTATGTGTAACCCGCCGTCTTGAGATATGTGTCAACCTTGGTTTTTAAACATATTCATGCTGCTTGCAGTAACACAATCTGTAGATAATTTGTTTCATTTAGTTATTGTCCTCTGTGAGAACGAGTAATTCATGATATTCAATCTACACTAATCTTTGATTAATGTTGCCTCTAGTATCGTTCTTGAGTGAGAAAAATATTTCTATCAATATTTTCATACCCATTCAATATATTAATATCTTCAATTTTATCTATTCTTAACCCCCTTGTTTCTAAGATTGCTTAACCACATTTTCTTAGACTTTCTTCATATCTAAGGTCTCTCAGTTCTTGAGTCATTTTAGTGGCTCTCCTCTGTATTCGTTCAAACGTATCTATAATATTCTAAATGAGGTCTAACTATTGTTTTATACAGAGGTATAATTAGCTTTTATTCCTTGCATGTTATATTTCTCCTAATCAACCCAAGAATTTGATTACCCTTTGAAGCTGAAATACCACACTGCTCGGAAACTTCCACTTGAGCCCTTATTGCTATTCATAAGTCCTTTTCTTTTAAGCAGTACCTAGAACAGTATCTCCCATTTTATAGTTTACATCCAAGTTCCCGTGTTCTGTTCCCAAAATTTAATAACATCTGCCATTTTTCAAACCATTTAACTAATTTGTCTACATCGTTTTGTAAATGTTGTTTATCACCATCATTTTTAACCTTTCTAAACACTTTTGTATAATTCGCAAATTTCAGTGCGTTGCTTGTCATATTGTCGTTCAAGTCATTGATATATTATATTAAGAATAATAAAGGTCCTAATATTGATCCTTGTGGTACCGCACTCAAAACTGATTTCCAGTTTGAAACCTACTACAACACGTTATCTTCTGTTAGCCATTTTTCTATCCAGTCGATTATGCCACCCCCGATTCCATGAGCTTTTAATTTGAGTAGCATTCTTTGATGTGGTACTTTGTCCAAAGATTTCTGAAAATCTAAGTAGATAATATCTATTGGTGATCCTTCGTCTATCCACTTAGTGATTTCTTCCAAAAAACATAACATATTTATTAAGCATGACCTCGATATTAGGAAGCCATGTTGAGATGGATTTTATAATTTATGCCTAACAAGGAAATCCACCACATGGTCTTTAATTAACCTTTCTAATAATTTACAAATCGATGATGTTAAACTCACTGGTCTGTAATTCTTACTTATTTCTCGAACCCTTTTTAAATAATGGTATGATGTTTGCTTATTTCCATTCAAACGGAACCTCTCCCTCTTTTAATGACAGGTTGAAAACTCTTACAATTGGTATGCTAATTTGTTCTACTGTTTCCATTAGTAGTTTTGGCTGAATTTCGTCCATTCCAGGTGATTTATTATCCTGCATTGCCTTTATTTTCTTAGCTACCATTTCTGGAGTTACAATTAACTGCCCTAAATAGTCAGATTTAGCCTCCTGAAATTTAGCACCTGGAATTGGTAATGAATTAATGTCCTCTCTGGTAAACGTTGAACATTGAACCGAAGTATCCATTGAGGTCTTCCGCCATTAAAAACCTTGTGATATTATATTTTTCGTGGTCCAACTTTGATCTACTTACATCCCATATATCAATATATTCGGTATGTTATTTCGAAAGTTGCCATCTCGTGCATAACTGTATATCATCGTTTTCGATGTTCCTGAATTAATGTTCATATATTATTACTATTATTAAAAAAAAATGTATAACGCGCCATATATCTGGGACCAGCCCGGTCATAGGCGCGCATAGCCATACAATCATAATATAATAACTAATAACTATAATTTTGCATTGTCCACCTTCATGATCGCCTTGTACAACTGTTGCTGCTGTTGTCGCTGTTCCTCGCTGTCGGAGTGTCGAGACACGAACTGGACGTCGCGCTCCTTCGCTGTGGACCGTGGCACATTGAGGGCCATCAGCACCGAGCGAGGCGTCGCGTCTTGGCGGTAGGCGGTGCTCGCTTCATACAACTGTGTCGCACTGTCGTCAGAAGTGAGTTCGTTCAAGCAGCTGTAGCAGCGTGACTTCTGTCGTTCTGTGTCCTTGCTCTCTTCCACTGTCACCGGCGCCTTCTTGGATCTGGGCGACGGTGGGCCGTCCAGTTTCTACGTAAGCATACAGGTGTTGGACGTTCAAAACACCTCCCCCCGAAAACACCACAGTAGTGTGTTCAACGTACGTTTAAAACACTACAGTGGCCAAATTCAAAACATTCAAGATATTCTGCTAGTACTTCAAAACACTCATGTCTAAAAACCGTATATTTACATGTTACATTATTATATAAATCACAAATATATTCAATGTGAACGACATGTCCTTTTATAAAAACAACAACTAATGAAACTAACAACATGTCCGTTTATAAAAACAACAACTAATGATAATAACGACAAATCGATTAGGATCATAATTTTATAATCTTTAGTACACCATTCTATCATATTTTTATGTAGGCCCTATGTTGATACTCTCAATTTATTTTAAGTAGATTTATGTAATTTGGTGTGAACTTTTGATGCAAATGTGTTTCTTTCGGACACGATTGCTACACTAGAAGAATTTTAACGTTCGTTGAAAACACTCTCTTGAACGTCGTGAGAATTAATACGTATTCCGTATATATCCTACTAGTTTCCCGCGCCGAAACATATAGCCCCTACGTATATACGCGTGTTGTTTTCCTGCTGCCATCCATCGACAGAGAACAGCAGACCCTTACTTTATTCCAGTTACGAAACTTATCCGAAAATATACAAGAATAAGAGAACACATTATTATTTCGAACCATCTCAATTCTTTTTGGTTAAAACTATAGTAGACCCTGCGCTCCTGTACGACAACTAATGTGGGTTCAGAACGGTGCCGCTCTTTAATTAATCGAGAGAATACTTTAATAAATCGAACATTATGGAATAATATTTACTTGGATCATTCACAAGAATTCGATACTCTAGACCACACTAAATCAGCTATGTGCCTGCCTGCCTGCCTGCCTGCCTGCCTGCCTGCCTGCCTGCCTGCCTGCCTGCCTGCCTGCCTGCCTGCCTGCCTGCCTGCCTGCATGCCTACTTTCCATTCATGGATTATTGCGGTTTGGACTTCGAAGGAGACATAAACGAACGATGGACCTCGCTACTTGATTTGGCTGTATTAAATATTTACAGTTTTCCCACCATATAAACTACGATTATAATTTGCCGTGACTCAGCAAGGTGCGTACGTAAATCGCATGACTCTTTCACGAGGGTCTAGAGCGGACAGAGTGGTGGTGACGATACCGATACAGTCAGCTATGATACCATATCGGTTATAACAGAGCATACCTCCTTCACCTTGTTTGCAGCTTTGCGGTCCTCACGTTCCCACTTCTTGTAGGGACCCGTATCATCGGTGTCCGATAGCGCTTCCGGTACATCTAGCTGCTCGTTGGAGTAGTTCTTCATGGCCAGGTACTTGGGTGAGTCGGGAGGCAGGCCTCATCTGATACGGCGTGGCTGCCGGCTCCACAAGTCTCTCGGCCGCCGTCGACAGACGTCTGGGACGACAGTCACCGCGGTCTACGTGAAGCAATGCGTCGTCGAACGTCTTCTCGTCGGATCATTGGTCTTCATCCGAAATGGATGCGCGAACAATACGTAATGACGTCAGTGACGTAGTCGACGGCTGACGTAATCCCACGCTCGCTATCGAGTTCTCGTGACGGCAGTTTTCTTCCTTCTCCTCCCCTTCTTCTTCAGGACTCGATTTCCGGTTAATATTCGACGGGTTTTGTTGCGCACGCGATGTGATCAAATAGTTGAGAACTCTGTCACTTATACGTGTTCTCCCTCTCCCCTTTCTCCCTCTCCCCTTTCTCCTTAGTCCCTTTCTCCCTTTCCTTCTCCCACGCGCCATCCCAACACGAAGTACGACTTTATAAAGAATATCTACTTTCATCAGGCGTGTGCACATTGCAACCAGATGACAACCCTACATCGGGAAATGAAAGTTAAGATGTGTACCAAAATCAGGATGTTCAAATATACAAATAGTATATTGTACGCTTACAAAAATATTAGTCCATAGTCCATTAGTCCATATTTCGTTTACTAAATCATGTATTATTGGGTATCAGTGACACATTCTAGCTCAAACAATAAAGAAAAACTATCATGGGCGGACCCGGTTCTCTTCAGTCATCTAGTTCTACTATCTTTCTTGAGTGAAAAAATATATTTTATCAATATTTTTATACTCATTCAATATCTTAACAACTTCATTTTGTTCTCCTATTGACCTCTTGTCTCTAAGGTTATTATCCTTTACGCATTCTTCATAACTAATTTATGCTTATCACCATCATTGTTAACCATTCTAAACACTTTTGTGTCATCCGCAAAGTTCGGTACGTTGCTTGTTATATTATCGTCCAAGTCATTGATATAATTATATTAATAATAATAAAGGTCCCAATACTGATCCTTGTGGTACCCCACTGAAAGCTTATTTCCAGTTTGAAACATCCGCATATTCAACAATACGCTGTATTCTCTCAGTCAACCATTTTCTAACCAGTTGATTCTGCCGTCCCGATATCATGGATTTTTTATTTAAGTAGTAATCTTTGAGGTTTCTGAAAATCTTAGTAGATAATATTTACTAGTGATTTCTCGTCTATCCACGCAGTAATCTCCTGTATTTAGTTTATTTTTACTTTCTGATTTTATTTTATGTCAACATTTATTTTAATATCATCACTGTTACACTGTACTTAAGTACACAAGTACTCAATTACTCGAGCACTTGAACCCATCCCTGGTCCTCACCCCCTGTATTCTCCATTGTACACAAGTACTTGAACCCATCCCTGGTCCTCACCCCCTGTATTCTCCATTGTACACAAGTAGTTGAACCCATCCCTGGTCCTCACCCCCTGTATTCTCCATTGTACACAAGTAGTTGAACCCATCCCTGGTCCTCACCCCCTGTATTCTCCATTGTACACAAGTAGTTGAACCCATCCCTGGTCCTCACCCCCTGTATTCTCCATTGTACACAAGTAGTTGAACCCATCCCTGGTCCTCACCCCCTGTATTCTCCATTGTACACAAGTACTTGAACCCATCCCTGGTCCTCACCCCCTGTATTCTCCATTGTACACAAGTAGTTGAACCCATCCCTGGTCCTCACCCCCTGTATTCTCCATTGTACACAAGTAGTTGAACCCATCCCTGGTCCTCACCCCCTGTATTCTCCATTGTACACAAGTACTTGAACCCATCCCTGGTCCTCACCCCCCTGTATTCTCCATTGTACACAAGTACTTGAACCCATCCCTGGTCCTCACCCCCTGTATTCTCCATTGTACACAAGTAGTTGAACCCATCCCTGGTCCTCACCCCCTGTATTCTCCATTGTATGTGTCAGTGGTTAAAATCTCCCATTACGATACATTCCCCTGTAATTGTTTAATTCGTTTTTCTTATTTGCTATTCTCCTTGCATTTAAACACACACATTTATTCCCACCTTCAGAAATGTTTCTGGACATTTTGTACTGGTTTGTTTGTACTAGTGACCTCTTGTCCTGTTTGATGAACTTCTAAATACCCCCCTGCGCTTCTAGTTTAAACAATGTTTGCTACCCAAAATATTTTGTAAGCTACCCATGCCACAGTTGACTGCTGCTGCGAGTTCATCCGCAAACACTGCTGCACCCTTTTTACTTAGATGAAGCGCATCCCTCATGAACATATCAGCACTCCTAACAAAGCATTCCCACAAATCCAACTTCCTCTTCCCTACATAGCTGCTGAACTTGCGTTAATTGCCATCTTCCGGCAATTTCGATAACCCTGAACACTGCTTCCCATACTTCCCATTACTTCCCATTACTGGTAAAATAACTGACAGAATTATCAGCTCAACCCATGTTTGCTTACGTGCTCTGGCTAACTGCCTGCATTTCCTAAGTATGGCAGTTTTACCCTCCCTCTGTGCGGTATTAGTCACTACCCTCTCTGTGATAGCCTATATTTTTGCCCCTGGAAAGCAAACTACCACGTCGTCCCCCTTGTTTAGCGCTGTGTCAGTTTTCTAACTATCGAGTCCCCCAAAACACCTTCGCTTTCCTCTTCTACCACTACCTCAGAGTTGCTCGTGCGTCGGATCCCCTCCGTCATATTATGTCCTGCAGTCGTGTCACTTGGCAGCATGTTGTCCATCTCGTTCTTGCTCGTCAACATGTCAGCCTTCCCTCCTCTCTCCAGGTTATCTCTCGCTCCTGTTGCCTTCACCCCCGACGCCTTCGCCTACGCTCACGTCGCCTTCCCTCCCGTCTCCTTCACTCATGTCGCCTTCCCTCCCGTATCCTTCTCTCCAGCCTCCTTCCCTCAGTCTCTCCCCGTCTCCTTCCCTTTCGTCGCCTTCCTTCCCATCTCTCTCCCTCCCGTCTCCTTACGCCCTGTCACCTTACCTCCTATCAGCCTCCTCCCAGGCTGAGGTGAGCTGTCGCCTTCCCTCCCGTCTCCTTTCCTCCCATTTTCTTCCCTCCCGTGTCCTTCCTTCCCGTATCCTTCCCTCCAGTCTCCATCGCTCCAGTCTCCATCCCTCCCGTCTCTTTCCCTCCCGTCTCCTTCGGTCCCGTCGCCTTCCCTCTCATCGCCTTCCCTCCCGTCTCAGTCCCTCCCTTCTCTTTAAGTCCTCTCTCCTTCCGCCCTGTCACCTTTCCTCCTCTCACCCTCCTCCCAGGCTGAGGTGAGCTATCCCTAGCATCTATCTCATCGCCTCCCCCATTTTACCACCCACTGTCCCCCACCTGAACAACTGGTACAACCCACCTCTTCCCTTCCACGCCAAAACGAGCTGTCTCAGCCGATCAATCTCCACCTAAATTTTCGCACATCAACTGCACTAAGAACTACAACTATCCGCCTGAACCTCCGCCTGAACCTCCGCCTGAACCTCCGCCTGAACCTCAGCCCAGGACTTGACGAAGACTTGACGAAGTCTACCCGGTTGCTACAACTTTCGCGTACTGAGTCCCTAGTGGCTTTTACTTGCCGTTTGCACGGCGCCATCACATAATTACAATTTGGTTAGACTGTGTTAGATTAATGATGTGTACAATGTTCTCTCCTTGCTACGTTACCCTTGAATAAGGCTGGGTTTTTTTTTCGAGAGAACACTTTTGACTGGATTATTTGTTTTAATTTAAATTTGACGATAATATACTAGCCAACTCTGTACGTTCTATCTACTAAGTTCGCATGACCCCAAAAGAGCCACCTAGCGAACACCATTTAAATAAAAATAATAAGACTCGGTCTTACGCTAAAATCCTGCAGCCTCTGACTAAATGTTACCAAACACTGTTTCTTAATATAGGTATATAATAAGTTTATGCATACTATATATGCACGAGTAATACTTAATATAAATATTCTACGCTTTTTTTGACAATTCATTGCACCACATTCAAACCAAGGCTGCTCCAAGAATCTCCCACTAATCTAAGGTAAGTAACACATGTATATAACTGCCAACGAATGGCTAGCATAGGCTAAACCTCTGCTAGCCATAGCCGAGAATGCTACCAGCCAGATAACATTACGACCGATTCTCTGCTAACGATCGCCGAGAACAGCATTAACCTCTTTTAGCCATCACCGAGGACAGCATTTGCCTCTGCTAGCGGTCTCCTAGAACAGCCTTGGCCTCTGCTAGCCTTGACCTCTGCAAAAGACCGTACATAATAACCTTAACTTAAGGTAGCGATCACCAAGAACGTCTTTGACATCTGCTAACCATCACTGAGGACAGCCTTGATATCTGCCAGCGATCGCGAAGAATAGCCTTGATTTTTGCTAACGAACGCCTGGAACAGCCTTGACCTCTAAAAACCGCAGATAGCAGCATTGACTTAAGCTAACGATGACCAATGACATATTTGACCTCTGCTAACGATCGCCGAGAACAACCTTGGCCTCTGCTAGCGATCGACAAGAACAGCCTTGACCTCCTTGATCTTTGCTAGCGATCGCCTGGCACAACCTTGACCTATGTTAACGATTACCAGGCACAACCTTGACCTTTGCTAACGATCGCCTGGCACAGCCAAAGCCATGACTGAATATCGCCGAATATATATATAGAGGATGTAATTACCATAGCATGCCGCGTCACATCTCATGTATCAAGTAGTTATACTCCAAACAGCCCAATCTTGAGCTAACGCAGGAGTTTGGACCAACGGTTTTTAGTGTCTCTTCCGAAAGACACATAAATAAGAATAAACAACTCAGTGAAATGGTAACTCATTAATAAATTTATCGATAAAACATTCCAGTACGACATACTATAAAATGTTATCTGATGAATTTTAATACTGTAAACACATTGTTTGTACAACGGCATCGTCAAAATACCATGCGAATAATTGGCAGTCTTTGGAAAAATGTGATCCATTCACAGAAATGTTCTGACGTGTGCAGGGTGAATCCTTGTGGCGACATTGCATACGTCTATCAATGACAAGTGTAAGTCTCATTTGTGCGGCCATCGCTTCGTCGGATTCTGTAAGAGACGACGCGTAGCCCATGAGATTGTTAGTTTGATAGAGATTGTTAGTTTGATAGAGATCGTTAGTTTAATTGAAATTACGATTGTTGGTAAACGATGATGTGGCGTCTGGTACATTTGTCAGTTTTGATGACATGAAAACGGAATTTTTTAATGTGCTATTCTATTTCTACCTATAAAACATAACGTTAAGCAAATGTAATACGATTAAAAGGTAAGCATTATTATAATACCAGTAACGCACACTCCGGGTCATACGCTGTGGTATCGCGAGTTCGCCAGATAAACCGAGATTATGTCAGTGACTGTTACTTACTTATGAAAGCCATGTGCTCCGTCTTCTTCTTTCGCCTCCGTCGTCACTGTCATCTTCGTCATCGTCTCCACTGTCTTCATCAGAGTCCCCTTCGTCTGCCTCCTCGCCTCCCTCTTCGCCTCCATCTTCGCCTCCCTCTTCGCCTCCCACTTCACCTCCCTCTTCGCCTCCCTCTTCACCTCCCTCCTCTGCGTCGCCTCCACCCTCATCGTCGCTGTCCTCGTCGCTTCCCTCTTCGCCCCCCTCTTCGCCTCCATCTTCTCCTCTCTCGTCCCCACCCTCTCCACCCTCATCGTCGCTTCCCTGTTCGCCTCCTTCGTTGCCTTCAGCCTCATCTCCTTCATCGTCACTGTCCTTGTCATCTCCCTTATCGCTCTCCTCGTCGCCCCCCAAACTGCTACCTTCATCGTCGTCATCATCGTCTTCGTCGTCGTCGCTGTCTTCATCGTCGTCATCGTCGTCATCCAGTGCAGCTTGGTCGCTCAATTTGTCGCTGCGTTTGGTGATCTTGGCCGCTGCATGCGAGTCGGCGCTGTCGTCGACGACGGTCGAGACAGTCTCCGCAGCCGCGTCGGTCAGTATCAGGGCATCGCGGACGACTCTTGACGCGCGCGCAGAGTCACCCTCGTCCTCGCCCTCGCCCTCGCCCTCGCCCTCGCCCTCGCCCTCATCTCCGTCCTCGCTGCCGCGGCCCTCGGAATCGTCGCCGCCCTCGTCTTCAGCATTTGCAGACCGCTTTTCAGTAGTATCGCCTCCTTCGTCGCTTCTTCCCTCGCCCTCGTCCCCGCCTTCGGCTTCTCCGTCGTCGGCATCTTCGTCGTCGCCGTCGTCGTTGTCCATCGACTCGAAGTCCATCTCCTTCTCACGCGTCAGCGCCCGTTTGTCGCGGTCGTCCTCGTCGTCTTCATCGTCCTCATCGTCTTCACCTTCGTCGTCCTCGTCCTCGTCTTCGTCTTCATCGTCTTCATCTTCGTCGTCGTCACCGTTGTCGATGGTTGAAGCGATGTTATCTCGCTTCACCTTCGCGGACTCGGCCGACGTCTCGATCTCATTATCGCTCACGTCTCCGTCGTCTTGGTCGTCTCCTCCCTCGTCCGATTCCTCGTCGTCTTCACCCTCATCCGAGCCCCTTTCGTCCTCAGGCGAGCGGCGACGTCTCTCCAGTGATGACACATCGTTTATCTCCCCATCCGATAGTGTATCTTTCAAATCCGTGCTTCGTGCCACTTTTGGTACCACTTCTTCTGCGACAGGCGCCCTTTTTACAATATCCTCCTTCCAATCTTCTCTTTCCGTCTCCTTCAATTGTGAGTTAATAGCCGCTTCCTGGTTCGAAACAGGAAGTGGCGCGCTCCAAGCGGGAGACAAAAACGTCCCCGACAGTAAAGTCAACGCTAGAAGACCCTTCATTCTCACTCTGATCGTGGGGCCTCAGTTCGCGTCACGTAAAATATCAATATCTGAAACAAGCAATACGCGTGATTAAGATGTAGTTATTGACACCATCTGTCCTGCCTCGGCATGTATTATTCTATATTATTGAATCTTCTTGAACAATCGAATGAAATGACCTCCATTAAAGCCAAGGAGGAAGGCAAATTGAACAGTGAAGCAATATGAGACACTGGTTACATGCTGCCGTAATCTGTTTGTCATTATGATTAGTAGGGGGAGTACACATAAGCATAAACGTCTACTCTCCCCGTTTCTGAAACACAATTAGTAGGGGGAGTACACATAAGCATAAACGTCTACTCTCCCCGTTTCTGAAACACAATTAGTAGGGGGAGTACACATAAGCATAAACGTCTACTCTCCCCGTTTCTGAAACACAATTAGTAGGGGGAGTACACATAAGCATAAACGTCTACTCTCCCCGTTTCTGAAACACAATTAGTAGGGGGAGTACACATAAGCATAAACGTCTACTCTCCCCGTTTCTGAAACACAATTAGTAGGGGGAGTACACATAAGCATAAACGTCTACTCTCCCCGTTTCTGAAACACAATTAGCTACGACTGCGATAGCTTGGCATGGCATTGTATATATATTCATGACATTTAATTTAATTACATACTGCCATAATATAATATGCTGACTATATGAGTTTTCGGAAATAAATATCTTGATTGACTGACGTGATTGATTGATTGATTGACCGATTGATTGCCAAAGTCGTGAGTGATTGGGGATCGATTATAGCTGAGGACTTGTAGCCGTGAGTGATTACCAATCAGTTACAGCTGAGGACTAGTTAAAGCCGTGTGTGATTAGTGATCAGTTATAGCTGGTGACTTGTAGCCGTGGTTGCTTAGGGATCAGTTATAGCTGGTGACTTGTAGTCGTGTGTGATTAGGGATCAGTTATAGCTGAGGACTTGTAGCCGTGGGTGCTTAGGGATCAGTTATAGCTGAGGACTTGTAGCCGTGAGTGCTTAGGGATCAGTTATAGATGAGGACTTGTAGCCGTGAGTTATTATTGATCAGTCATAGCTGAGGACTTGTTGTAGCCGCACGAGTGATTAGGGGTCAGTCATGGTTAAGGACTTGTTGTAGCCGTGGTTGATTATGGATCAGTCTTATATCAGGACTTGTGTTTAATGCTGGTCGGCTATAGCTAATGCTTAGGGTTAGACTAGTTATTGCCTATTCTCCAGAACGCCGTATATTTAGCTTTAATGCAAAACCTACGGCAATGCCATTACTTTATTTGCTGCTTAAGTTATATAGACAACAATGTTTGTGACATGGATGCGAACAATGATATAAAAAGGCAGATACAAACACGACTCTTGCTTTCTAGCAAAATAGCATCCTATTTCCCCATGATCAAAATTAACCCAAATGGAGACTGGCGCCACCCAATAATCCGGTCCTCAATCCAATCGAACGCAGGCCTATTTCCTGTTGTTGTTGTTGACATTGATTGTGACGTAAGACCTACAATTATAGTCCCGCGATTATTCTGCCTTTAGCGCCAGATAATCGCGTGTCTAAGCAACCCGTGTTCGTTCACCTCCGGAAATATTCAAACTCGGGAAATAATCAAACGTCTCCATTTCCTGATACACTAGCAACCCTCGTTATCCTTCCCAGGCAAATAATGCAACGAAGCCACCATTTGCGATGGGAAGGTTGAACACACAGTGAACATGTCTCAACCCAATTATGTTGTGTAAGCAACATGCCTCCAGTCCCTACATCTATCATATTCAATTCAGCGATGGTTATAGGTATTCTAAAATCTTCGGACCCACAACCCAAGTTATTGTCTGATGCCTGCGCCAGATACGCTACTGGTTTGACATATTGTACTGAGGGCATCAGCTGTCGCGTTAAACAAGGGTAGGGTGATTAAACATATAAGGAAGGTATGATTTGCAGCTTACTTTAAACTATTTTTAATATGGTTAAACGGAGCGTGCCCGGTAGATCAATCAAAATGGCTAGAACAAACATAACCAACCTTTCTTCAGCGAATTTCAATTGCTTGCAGTTCAACGTCATCCAACGTCCATCCGCTACGTTTAAATGTCCACGCGAGCAACGCACGCGCTCGACGTCGTTTATAGCGTAAGAGCCTCGATCCAAAGTTACACGACAATACGACAACACTTGTGTTGCGCCAAAGGGCCCATCAAAACCAGAGGGTTATGCAATTTCAAAATCGCTATGCAATGTCAAAGTTATGATCAGATGGGTGAATACGCTGAGGAGTTAAGGGGGTGAAGCAAAATTAAAAGGGTATACCCTTGCCAAACAACATTGCATACGTTGAAGTGTTGTGTTTTCCTTGTTGTGGAAATTGTAATTGCAGTACTCAAGTACGGTGCTAAAAAGAGCAGTTGCGGATGCAGATAACTCCTAGATTCCGTGCTGGGATTGATGGTGTGACTGTTTGGCTTTGTAGGTCTAAAGGTGTAGGATTAAAACACATAATTTGGGCTGGGACAAATGTACGTCCAATTGTTCGCAGTTATGTGGACACGGAATGGCGCACACAGATAAAAATTAAAACAGTATGTCCAGTAATTAAATAAGAGACATTGACAGTCGCCGGTCCGACTGAGACTAATATATTTTACATGATAATGCATAGGCGTCGGTTCCGTATCGGAACCATATTCTCAGAACCCGTTGTTCTCTGTTACATCTGTTACATGTTCTCTGTTACATCTGTTACATGTTCTCTGTTACATCTAGCTTCTCTTCCTGTTGCGATGTCAGTGCAAGTGTTCTCAGACCTACACAAGCTAGTACCACGCAGGCTACCAATAACTGATGTTGAATATTTACCTGAAACAGTGTTTCTCTGTTTCTCTATGATACCAAGAGGTGAAGTTGTTGCAATTTTCAGTTAAAGTCACTTTTTGTGAAAAGTATGTTAGATGCATTATTTCTGTCAACGAATACATTAAGTTTATTATTTGTGTTAATTAATAAACTGTAATATACCATTGATATTACATACCATTGATATTACATACTGCAGTTAGGTAGACATGTGAAGTTCCTCAGGCGCGGTCGACTGTAACAACTAGCCCCGTAAGCGGGGCAAGTTGTTACATCATACGGGGCACGTTGTTACAGCAAAAATCGTGTGGTTCGCAAAGCAAGTGTCACTCGTACATGTTACTATTATAACATTATTGGATTATACACACTTATACATATTATACACAGTGTGCATAACAATGTAGGTGCTCACAGCTTCATATATTAAGCTTTTCATTTTTAGTTACAAAAGTGGACTCATTCCCCGGATTCTTACATAACAAACAATTGTGAATGGAATAGGAATTGTTGAATGGAGTAGGAAATAGTGAATGAAAATATATATGTAATGCGACTTCTACCTGATTGAACGATACACGCACGTTCGCACTCACGTACACACGTACGCACTCACGCGCACAAACATCCACATTTCAATGAATCGTGCAATATTTATTAATTGCTCAAATAGGGCTATGCCATAACAAATTTAAAAGATTTAACAAGATTGCCATCCAAGACAAAACACCCAGATGGCAAGTGGACAAGGAAGCTATTGGCTTATCGATAGTCCAACCATTTGTCCTCTATGTGTAACCCGTCCTTCTGGGATACTTGTTAATTTTGTTCGACGCTGCTAGCATTAACAGTACTGGTTATAAACCAGTACACTAGGGTTCACAAGAGAAATAAAGCATTCACATGCCGTGGTTAAATAAGTTTTGTTTTTTCAGTTATTGTTTAAAGTTTCGTTCACGAAACATAAAAAGTGGCTGCCCGAGATGAGAATTGATGTGCATATCCAAGTCATTTTTATCCACACCTCTTTAATTTCGTTTTCTTAACTCCCTATTTTTGAACAGTGTTTCTGCTGGTGGACTTCCTACCAACTCCTGTCGAAAGTGACTCCATATCTGTGCTATGTTTTAGTAAAACAACTCTGTAATAACTTGCCCCTGTATACAACTAGCCCCGGTCTCCCCTACGCCATGAATAAACAAAAGCTCATTTGTAAAGCATGGCTAGTGCCTGTTAAACATTATTTCTCCGTACATGCTAACTTCCTTAGTGGTGACTTTCATGGTAACTAAGACGGAACTTCTTACAAACGGGAATTAGAAACATGCTGACAGTCGGGCATGTCAGTGTTCCACATGCAAGGTTCAAAAAGCGTGTCCGGGACACAAAAGTGGAGACTTTGTAGGCAAATATGCGATGAACATATAAGTGGTTTGCCCCAGTAATAATAATGTAGTTTACTTTCAAAGCATTACCTAAAATACATTGTTGCTTTTAAATAACCTTATAATTTTGGAGGAATTGTGATTGCTTAAGAAACTGATATGTACACTACAAACGTATATACAACATTTATTACAATGTATACATTTTGTGTGTAAACACAGAGATGCAGCATTAGGCATTAACATCCAAAGCACATGAACACACCAGATGAGCAGATAAGTTCAACAGTGGACACTGTCCAGAATTCATCACCTGGCGTACACTATTCAACAATGATTTGTTATAAAGTACATTAATTGCAAATTACTATCACACGGACTTTGAAGTGTTCCACATCCACTGTAGTTCACATTAAATTACCTAGAACTCAAGTAGGCAGATGAACTGGAAGAGCGCCAACAACTTACAACCACACATCTCCATTACGTGACTCCGCTGCTAGCTATGCACTGGAACGTCTACATACATGACATACACACCGTGTAATTAACTTCTTTACAAATATTCATAGCGTTCACATCAATAATTTAACTATGTTCAAAAGAGAACACTTCATTACCCGTAAGGATGCCAACTGGAATGAAAGAAGCGGCAAGGAACAGCATACGCTGATACCTCGCAGTTCATATTCCACAGTCACATCACAAATTGACACGCAACCCACATCAGCTGTTTGTTAAGTTACCTTTCATAAGTCACATTTTAGTATTATGCAATAGTTTAATAAATAGCACGTGAAATTATATATATAACATATATCACTGTACAAACTACTTCCTCTGTAAAGGAACAGAACGAGTGTACAACCCGCACAATCAGCTACAGCGATCTGCCACAATGATTGATAACTTTCTCATAATAAACGTGTTTCCAGTAAACCAGTTAGATGAAGTTTATATTCTGTTTCAACGCACTAGCTGCTCAGCAACTTAACTTGTATGCGCAGTTGAATTAGTTGGCTAACATTAAAATGTTAGCACAAATTACTTTTTTAAGAAAACTAAATACCGCAGAATTTTTATTAAGTATTAATTGTAGCTGTACTAATAAAATGTAGGACTGCGAATCACAACTGATAATAATAAAAGTGATGCTGACAGCTATAATTCTCACTTATTCACATTGCATCTTATAATTCTTACCTACACATCAATGTATGTGTGTATGTGTGAGCATGTATGTGTGTATGTGTGAGCATGTATGTGTGTATGTGTGAGCATGTATGTGCGTGTACAACATTTTTTATACAAGGGCATGGGGATCTGGTGATTTTTTGCTTGTCAGAAAACAAAACATTTTGGCTAGATTGTACGATTTACTTACACTAATGAAATACTTTTTTCGCCACAACATATTGTGCCTTTGGATGCCTGCTCTCACAAAATTCAAATGTCCACCAAGATGAAAAAGCTGGCGACATCCAGGTACTTACATTCTACTTGACATTCTAACTACATTTGGCACAGCAAAAACGAGCAAAGCAATGGCAGTGGGGAGGGCGGAGCTTCGATGACCCGAGACGGGAGATTCTGTGGGAGAAACATGTAGAATAAGAGCAAGAAAAGACTTATATAGCTGCTCAAAACTGTTTTAAAGAAAACTGGTGGTTCTTTCTCAATAACTGACAAGATTTGACGTTGGAATGTTTGTGCCGTGCACCGTAAACAAAAACAGTGGAATGAGTGACACTAATACTAAGGTTCTTACTTCATAAAGCTTCGGTTGGTTGGACGGACCAAAAATATTCAAGACTGCAAATATAAAATGCTTGGTCACACTTGCTATGGAGGTATATCCAATGATCCATGAAATTTATACCAGAATGCAACATTCAGTCAACTTGATACTATCAGTTGTTGTGTTTATCCGTGATCCTCTTCTATCCAGGCAACAATTTTGCCCTCCCAGCCAGGAATGATGTCATCTTCATGAGTAACCTGAAACACAAGACACAGTGTAGTTGGGGTCCAGTTCAATTGTCTCTCAATCCTTACTCTCTCAATCTGTGAAGATATTTTCTTATATAAGTTTGATGGAAAATAAGAGGAATATAAATTGTCATGAAATTTTAGTTTTGCAATTTATATTAGTCATTACTATTAATCGTGACATCATTCATTCAATTCAAATGTTGGGCTGTTCAAAGCACTTCACACTTTACATTGTTCATTCCAGCACCAACTTCACTTCTTTGTGAAGCATTCAGCCATGTTGCCATTAATGCACAAAAACTAGTTGTTCATATATTTGTTCATGTGATGACGTTTTAATTAATTAATTTATTTATATATCTTAATGGATTTTTAATGTGTACGTTCAGTGATTGGCGAAAGCTAGAATCTGGCACATCAAAGAACTTTTACTTATACATATCACCTCTGTCTACAGCCGGTATTCATTTATAAATGAGTGAACTACATGCACCTATAGACCGATTGACCATGACATACCTCCTCCTTCACGGTGCCAAACTCTGGGTCAAGCGTCTTGAAGTGGTATCTGTAAGACCCATGCTTGTCAAACAAACTGCAGATGTCTCGCAGCCGAATCTCCCCAAGTCTGCAAATAAAGACAGAGTGAAATGTCTAAATAATCAAGTCAACTAACTTTGTTCCACTAATGACTGGACAATAAGATTAACAACAACATGAGATATATGAGATAATTAAAGGGACTAACAAAAAGGCAGTAGCTATAATGTGTTTTCGGTGTGCACACAAAGTTTAATATTGTATGTACCACAGGCCAAAATAAAAAATTACGAAAAATGTATTTACAGGTAAAATTTTATGTTTAACTTGCAAAGTGCGCGTAAAAATTCAAAGTTAATGAGATGAGCGTTCACGTGGTTTTGTGACGTCAATGATGACTTTACATTAAGTCAGTGATGTCTATGCAATGTTTCAGTACAGACTATAGTTTCACTCGCGTTGCTATGGCGATGTAAATTTTCCAGAATAAAACATATACCGTAACGATTTCGAACCACTAGTGGCTAGTGATACTACAGAATCATCTTCGAATTCGGCTCTTTCAGAGCAGCTTATTTGACTTCGAACTTATTTACTTTCTGAACAAACCATGAAAAGGCCCACATAGAGCTGCCAAACTTCTCCTCATACATCTACCATACACACACGTGACGTGATCAAACATTACTCTTACTTCCAAATAAAGTTCAAAATCTGTCATCAGGCGTAGAAGATTGCTTTTGTTTTTGCAATTTTTTATCATTACATGGAAGTAAGAGTAATGTTTGACCACGCGACATGTGTATATGTATGGTAAATATATGAGACGTTTTGCGGTTCTAGGTGGTCGTATTCATGGTTAGGTCAGAAAGAGAGGTTTATATGCAAATATGATCGCGAACTGGCATGCGATTCAATGATATTAATAGCTTTTGACCTGGCGACTATGCACAGTTTATGAAATATCATTGACGGTGTAGTGCCACCGGCAGCAGCGGTTTCGCCAAAAATGTAACGAAAATATATTGCGAAGTAAATAAAAGTAACAAAGTAAAAAGTCGCGTTACATTAAATAAAACTACTTCGTTACAAGTAAAAGTATTTAGTCAAAATTCTACTTCGTTACATGTCAATTACTTGAAATAACTACTCAAGTATTGTAAAGAAGTACTTTTACTTCGTTACATGCCAACCCTGTCCAGGGCTGCACCTTCTCTGGTCTGGATTGCAGTCGAAACAAGTTTTCTTGAAGTGAGCAAAGCTGACTGTGCTTCGTCGGCTTGACGCTTGCTTTTTTTAAACAGAGTTGGCTCTGTGGAAGTAGAACTTAAACCAACTACATGTTACTTTATTCTTTACTACTGTTTGCATTACAATCAAATGCTGCACAATAAACCATTATGACGCTCACTTCTAAACAACTGCTATCGCTGTTAATGGTGCAGTGAATGAATGAAAAGTCCCAGTCTTGTAGCACTTCCTTATCATCAATGACGTCACATCGAAGCTTGTCGATAAGCGTGGGAAAAATATGTATAATCAAGTCAATCAATTTGGAATTATCAATTAATGGAATTCTAATGAATTTTTTTGTGGAAATATACTACAATATGTAATATAATATGATTTCAATCAATTGTTGTTGTTATTCCCTTTAATACACACTGTTGTTCTAGACTTGCAGTAAAAGTAAATTAATAGAAAAGGGGTAGGTGTTTCTGACAACGACTGTGTTCATTGTGATGCTCTGTGGTGGTATCACATGGAAATATTCCTCGTTATACGACATGAAGACGACATGATGTGTGTACAACTGACCTCTTTGGTATTGTACACATGAAGGGCGTCACTGTCCGGTCGGTGAAATATAGCACTTTGGTTGAGATGTTTCCATTTGTTTCGCTCTGATCCAGCCGCTGTAGAGAGAAGTCTACAACACACAGCACAACATGCTCCACAGTCAGCACCAGTTGGTCGGTGGCAGCAGTCAGCAGCAGTGGTCTGGGCACAGATTGATAGTCTCACCCCGTGAAATTATAGTCCTGGTAACCTGGTAAAGATGGCTAATAACAATTAACTTCAATAGCACTTAAATCCTCAGGAAACAAGCTCAGTGGTGCAACAAACTAAAATCGTTAAGCATTATATCTTGAATAGAGACATGATGATGAAAAGTCATCAGACCAAAGGACTGTCGATGATTTAGGGAGAAAATGCAGTTTGCAGTTTCAAATAAATAGTTTTTTTGCGGAAGAAAGCTGTTGCTTCAGATGATATTAAAGTGACGGGGAGTTTGTTGCAGATTTTGGGCACAGCTATCGAGAAAGCTGTCAATCATTTCAAAACATCAAGAAAATGTTCAGAACACAATGGTGTAAGATCACGAACCCCTTTTGCTGTCGCATCACAAAATGGTCAAATAAATGGTCAGTTATGTTCCAAAGATAACAGTTTATTGTGAAATGCTTGTTGGGCCATTCTGAAAAACACTGCCCTTCTGCTGGTTGAGTTGGAAATGTAAGTCATAGCACATGGCCAGTAGCTCTGAAGCCATTCAACACGTTTAAGGAATAAGTCTTTTACAGGATGATGACAGTGAGGGAACAGTGATATTTACCCTTAGTCCTAATGAGGGGGGGGGATGATGCAGAGGGACAAGGATGATAATGATACCTACACTTTTGGGAAGGGAAGAGGGGTGATGTAGAGGCAAGGGTACCTACCCTGACGGGGTGTAATGGGAGACCGGTGTGCGTCTCCTGTTGAGTCATAGTTGAACCGTCGACAGCCACCGTCCCTTGCCTCGTCACTCTGTAGTGGAGAGATTAGGCAACAACTAAATTTTAAAGTTATAGTACAACCATTTATTGTAAAACTGATAAATGATATGCGCTCCCGAGTAATATACACATAAAATACCTTATTACGGTGACGTAATATCAGTCTTTAAATGGATAGTTCAATTACTTCAGTTGGTTCATTGGTTTGTCTATAATTGCCATAAAACGATCTTTACATTCTGTAAAACTGGCTTATTTGATTGTATCGCCAAATCGTGTATTTCGGAATATATAAAGACATAAAAGATCATGTTTTGCATGGATATTATTATATTATTTCTAACCAACAGCCATCGTACCATGTGACTTGACTGCTCAGTGACGTGCAACCTCTCAACTAGTGATGAGATGCTCTGTTCCAGAACATCAATCGCTTGCAACTGCGGCTCACCAGAGGGCAGGCTAGTGCGCAGACAACGCAGCGACTCTCGCACCAATTGTAGGTCATCGCTGCCAGTGCTCTGTATAACATGTGTACAGTAAACCAGCAATCCAATTAGTCATAGTTTAAGGGGAGACACCCCAGGCGAAATGTCATTTTTTTATATAAAAAAATGTGTTTCCACTATATTCTGATAGCTTTGTATATTTATTATCTATAAAATTCACTTTTATAGCAATTGCATACCTCTAAATCACTTTTATTTATGGATAAAGCATGCTTCTTTTAAGTAATAAATCCCATTTTTTAATTTGATGGCCGTTTTCTCAAAAACGTGTTTTCTGCATTTGGAAAAAGGATATCTCTGTGAGTAATTATGCTATCCAAATAAGGTTTTGAATGTTGCATTCACCATATTCTACTTTATACAATGACCAGAGGGATTTTAAAAATCATCAACAGTTTGAAAGATAAACTTGCAACTTGTATTTGTTACCAAAAACAATTTTTTTTTCCGCACTTTACAAAAAAAATTCAAACACAACATTTTAATAAATGCTCTGGTCATTGTACAATAGAATGTGTACTGGACATGGAATTGCAAGAATTATAATCATATATGTGTCCAATAAAGAGTGGCAGTGTTTCCAAATTTGCCAATATTTGCTCAAAATGGCAGACATTTTGTTTTTACCATGGAAACGGGGGGGTCTGGCTGAAAAAAGTTCAATATATTTTTTACTCAATAAGACCCATTCTATACATTTGGCAGAAAAAATTTATCCTATCTACCTGCCATGTGTGGCCTTAAGCTCCTAAACAAACTTTAAAAAAACCAGTGTTGTTGTTCAGCCAATAAGACTCCAAAAAAGGTAGTCACATGGGCGGCTGACTCAAAAAATTAAGTGACCCAAGTTATGGGTTAAAGGAATCTATGGCGATTTTCATTGGTTGATTTGATAGTATGCAAAAATATACAGTAGATATGGTCTTTATATGTTGTAAAACTTGCTTATTTTATTTCACTACCAATATATGAGATGACAGAGCACACTAGTAACACGTTTTGCATAGATATTGTTGAAATGCCATAAAATACTAATAAATATCAGTGTCGCAATGTCCGGCCAAAAAATGAAAAAAAATGGAATATAACACTGTTAAGATAGCTGGGGTGGCTATTATATGCTTGTCTTGAATTGATTAGTTTCAGTAGAAGTTTTAAAGATAAATTAACTATTTCTTCACAGATTGTAGTTGAAATACTATATAATATACCAGATAAAAAAAATTGAGTTTTCATTTATTTGGTTATGTTACAAGGTTTTTAAAACATTTTTGTAAATGTGAAAAAATAGCCGCTAAAAACGAAGTTTAATAATTTTTAGACAATCCCCAAAGAAATAAATTACATACATATAAACATGACAGTGTAACTGATGACTTTATGGCTGATTTTGGTTAACATAAACCAATTATGTCTGCTACACCACCATGAATGAATTAATGAAAAGTTGAATGACAGAGAAAAGTGGCAATGTATTTTTGACACCAATTATAATTTACTGTTGTATTACATTGCGTGCATGTAAGACGCATTCATATGCAAAATTGCAACGTCGTGAGTGTTGTAGTTTTTCTCAAATGATATTTTAAACATCATTTCCTGGTTATTAATGAAAACACAATCTCAACAAATGCTTGTAATGTTTTTGTGTTAAAATTTACCTTTTTCACTGGCGTTTTATGTATTGTTGATAAAACATAATGGCCATTTGTAATATTGACATATTCCCTTAATTTGTTACGACAGCCATCTAACAAATACGTGGTAGGGTGTGTGTACGGTCATTTTGATTGACCCGTAATCCCGCAGGGTCACCAGGTCACATATTCATCGGCATTTTCGTTTGTGTCAAAACTACGTAAACACTCATTGACCGCTGATATTTGCTGGTTTAAGTACATGATTTAGTTAGGTAGATATAATAATAATGAATAATAGCATTACAGTAACCAGACAATATGGTCCATTTTCACGGCGAACGAATATAGCTGGTTCGAACTTCGTAGCGCATGCGGTCGTTACTATGGAAGCGTTTTTAAAGATTGGATTGGCAAATTATGATGTTAGTGCTTTTGTGGTGTCATATTTTAGTTCAGTATATCCTAGCATGTTATGAAGAAAAAATCAACTGACACGCTAGCCGCCCCAACCACCTTAATTTAGATGTAATTTGAGATTTATTAGTTAAGAGAATTGCGACATTTTAGTTATCCGAAAGATCATTTATATCTCCCTACCAGTTAGCCAATGAAAATTGTACGTAGTCACAAGTGGAAAGCAGAAATCATGCAGGGTGTAACAGGGCATATACTGACATGTGTGGAGGGTGCTGAGGAGGGGCGTGTGGAGCTTCTGTCTGGCTGACTTTGCAGTATCTTGTCCTGTAGGCGCGCCATCTTGCGGTCCTGCGATGTCACACGGGTCGATAGTGATGTCTGAATCACGCAACAGCTCGACGTCATGGCAATGTATACTCAAATAAAGTTATGTGGTGATAATTGATTAAAAAGACTGTTGCAATTGACAAATGTCAAGAGAAGATGCAAGATGACTAAGATCACACATGCACGCACGCAGGCACGCACACACATGCATAGAAATGCATGCACACACACAAATCAACATGTCAGTTTTGACATTTACTCTAATGTTAAAATATACCTCAGTGCCTAATAAGGTGCTAACATGTAAACAACTAAACTAACAAAGAATAACAGAACTGGTACAAATATGGTTATACGTGGCGTAAATAAAGGATGATGACCTCAAAAAGTTGATGGTTGACACAGCACAAAGTTGGTTTCATGGGGGTCAGGTTAGCAGCTATCTTAGTTAGTGTTATACATCTGTCTTGAGATCATCAACAAAAAGCCTTCCAACATGATGCTTAGATGACAGCATCTGCTAAAGCCGACCTACCTCTGTCTCTGTGACCTGTCTCAGTCGGCGCTGCAAGTCTTCTATTTGAGACCGCAGACTCACTTTTGCTGTTTCCTTCTCCTTCTCAGACATGTGACACTGCACCTGCATCAACCAATCAAAACAGTTCCTTGAGACATTGCACCTCCATCAACCAATCAAAACAGTTCCCTGAGTCAAGTGACACTGCACCTGCATCAGCCAATCATAACACTTCACTGAGTCATGTGATACAACAAAAAATCATATCTCTCAAGTGACAACATCAACAAATTACAACACTGTATCTAAGCATAGAAATTGAATTCGCTATCATAATCATAACAACATCAACTTAGTCAACATGTGTCATGTTTGCAGTAAGAGACTGAAGACAGGTTCCTTACCTTCACTTCCTCCATCTCCCGATGTTGCCGAGCCAACTCCCTCTGTACGACAAACACAGATTTCATGACAAAAAGATACACACAAGTTTGTCAACTCAGTGAATTGTGTCTTTGTGCTCGGTAGTTGGCAGAACTGACTGAGCTACGTTAAACGTTCAATCCATCTGATGACAACCTTCACATTGTACGCAGATTTCACTTTGATGAGCCTCTGACCTTGGGTTTCCGAGGGTTTAGCCACGATATAAGTTTTCAAATTATTATTATTACTACAATAGAATACAAACAAAACACAGCTGAAACAGATATGGCAAATCATGTGCATAGCCTATAACTGGTATCTATTGTGGTGAGAAGTTAGTGAAGTTATGAAGAGATTAGATCAGTCAATGAAGTTATGAAGAGATTAGTGCTTAGAAGTGACAGGAATTGTTTAACTTAAGAGGAATAGTGTCTAAGATGTCACATTCCAACCACACCACTATCTTTATGTGCCACATTTTAGCTACAGGTATCAGTTCATACTTGTGAATATATTACTTATAAAAGATGGCAGTAATCGTCACAGCTGGCTATTATGTCATTTGGTAGGACAACTGAAGCAACATGTAAGCGGATGGAAACAGCACATGCCGGTTTGCACGAGTGACTTTTGTGCAATTTATGGTGTCACACGATATCCTAGTGCAAGAATCAGTTGTGTAAACACCTTCACAAGAACGATTAGCGAGGCCAGTTTGTGGCTATGATTGTGTCTGTGGAATTGGGTGCATCTGGAGTCGGTCCAATTCCACATACCGCAATCAGCGACTGCAACGACTGACTAGCATACCTATCATGACCTTTCATCAAAGCACTAGTCGGGATTGGCATGAGTCAATATATCGCACTTGCACACACATAATTAAGCTGCACATTGTCATGTGATACGGTGTCGTCCAACCAGCCTTGAGAACTTACCCTGAGGTTCATAATGAGTCGTTCCTTCTCCTCCATCCGCTGTTCGAGGTCCGCCTGGGAGATAAACACATCCTTGAGTAACCACCAACACTCTCATACTTCAATTGAACTATTTAAATTAATTTATTGATATTATGCTACTTGACACATTTTTATTTAACTTATTTGAATGTGTTGTTATTATGTATTGTTGCTGCATTTTACAATATACTCCATTATGTAATTTTAAGAAGTACTAAAATTACCGATATATATTACCTGTTTTAAACTCATCTTAGGACGATAAAATGCATATTTTATAAGGTTTATTGTGAATAAATTTATTATTATTATTATTGACAGACTGTATTTAGTAGAATTTTTGCACACTACAGAGAAACTGCGCCCACTCAGATACATGTCTCACTATACACTAACCTTGAGCGTCTCGAGGTTCTGTTGACTGAAGCCTGCCTTCAGGAGCTCTGCCTTCATGACAAGGAATGAATGATGTTCTTCCGACAGTCGTTGCTGGAGACCTTCCTGCAAACACTCACACTTCATGAAGCTGCCTCTGCAATTTGACTTTTTACTTGTCTCGGTAGATTCATTTCGAAAAATAAATAAAATGTATCTAGCATCAATTACGACATGCTGGCTTGTTTGTGCAAATGTGTTATACTGGTTTGGCAAGACAAACAATTAAATTAATTGCTTATATATGATACAGTCAGCTGATTACTACCAGGGTACTTGCAAACTCAGCAGTTAGCAAGCAGTTATCTGTACATGATGCAGTTAGCAAGCAGTTATCTGTACGTAATACAGTTAGCAAGCAGTTGTCTGTACGTGATGCAGTTAGCAAGCAGTATCTGTACGTGATGCAGTTAGCAAGCAGTCATCTGTACGTGATGCAGTTAGCAAGCAGTTATCTGTACGTGATGCAGTTAGCAAGCAGTCATCTGTACGTGATGCAGTTAGCAAGCAGTCATCTGTACGTGATGCAGTTAGCAAGCAGTTATCTGTACGTGATGCAGTTAACAAGCAGTTATCTGTACATGATGCAGTTAGCAAGCAGTTATCTGTACGTGATGCAGTTAGCAAGCAGTTATCTGTATGTTATGCAGTTAGCAAGCAGTTATCTGTACGTGATGCAGTTAGCAAACAGTTATCTGTGTGCGATGCAGTTAGCAAGCAGTTATCTGTATGTGATGCAGTTAGCAAGCAGTTATCTGCATGTTATGCAGTTAGCAAGCAGTTATCTGTACGTGATGCAGTTAGCAAGCAGTTATCTGTACGTGATGCAGTTAGCAAGCAGTTATCTGTACGTGATGCAGTTAGCAAGCAGTTATCTGTACGTGATGCAGTTAGCAAGCAGTTATCTGTACATGATGCAGTTAGCAAGCAGTTATCTGTAAGTGATGCAGTTAGCAAGCAGTTATCTGTTCGTGATGCAGTTAGCAAGCAGTTATCTGTACGTGATGCAGTTAGCAAGCAGTTATCTGTACGTGATGCAGTTAGCAAGCAGTTATCTGTACGTGATGCAGTTAGCAAGCAGTCATCTGTACGTGATGCAGTTAGCAAGCAGTTATCTGTACGTGATGCAGTTAGCAAGCAGTCATCTGTACGTGATGCAGTTAGCAAGCAGTCATCTGTACGTGATGCAGTTAGCAAGCAGTTATCTGTACGTGATGCAGTTAACAAGCAGTTATCTGTACGTGATGCAGTTAGCAAGCAGTTATCTGTACGTGATGCAGTTAGCAAGCAGTTATCTGTATGTTATGCAGTTAGCAAGCAGTTATCTGTACGTGATGCAGTTAGCAAACAGTTATCTGTGTGCGATGCAGTTAGCAAGCAGTTATCTGTACGTGATGCAGTTAGCAAGCAGTTATCTGTATGTTATGCAGTTAGCAAGCAGTTATCTGTACGTGATGCAGTTAGCAAACAGTTATCTGTACGTGATGCAGTTAGCAAGCAGTTATCTGTACGTGATGCAGTTAGCAAGCAGTTATCTGTACGTGATGCAGTTAGCAAGCAGTTATCTGTACATGATGCAGTTAGCAAGCAGTTATCTGTACGTGATGCAGTTAGCAAGCAGTTATCTGTACATGATGCAGTTAGCAAGCAGTTATCTGTACGTGATGCAGTTAGCAAGCAGTTATCTGTACGTGATGCAGTTAGCAAGCAGTTATCTGTACGTGATGCAGTTAGCAAGCAGTTATCTGTACGTGATGCAGTTAGCAAGCAGTTATCTGTACGTGATGCAGTTAGCAAGCAGTTATCTGTACGTGATGCAGTTAGCAAGCAGTTATCTGTACGTGATGCAGTTAGCAAGCAGTTATCTGTACGTGATGCAGTTAGCAAACAGTTATCTGTGTGCGATGCAGTTAGCAAGCAGTTATCTGTGTGCGATGCAGTTAGCAAGCAGTTATCTGTACGTGATGCAGTTAGCAATCAGTTATCTGTGTGCGATGCAGTTAGCAAGCAGTTATCTGTACGTGATGCAGTTAGCAAGCAGTTATCTGTATGTTATGCAGCTAGCAAGCAGTTATCTGTATGCGATGCAGTTAGCAAGCAGTTATCTGTACGTGATGCAGTTAGCAAGCAGTTATCTGTACGTGATGCAGTTAGCAAGCAGTTATCTGTACGTGATGCAGTTAGCAAGCAGTTATCTGTACGTGATGCAGTTAGCAAGCAGTTATCTGTACGTGATGCAGTTAGCAAACAGTTATCTGTGTGCGATGCAGTTAGCAAGCAGTTATCTGTGTGCGATGCGGTTAGCAAGCAGTTATCTGTACGTGATGCAGTTAGCAAGCAGTTATCTGTACGTGATGCAGTTAGCAAACAGTTATCTGTGTGCGATGCAGTTAGCAAGCAGTTATCTGTACGCGATGCAGTTAGCAAGCAGTTATCTGTACGTGATGCAGTTAGCAAGCAGTTATCTGTACGTGATGCAGTTAGCAAGCAGTTATCTGTACGTGATGCAGTTAGCAAGCAGTTATCTGTATGTTATGCAGTTAGCAAGCAGTTATCTGTACGTGATGCAGTTAGCAAACAGTTATCTGTGTGCGATGCAGTTAGCAAGCAGTTATCTGTACGTGATGCAGTTAGCAAGCAGTTATCTGTATGTTATGCAGTTAGCAAGCAGTTATCTGTACGGGATGCAGTTAGCAAGCAGTTATCTGTACGTGATGCAGTTAGCAATCAGTTATCTGTGTGCGATGCAGTTAGCAATCAGTTATCTGTGTGCGATGCAGTTAGCAAGCAGTTATCTGTATGTGATGCAGTTAGCAAGCAGTTATCTGTACGTGATGCAGTTAGCAAGCAGTTATCTGTACGTGATGCAGTTAGCAAGCAGTTATCTGTATGTTATGCAGTTAGCAAGCAGTTATCTGTACGTGATGCAGTTAGCAAGCAGTTATCTGTACATGATGCAGTTAGCAAGCAGTTATCTGTACATGATGCAGTTAGCAAGCAGTTATCTGTATGTTATGCAGTTAGCAAGCAGTTATCTGTACGTGATGCAGTTAGCAAGCAGTTATCTGTATGTTATGCAGTTAGCAAGCAGTTATCTGTACGTGATGCAGTTAGCAAGCAGTTATCTGTACATGATGCAGTTAGCAAGCAGTTATCTGTACATGATGCAGTTAGCAAGCAGTTATCTGTACGTGATGCAGTTAGCAAGCAGTTATCTGTATGTTATGCAGTTAGCAAGCAGTTATCTGTACGTGATGCAGTTAGCAAGCAGTTATCTGTACGTGATGTAGTTAGCAAGCAGTTATCTGTACGTGATGCAGTTAGCAAGCAGTTATCTGTACGTGATGCAGTTAGCAAGCAGTTATCTGTACGTAATGCAGTTAGCAAGCAGTTATCTGTACATGATGCAGTTAGCAAGCAGTTATCTGTACGTGATGCAGTTAGCAAACAGTTATCTGTGTGCGATGCAGTTAGCAAGCAGTTATCTGTGTACGATGCAGTTAGCAAGCAGTTATCTGTATGTTATGCAGTTGGCAAGCAGTTATCTGTACGTGATGCAGTTAGCAAACAGTTATCTGTGTGCGATGCAGTTAGCAAGCAGTTATCTGTACGTGATGCAGTTAGCAAGCAGTTATCTGTACGTGATGCAGTTAGCAAGCAGTTATCTGTACGTGATGCAGTTAGCAAGCAGTTATCTGTACGTAATGCAGTTAGCAAGCAGTTATCTGTACATGATGCAGTTAGCAAGCAGTTATCTGTACGTGATGCAGTTAGCAAACAGTTATCTGTGTACGATGCAGTTAGCAAGCAGTTATCTGTATGTTATGCAGTTGGCAAGCAGTTATCTGTACGTGATGCAGTTAGCAAACAGTTATCTGTGTGCGATGCAGTTAGCAAGCAGTTATCTGTACGTGATGCAGTTAGCAAGCAGTTATCTGTGTGCGATGCAGTTAGCAAGCAGTTATCTGTACGTGATGCAGTTAGCAAACAGTTATCTGTGTGCGATGCAGTTAGCAAGCAGTTATCTGTACGTGATGCAGTTAGCAAGCAGTTATCTGTACGTGATGCAGTTAGCAAGCAGTTATCTGTATGTTATGCAGTTAGCAAGCAGTTATCTGTACGTGATGCAGTTAGCAAACAGTTATCTGTGTGCGATGCAGTTAGCAAGCAGTTATCTGTACGTGATGCAGTTAGCAAGCAGTTATCTGTATGTTATGCAGTTAGCAAGCAGTTATCTGTACGTGATGCAGTTAGCAAGCAGTTATCTGTTACATACCAAGATCTGTGGTATTGTCACAGCAGAATGTGACAGGACAAGGCTAGCAGTGATATTCATATGATGGGTCTGGTGACACCAGGCAGGGGGCAAGGACCAAGGACCGGTTTCATGAAGTGTTCGTAGTGTACGAACCATCACAAAATATGTGTAATTCTTAGTTATACAGAACTGTTCGTAATGCTCTTCATGTTTCTACAACCGTTCCAAGTTACATAATCTCTGTTAAACATCCACACCAGTTCCCTTGCACTGTATGAACGCTTCGTGAAACTGGCCCCTGATGTATCAGTTGTAGTCTCACCTTAGTTCCATGTAACTGCAGACACTCGTTCTTCACTTGTGACAACTCCCGTCTCAGTTCATAGCAGACAGCCTCCGACTGCTGTAGCTTACTACGCAGAATCACGACTTCCTCATCTGCCGTGCTGCCCTCTGCTGGCAGCGCTGGCTCCCCGCTGCCACTACAGCATGCCTCTTCGCCACTGACTGTTTGGCCACTCAACAACTGCAGGGAACCAACAGTGTAGTATAGAGAATATACCGTAATTTTCCATGTATAATACACATTTCCCCCCTTAAATTTTTACTTCAAAGTCCGGGTGCATATAATACATGGTAACAAGGCTAAACTATTGAAAGTGGGGAAATCGGGGGTTGATGCTAAAAAATTCTCTGATTTGTACAAAAAGTCAGCGTGCGTATTATACATGAAAAATGATGGTATATGCAGGAACACGCGGTGTAGTTTAACTTTGCCACGACAGGCCCACAAATGTGGAATGACTTGCCCAAATGTGTTTAGTAATCTTAATGATATTTCAAAAACAACCGAAAACATACTTATTTCGTTTTCTCTACCTACTTTGATTTAACACTTCTTTTCTCATATAAGCCACATTATTTTCTATTTTGCAATCTTGACGTAACTATTTCAACAAAAGGACAAGAGTACCTTCTACCTGAGAAACAAACATTGGAACTAGGGCTTTTCGGTTACCGCACCAACTCTTTGGTACGTTTAGTGTTAGGTCGACAGGAATTATAATAATGTTTCACTGTGATCTGAAGACTTATCTTTTTAACGTTGCCTACACTCCTTAGTTCCTCAGTATATTCGTTAATTGATAACTTTAAAATTGTATGTTGATTTGAGAGTGCTTAACCCTTTGGTCTAGATGCACCTCTGTCCTCTGAGCTCCAGTTCGCAAGGATTTTGGTGCAATAGAAGTCTTTGTAATGTATAGAAACTGACCAGCTGTTGTAGTCGGTGCAGTGATCGGTTGACGAGGTCCAGTTCCTCCTTCAGACCGGTGTGTTCTGCCCGCAGCTGTTCCAACTCACCGCTGTCTCCTGCCTCGGACGACCTCACAGACAACTCTGTAAGACCAGACTTTCTGCTGTCAACACTGACATTAGAGATAATGGAGCAACATCAGAAGTAACATGTACTGAAGTAGGTTGCAGAGGTTATGAGTGCCGCTAACAAATCAAGACTAAAGATAACCATAAAATAACTTGGTATAAACCACAAGTGAAACAACTAACACTACTTTGTCAAAACCTGTTTTGTCAACTCCTTTTACTATTTCCATGTGCAAAGATGAGCCACAATGGTGTGACCCAAGACTAATTGAAATCATATAACTATTCACTGCTCAGTAATTGTTCATTTACACAACTTTGTTCATCATCAATGATTTACCTAGCCTTCATTTATTATATAACTTAGCCTACTATAGTAAACTACTTATAGTAAAGTTCAACAGTCACGCATCATGAAATAGTAAAACATACTCTACAAATTTAGCTAAACAAAAACAAAAGCAGGGCACTTTCAAAGTGAATGACATGACAACATGTGTCTCCATGACAACACAGCTGTCTCCATGACAACACAGATGTGTAACTAACCTGCATCAGATTTTGGATCGCTGCACTCAGCCGCTCCAAAGTCGAGACATCGCTGGACACCCTGGGGCGACGCAGTGGCACCTGTAGTAGTTATGGGGCTACCATGACTAGTTGATGCGGGACTGCTGCCCTCTTTGTCTCCCCGGTGAATGTGTTGTTCAAATCTTGCCACCGGGTGGCTGTGGTCGGAGTCGCTGCCTGTTCCGCTGCTACGATGGCCGAAGTCACTAAAACAGAATTCATAATGTCAAATATCTGTGACATATCTGATCGAGCAACAACAACAGAGGCTATAGGTTTGTGAGAACAACTGGGTCCAGAGAATTACAGGAGCAAAGAGGGTGGACAGACGGAGGATGAATAACTTGAGGGAAGAGATTGGGATATAACTGATCTTAACCGGAAGAATAGTAAGAAACCGGGTCCTGTGGGTACCGAGTCTGGTGGGTACTGAGTTTGGTAAGTACTGAGTCTGGTGGGTAGGTAGGTTTTAACAAGATTGCCATCCAAGGCAAAGGCCCAGATGGCAAGTGGACAAGGAAGCCATTGGCTTATCGACAGACCAACAATTATTTTCTATGTGTAATCCGCCCTCCTGAGATCTGTGTCAACCTTGTTTATTCACACTGCTAGCAGTTACACAATCTGTAGATAATTGGTTCCATTCATTGATTGTCCTCTGTGAGAATGAGTACTTCCTTATAACCAATCTACGCTGATCCTTTACTAATGTTATCTCATGTCCCCTAGTTCTATTATTTTTCTTTAGTGACAAAAAAATATTTCTAGCAATATCTTCATACCAATTTAATATTTTTAAAACTTCAATTAGATCTCCCCTTAACCGCCTTGTCTCTGGGGTTGTTAAACTATATTCTTTCAGTCGTTCTTCATAACTAAGGTCTCTCTAGTTGCTATGGAAACAGGCTGACTAGTAAGGAGGGCAGTGAGCTACAAAATAAATAGTTGCAGACAGAAAATTGTTTCTTAGCATGCACTGTGCGGGATCCTGGAGGAACATTTACTTTGCAGAACTTAAAATTCATGCGACATGTTTCTTGTGTGCTATTTTTGCGCATATTCTAAGTACAAGATGGAAAACTAATTCATGTACTATTTTTTTGGCAAATTAGATAATGTAAGTAGCTATATTTTTGAAAAGTTAACAATTATCACCAGGAAACGAGAGCGGAAACACTTCTGGGAGACATACCCTTGCTGATGTCACAAAATAGCGTGACCAGATTAGAAGAACCAGCTGCGACATCACTGCAAATTATTACATTTAGTGAAAAACATATCATCTGTATGTGTAAAGTCGTGAACTGTATTACGGTGAAGGTATTTTATTTGGCTAAAAGTTGCTTTTCCAAAAAGAATTACAACTCTCAGCAACCATGTCATAGACACTTTAAATTCCCTAGTACGTGAGTGGTGTTACCGGTGACAGCCGACGAGTTGTCTTGGTCGCCGTGGGTGATGTACAATACTGGCAGCGTCCCGCCTCGCATCAGCCAGAGCAGCTGCTGCCCCCTGCAGTCAGCAGTAGAAACTGTACATGGATTTGTTTCAAATGGAATAATGGTGATACAGTACATATTTTCTTGTGTTCGTTACCAGTATAAAATCGAATGACAAACTTATAACAGACGAAGCAAATACTTTTGATGCGAGGCAGATTTCTGGCAAAACCTAGCAGATTTTGTTTGATGTAGGTATATTTTGTAGTGTTATATATGGCAACACTTGTTTGGAATAGGGACGCTGTTCAATTACAATTTTTATGGATTTCTACGGCTCTATATAGAATTTCAAGTCAAAAATACGGATTTCAACCAAAACGTGTGGTAGGTAGGCCTGCTAACTGCCTCCTCATAACTCACCTGGGCGATGCCAGCGACTGACTGCAGGTGAACATGTGACGTCACTTTGTCGTACTGGGCCGTCTGACGCACACTGTTGGGCTTGAAGTGGGCCGCCAGGGCCAGGATGAGCCGCATTATGGACTTCATGTTGCCTTCCACAATGTCTGCAACAGTCAATAACCGGCAGCTGAACACTCTAAATACTACTAAACACAGTTAAATATGACTTTACAATTATGCCAGTAATATAATCGATTACAATGTCTGTGGTTACAAAGTCATGATTGTTATAACCAGGGTTGGGTTCAATTATAATTGTAATTCGTAATTAATTTTTGACATCAGCGTAATTGTAACTGATATTTCTTATATTTGTGTAATTGTAATTGAAACTTTCAATTATTATTCAAGTGAATTTGATCATATTTGTTTTTATTTCAACCGGTTTACTCATATTGCAAGCAAAACAAGATGAAAATATTTACATTTCACACCAATAATTTTAATTATAATCTTTGGGTTGTAATTTTATTTGATTATTGTAACTGTAATTGAATTTTTAGTGAGTCATATAATAGTAACTGAATAGGTCAAATAGACCGTAATCGTAATTTGGAAAAAATCAGGCCTTGTAACTGATCCTGGTAATTGAATCCAACCTCATCATAATGATTACTCCAAAAAGAAACGGAACCTAAAAATCAACTGTGAGATTATCCAGATCGACAACATTATTTTACCTTTGACAACTGACGAGATTATCTAACCTTTGACAAGTGACGAGATTATCTTACCTTTGACAACTGGTAAGATGAGTGTACCTTTGACAATTGGTGAGACAAACTTACCTTTAACAACTGGTGCCAAATTACATTTGTCATTTGACAGCTAGAGAGAAGCATACTTTAGTTGACTGGAGAGATGACGTTACCTCTGGCTGACGTGTGGTGCATCTTAATCTTGCTGAGGGTCATGAAATGAATGACCTGTTCGACGTTGGCAAGCATCTCGTCGGCTGATGAGGGGTCTCGGTTGATGCCCTCGAGATGTTTGCCAGCTGCAGATATAATAATATGTAAGTGACCTCACAAGTGGGATGAATGCATTTCACTTAGACCTGCAAACACTTTATAAAGAACACACAACCTGGATTCATGGTTGAAAAAAAAAAAAAAATAGACACCCTTGAATGGATAGATCCGGTTTCTTGGTTATTAATATTAAGCATAATTACCTCTCAAGAAACTTTGTGTTCTTTCTGAATATTTCGACTGCATCGCGCAGTCTTCTTCAGCAGACTGAAGTTACGGATGTGTCACATGACCAATGTCATGTGACACAAGTTCACGGTAGAACCAGAACAGGACAATACGTTAGCCTTTCTAGACACTTGTGTATGCCTGAAGGATGATGGATCAACCAAGGTCAAGATATATCGGAAAGCAACCCACACGGACCAATATTTGAACTGGGAGTCTAATCACCACCTAGAACACAAACGATCAGTGGTCAGGACACTCCTCCAAAGGGCAGAAAACCTGATAACAGAAGAGGAGGACAAGAACACAGAGGTGGACCACATCAAGAAAGTGCTGAAAGCAAACGGTTACAAAACTTGGATGTTTAACATCACGCAACCAATGAGAAGGAAGGAGAACACCACCACAGAAACCAGCAGAGGACAACATGCCATAGGTCTGCCCTACATTAGTAAACTATCAGAACAAGTAGCAAGGATTTTCAAGTCCTATAACATCCCGGTCTACCGCAAACCTATAAACACCCTGAGGTCACTGTTGGTACACCCAAAAGACAGAACAGCAAAGGCAGCCAAGTGCGGGGTAGTATATGACATACAATGCCCAGAATGTGATCAACACTATATAGGAGAAACAGCCAGAACACTTGGCACAAGAATCAAAGAACATCTATCTTGTCGCCAACCCATATCAGCTATAAGTGAACACAAACTGAACACAGGCCATCAGTGCTCTATGGAGGACATTAACATTCTAGACCATGAGAACTGGCACAGGAGAAAAATAAAGGAGGCGATTAACATCCACAGAAAGAAACCTACGCTGAACCGAGACGTTGGCCAGGAGCTCCCACCAGTCCTACTCCAGCTTGTGTCACATGACATTGGTCATGTGACACATCCGTAACTTCAGTCTGCTGAAGAAGACTGCGAGATGCAGTCGAAATATTCAGAAAGAACACAAAGTTTCTTGAGAGGTAATTATGCTTAATATGGAATATAGACATTTATATAGATGTTTATATTTATCAACTCTTTCAAATGTGATCTATTCAAATCGATTTGGGTACTTGTCTTAACAGAGGGTACATGATTTTTGCTTATATAAAGACATTAGACAATGTCCACAAGGCCTCACCCCCTGTAGTTGCATAATCTGTCTTGGAAAGGAAAGCATGCTGTGTGTCTGTGGCTGTAGCAGTGATCATTATTGTGTGCTGAGAGGGTGGATTAGCACCTGTCCAGGGCTCTGTGTAAACTGGTACAGCAGGGGTGAGATTTATCGAGTCATGGAAGGTAGCCAGTCGGGCTACCAACCTTGCAAAGTGAAGTAGCCCAACAGCTTCTAGGTAGCCCACTTGCTAATCAGTACTTAGATGATAGAAAGTAAATACTTTGAAGATAGAATGTATGAACGACATCAACGACAAATAAAAATGTGAAAGGTTGTTTTTCTTTCATAACATGGTACACCAACAGTTTACGCGAAAAGTCTCCAAGCGTCACAGGACATCAGGTCCTGTGAATTGAACAGTTTTGCTGATTTTACCCTAGACTGGAAACTTTAACCAGGTTCCCGAATAATTCACCAGAAGCACAATGTAGATATATCTAACTATAACTGAAATATTGTATGTTTTTATGTATGTTTATATGTGGTTATGTTCACGTTTTCCTCATAGATGGCTTGCACCTCGGGCGCCAAACTTTCAGGGATTAATCTATGACCCCACGAATGAAAAGGTAACGTCTTTATTTTTTCGAAATACCCCATATATCAAGGGTTCTAAGTGTTTTTTATGGTAAATCAAAATGTTTGCAGCATAAAATGTTAACTTCCAACAATCGCAGTGTGCCATGTGTGCCGTAAACCATTTGAGAGTATCAAAGCGCCATATGGGCGGTTTATATTAATTATAGTAGAAATCATGCATCCATGTATGGGCCCGAGGACATTTTGAACATGCAACAATTGAGCATTGCATCATGTGCGTGACGCGGTTGTTTCTGGTAATACGTTTGAGCATATTGATGGCATATTGGCCTGAGCCGAGGCATTTGGTAAACACATATGAACTACCACGTTATCCCGTCCTGTGGACGGGCATTTTTGCTAGTATATATAAAAGTGGCGCTGACGCGGCACCAAGACTATTAACATGACCGGTTATTATTTCAGTGTAGAATGACCATTCAGTTACATGTTAGGCATCGATGTGGTTGATTAAAAATACAATAAATGCTCCCTATTGATATCACTTCAGCTACGGCTTGGCAACATTTCTTGCAATGTCATAAGTGTCACAAAAACACTATTTATGGTTAACATAAATGCGATATAGCCAGGAAAACACTTCTGAGGTGTTTATTAACATTCCATTTATTTTTGATGGGTTTAAAAGTAGTAAAAAATTTAAGTCACCCAAAACAATTTTTGGGGCGCCATTGGCGACCGCTAAATCTCACCCCTGTACACTATTAAACAATTGTCACCAAGACTGTCTCACTTGAGTCAACATACTGAATTGGTAACAACTAGCACAAGCTCTAAGTAGACTCTAACTCAGGGCTTCTGAATTGAAAAGATACTTCCTCTTGAAGACAAGTTTGTGTGGCTTCACTGCATTCAGAAAGGGTATAGCTCAAAGATACACAATGTCATAAAATATTTGACTATCAGGCTATCTGGTGACAATGCACCTACACAAGTGTGCGCACCTTGTGCTTTTGTATTAAAATAACATACAAAACTTTGTTGATCTCGATGCTTGTAAACAATTATTTGTGTTAAATTAATATAAATCAGCGATTAAAAAATCATAAATCAATGATTTTTTGGGAGTGATTTAAATCAAATGATTTAAATCAAATGATTTAAATCAAACAACCCTGTCTGGATTAGAGAATATGACTGAGACACCATTTAGTGGCCGCCACTGTCGCTAATTAGGAGAACTATCGTGTATAAGGAGAAACAGCTAATTGTACCCCTGTACAAAGCAATAGTTAGACCACATTTGGAATATTGTATATCAAGCATGGAGACCATAATTATCGTAAAAAGGACATAGACAAGCTAGAAAGAATACAATGAAGAGCAACTAAAATGATTCCAGAATTGAGAGACCTTAGTTACGAAAATCGCTTATTACAATGTGGTTTGACAACACTAGAGACCAGGAGACTAAGAGGAGACAAAACAGAAGCGTTTAAAATAGTGAACGGTTATGAGGTTACGTTGACAGGAATATGTTCTTCAAACTTAAAGAAAGAAGGCAGTAGAACCAGAGGACACAAAGCAGCATTAGTTAAGGAACAGTGTAGGTTGGACATGAGAAAGTACTCTGTCTCACAGAGGGTGATAAATAAATGGAGAAAACTGCCAAATGATTGTGTTAATGCTAGTAGTGTGAATATGTTTAAAAATAGAATTGACAGATATTTGATAAGGGTGGGCTACACATAGATGAGAAAATTGTTGGACTCTCGATAAGCCAATGGCTTCCTTGTCCACTTGCCATCAGGAACGTGTTGTTTGGGATGGCAACCTTGTCGTATCAATGCTAGAGGAATGGTGCTGATGGCATTTACATGAATATGATAACACTTACCAACAATATCAATGAGGTCAACAAGGGCGACCCCGTCATGCATGTCGACCTTGAGGTCGGTGACCTGTCGGGTGCCATCGGACCGTTTCTTCAGCTGCGCATTCACCCAGGCTATGTAGGCTTTGATCTGCGCCTGCATCAACAGACGCTTGTCTGAGTCACTTACTAAATCAATAAATGTGTCTGATGTGTGAAATTTCATTCTTTATTGTGTATATAAAATACTTAAACTTTAATCCTAATTCTAGTCAATCGTAAGGAGCCAATTTTGGCTATAGTCTATGACATACTGGATTAATGTTTCCTTCCAATGTCACAGTCTCATGGCAAAGGTCTAAATCTCACGCAAATTTTCATAATCTTTAGCAATGAAAAATATCAAAACAAATTCCTATTTTTTTGGCAAAAATGTGACATGCACTCTGTGCATCACAAGCGAAGTCCTCAGTTAATTTTATCGGTAGTATATGTCTTTTATCAAGTAACGTGTGAAACGCGGTCAGTGATTGGTCAACAGCTGAGCATCAACCAATGAGATTTCCTGTTGGAAAGCAGTGTAAGCACGTGTTGAAGATGACCTTTAGTTTATTTTTTTGAATAAAAAGGTCTCCAAATGTTTTTGAAATTCACTGAAATTCACCATGCCATCTCCATGGCATGGCCATGGGTTGGCAGACTTTGACTTTGTGGCCAGTGCTCTCTGGAACCTTCTTCCGAGTCAACCCTCTCTCCTGGCTACGACAATTTCTCACACCTAAGGCTAAGAGCCCTCCACGAGTTGACAGCTATGCAGTCAGTACTGTTGCTGTTGAGGGGTGGGGCTTTACCTAGACAGACTCCGAGACTGATACTGTAAATGTATCACTGTCACTTAAATATGAGTGACATTCAGTACATTGTGTGGGTCACGGACGCAGTTATCTACATAGGGTTCACGTTCTGCACACTATATCGTCAGTTTAACCGGTGTGTTATACATCTACATAACCAGCAAGATTGTGCAAATGAAATACAAACATCAATCGATGATGTGCACCCAACCGACACGGCTTCATTTACATAGTAACATACCGTGTTCATATCCATATCCCGGCGTTTTCAACCTCCCTCTTTCATGTTGATAGTCTCATTTTGAATTAAATTTCAGCCTCGAGTATTGTAAATGAACTAGCATTTTCACTGCGACTGTTTCACCAAATGTTACGCGTTCAAAAATTTCGCGGTGAAATTCGAACCGTTCGCCAGATGCTATTCCTGGGACGATAAAGCCGGAAGTATACTCTCGATCCTCAGAAGTGGTCGCATTATCAACTTTCTCAAATAACAACGTTCGCTGAATGGCTTCTCAACATAACTCGGCAAGATTTCGTATGAAACGCTTACATTGGTTTGATGGAAGAATTTGTTTCATTTGCAAGTTCTTCACGAATGTCTGTGGCTGTGGCAAATTATTGTTTGGAGGCTATGCAGTACTACCGTAATATGATACAAATGAGCAGGCGCGTTCATTTCTATTTTTGACAACCTAGCGATAAATAATGGGTTCTGCTGCTAAAGTCTGAGATAAAAACAATTCCAACGAAAATCTTTATGTTTGATAATCTCGTTACGTAATACACTATTGGCATGGCTTGTATACGTTTAGAAAAATCACGTTTACTTTCTGGCGTTTATTTGTTTTATTCCGCGCGCATTTACCATATGCGTAATTCGCCTGATCAATTATTAAAATAATCGCAGCTATGGCGTACACAATGATTAAGCCATATGGCACCAAGAACACAAAGCAACCAAGTTCCAGTTACTAAATAAGGGACTTATATGGCGTTCCGATAACTGTTTCTTGGCAGCAGACAATAGAGAATATATAGCGCTATATATAGCGCTTTAATGCTTGATGACGATCGATTTTCTGCCTATGACTGCCTATATATGCCTCTATATCGTAGGCTTACCTGCCAGGTAGAAACTCTACATATTGTTGTGTTGTTGATGATTTTAGTAAATCAATACCCACCCGTTGTCTGTCCTCGTCCACATCCTCGTTGACACTGCTGGTGACCGCGGGGGCGTGAGACGCTGGGTCCCATCCTCCGTACCCAAGAGGTAGAGGCGGGTCGTTTGTTTTGACGACACCGCCATGTAACTGTCTAGGACGAATGACCGGGGGGTCGTACCTCGTTGCCTGGGAGTTAGTTGACGATGCGGATGTACTCCGTGATACTGACCACTCCGGTCGGCTCCTTGTCGTCTCGTGCCGGGCGCGTCTGGGTGGCACTGGCCGTCCAGACGACAAGCGATTCATCCTATAGCTACGGTTTTAATTCAGCTACCCCGCACGACATCGCGACATTGTACGGCCGTTAGCTCATACGCTTGCCGTTAGCTCATACGTGTCGTCTGCTGGCGATTATCGATACATTGATATTGTCGCTTTGTCTCCAAATAACGTAGGCAAATTACTACCAGTGGTTCATGCAGAGCTCAATGTCTCGTACTGTTAGAGCTCGTGGGAATACTGTCGCCGCACCGTGACGTCACGCACAAGATCCAGTTCGTTTGATTAATCTCTGCATGTCGTTTTCATTTGGACTGTCTGCAACAGAAACAGATGACACGTAACTTACCATGCAAGCATGAACCGGTTGTGGCGTAGGTGACCTGCATATACATGTGACATCAGCTAGACTGTTCATATCGGCCTATTGAACTACTATTCGAGCCGGTCCAAGCGTTGGTCTATTATACCGGGTTCAAAGCGAAACCACCAATTAACTGTGTGTCTAACGCCTACTAGTACGTTTTGTTGTCGTAATGTTTCGGTGAATATTTGTTCGTGATGTTCCATGCAGTGATCGAGTCGCATATCAGATTCAGGAACGTGGTCGTCTCGGTCCGGTCACGTTTTTTAATTTCATTGGAATGTGTTGGCAGAGCTTTGTAACTCTAATTGTTGATTGCGCCAACCGAAGTGGCCGGTCATTCGGTGCTGTCAAATATATCATGTCCGTGCATGATACTGCTGCATTGTACATGAACGCGGTGTTTTCATAATCACACAGTTGGCATATCTGGGAATAAACCGTTAAAATTGTGTTTTAGCGAATCATTGAGATACCTGTTTTATCGCATGCAGGTATAGGAGCCTACATGTGAAAGATTACTGGGGGCCTATATGCATAATCATGTGTTTTTTGTGTGTGTGTGGAAGGGGTGTAACATTGTTCACGCATGTGCAATGTAGTGTATACTGCTCACTCGGTCCGAACCAACAGAAGGTTCCAGAATTTAGTCCGGTTGCTGCGAACCCATGATCTGACTATATGGCCCGATAATTGGTGGAATGTAAAGGTTTGGATGACGACTATGCAACGTGATAGAATGTAGAATGTACATATACTAGAATGGTATTTGCAACCAGAGTTCGGCTTTGTGAAGTAAAATGTACATTTACTAGAATGGTATTTGCACACCAGAGTTCGGCTTTGTGAAATAGAATGTACATTTACTAGAATGGTATTTGCACAACATAGTTCGGCTTTGTGAAATAGAATGTACATTTACTAGAATGGTATTTGCACACCAGAGTTCGGCTTTGTGAAGTAAAATGTACATTTACTAGAATGGTATTTGCAACCAGAGTTCGGCTTTGTGAAGTAAAATGTACATTTACTAGAATGGTATTTGCAACCAGAGTTCGGCTTTGTGAAGTAAAATGTACATTTACTAGAATGGTATTTGCAACCAGAGTTCGGCTTTGTGAAATAGAATGTACATTTACTAGAATGGTATTTGCACAACATAGTTCGGCTTTGTGAAATAGAATGTACATTTACTAGAATGGTATTTGCACACCAGAGTTCGGCTTTGTGAAGTAAAATGTACATTTACTAGAATGGTATTTGCAACCAGAGTTCGGCTTTGTGAAGTAAAATGTACATTTACTAGAATGGTATTTGCAACCAGAGTTCGGCTTTGTGAAGTAAAATGTACATTTACTAGAATGGTATTTGCAACCAGAGTTCGGCTTTGTGAAATAGAATGTACATTTACTAGAATGGTATTTGCACAACATAGTTCGGCTTTGTGAAATAGAATGTACATTTACTAGAATGGTATTTGCACAACATAGTTCGGCTTTGTGAAATAGAATGTACATTTACTAGAATGGTATTTGCAACCAGAGTTCGGCTTTGTGAAATAGAATGTACATTTACTAGAATGGTATTTGCACAACATAGTTCGGCTTTGTGAAATAGAATGTACATTTACTAGAATGGTATTTGCACACCAGAGTTCGGCTTTGTGAAGTAAAATGTACATTTACTAGAATGGTATTTGCAACCAGAGTTCGGCTTTGTGAAGTAAAATGTACATTTACTAGAATGGTATTTGCAACCAGAGTTCGGCTTTGTGAAATAGAATGTACATTTACTAGAATGGTATTTGCAACCAGAGTTCGGCTTTGTGAAATAGAATGTACATTTACTAGAATGGTATTTGCACAACATAGTTCGGCTTTGTGAAATAGAATGTACATTTACTAGAATGGTATTTGCACACCAGAGTTCGGCTTTGTGAAGTAAAATGTACATTTACTAGAATGGTATTTGCAACCAGAGTTCGGCTTTGTGAAGTAAAATGTACATTTACTAGAATGGTATTTGCAACCAGAGTTCGGCTTTGTGAAGTAAAATGTACATTTACTAGAATGGTATTTGCAACCAGAGTTCGGCTTTGTGAAGTAAAATGTACATTTACTAGAATGGTATTTGCAACCAGAGTTCGGCTTTGTGAAATAGAATGTACATTTACTAGAATGGTATTTGCACAACATAGTTCGGCTTTGTGAAATAGAATGTACATTTACTAGAATGGTATTTGCACACCAGAGTTCGGCTTTGTGAAGTAAAATGTACATTTACTAGAATGGTATTTGCAACCAGAGTTCGGCTTTGTGAAGTAAAATGTACATTTACTAGAATGGTATTTGCAACCAGAGTTCGGCTTTGTGAAGTAAAATGTACATTTACTAGAATGGTATTTGCAACCAGAGTTCGGCTTTGTGAAATAGAATGTACATTTACTAGAATGGTATTTGCACAACATAGTTCGGCTTTGTGAAATAGAATGTACATTTACTAGAATGGTATTTGCACAACATAGTTCGGCTTTGTGAAATAGAATGTACATTTACTAGAATGGTATTTGCAACCAGAGTTCGGCTTTGTGAAATAGAATGTACATTTACTAGAATGGTATTTGCACAACATAGTTCGGCTTTGTGAAATAGAATGTACATTTACTAGAATGGTATTTGCACACCAGAGTTCGGCTTTGTGAAGTAAAATGTACATTTACTAGAATGGTATTTGCAACCAGAGTTCGGCTTTGTGAAGTAAAATGTACATTTACTAGAATGGTATTTGCAACCAGAGTTCGGCTTTGTGAAGTAAAATGTACATTTACTAGAATGGTATTTGCAACCAGAGTTCGGCTTTGTGAAATAGAATGTACATTTACTAGAATGGTATTTGCACAACATAGTTCGGCTTTGTGAAATAGAATGTACATTTACTAGAATGGTATTTGCACACCAGAGTTCGGCTTTGTGAAATAGAATGTACATTTACTAGAATGGTATTTGCACAACATAGTTCGGCTTTGTGAAATAGAATGTACATTTACTAGAATGGTATTTGCAACCAGAGTTCGGCTTTGTGAAGTAAAATGTACATTTACTAGAATGGTATTTGCAACCAGAGTTCGGCTTTGTGAAATAGAATGTACATTTACTAGAATGGTATTTGCACACCAGAGTTCGGCTTTGTGAAGTAAAATGTACATTTACTAGAATGGTATTTGCAACCAGAGTTCGGCTTTGTGAAATAGAATGTACATTTACTAGAATGGTATTTGCACACCAGAGTTCGGCTTTGTGAAGTAAAATGTACATTTACTAGAATGGTATTTGCAACCAGAGTTCGGCTTTGTGAAATAGAATGTACATTTACTAGAATGGTATTTGCAACCAGAGTTCGGCTTTGTGAAGTAAAATGTACATTTACTAGAATGGTATTTGCACAACATAGTTCGGCTTTGTGAAATAGAATGTACATTTACTAGAATGGTATTTGCACACCAGAGTTCGGCTTTGTGAAGTAAAATGTACATTTACTAGAATGGTATTTGCACAACGTAGTTCGGCTTTGTGAAATAGAATGTACATTTACTAGAATGGTATTTGCACACCAGAGTTCGGCTTTGTGAAGTAAAATGTACATATACTAGAATGGTATTTGCACTCCAGAGTTCGGCTTTGTGAAGTATAGACGACTCTCAAATCGTACACTATAATTATAGAACACCAAGGGCTGGACAAGTCTAAATACTGTAATTGTGGTAGACTAATTATTATGGTAATGATATGGTGGCTATGTGGTATGTCTACACAATGTGTGTGTGTGTGTGTGTGTGTGTGTGTGTGTGTGTGTGTGTGTGTGTGTGTGTGTGTGTGTGTGTGTGTGTGTGTGTGTGTGTGTGCCTGTGTGCGTGCGTGCGTGCGTGCGTGCGTGCGTGCGTGCGTGCGTGCGTGCGTGCGTGTGTGCGTGCGTGATGAGTGAGTGAATGCGTAAGTGAGTGCGTGGGTGCGTGCATGCGCGCGCGTGTGTGTGTTTGTGTGTGTGTGTGTGTGGGGGGGGGTGACAGGAATTAAGTGGGATATGGGAGGTGGTATTGGTGGAAGGTGGGAGGTGGTATTGGTGGAAGGTGGGAGGTGGTATTGGTGGAAGGTGGGAGGTGGTATTGGTGGAAGGTGGGAGGTGGTATTGGTGGGAGGTTGGAGGTGGACAACAGAAATAGTGGGGTGTTAGATGTAGGCCCCACAAACAGGTCGAAGACGGGGGAGTAGACTTTTGCCACACCCGCTCACTCGGTCTGGCATTTGAGCTGCACCCACTAGAAATTGGTGCCGATTGCGTAAGTCTCCCCTGCTGTTCGTGTACACAGCCTCTCCAGAGACAATACTTTAGCACAACCTTATCGTTGTACACCACGGGTCCTGGGCATCTGGCAGCCTCAAGCTAATGGATTAGGGATCTCGGAGCAGATTGGAGCCCCAAAGATGGGCAACGGCCCGTCGGCTTGTGGACAAGTCCCGATGCTCATTATTCCAATCCCCATTTATAAGCAAATAGTACAGGGCATATCACACGTATTAGCCTTGATAGGCCAGTGATCTAAGGAAGTAAACAGAAATAAACACTAACAGAAAATCTGAAGTGGCGCCCGAAGGCAGTCTTATGTCCAATGCCCGATTAAGCAAAGAGGGCCCCAAAAATCAATCATAATCCGTCTGATTATAGTCGCTTTAATAGAAACCCTTTTCGCTTCCTTTGAATCGGACTCAGTGTCACCAGAGGCAACGATCTATCAGATGCTGATCAAGAAAATATCAGGGATGGTTTCCCCAATGTGGAGGTACTGCTTCACCTTTGTGTGACGTTAATTATTAGTGTAACTGTAGTAGAGAGAGATCTTTTCACAACTTGAAACTGATCAAGGATGAGCACCGGTCCCCACTGAGCCAGAACAGATTGGTTCATCTATGACTATGCTCAGAAGGGAATGGGACATCATGCGTCGGATTAATCTTGACAATAATATCATATGTCAAAACGCACAAATAGTTAGTGTTTGAGAAAGTTCAACAGATGAACCAACATATCTGACTATTCAGATATTGACATTTCTACGATTCTCTAGAACCGCCGGTAACTAATTTGGTGGACAGCATTTGTGTGTTACTCTTTGTTTGCTCGGTAGAACGAGTACAGTTTCTATTTTACACTTTTCTTGTACCATATTCTGGTTTGTCATTGCATGCTGTAAGTATTGCTTGTCATTGTACGTAAATGTGTTCTTGATTGTTATCATACGCTGTATTCCCACCTGCCACCCCACAATTTGTACCAGGCGCCCACGTTAATTTTTAATGTCGACCTTAATTGCCATCCTCCGGCAGCTGCAGCTGGTGTCAGCTGCAGGTGCTGCTCTGCATTCATTTGGACCCCTCAAGTGAGGCAGAGAGGGGGATCCTGACGACTGGGCAACCCAGTATCTCCATACACTTCGTTCAGGCTTGCACCACGGATAGGGGGTTTCAGTGAAGCAAACCGTGATGATGATGATGATGATGATGATGATGATGATGATGATGATGATGATGATGGTGATGATGATGATGATGACGATAGTGGCTGGAAGTGTCCAGTTCTTCTTCTTCCCCCTTGGTCAGTTGCGTGGTGGGGGCCACATGACTTATTATGTTCCGCCCTCTCGACGAATTATCTCCATCTTTTGCGATCTTTTGTCATTCTCTCCCACTCTCGTCTGTTCGCCTCTGACCTTTCAAGATATCTCTTAATTAACGCTGTCCCTCCATCTTAATGATGTCTTCTTCTTCTCCTTCTGTCACCTTCTTCTGTTTCCATGCTCTCGATCTTTGCCAATCTTTCCTCACCCATTACCTGTATGTGTGTCCTGTCAATCGTAGTCTAGTTCTCTGCCTCCTGTCTCTCTATCACTGCACGTGTTTCCAGCCCATGTACGCAAAATGGCACCACGCAAGCTTCCAGTTAGTTCATAAATAGTGTGAGAGACGATGTTTTCAAACTGGTTCGAAGCAGCGTGTTGGAGAATGAAACACTTAACAGAACAAATGTAAGTTTGGTTGGAATCGAAACTGTAGACTGACCGTGGTAGGGACCCAGCTGAATGACGTGAACACAGCTCGGCGAGGGGCAGAAGCGGTTCGAGAGAGGCGTTATATAAGCCTAAATAGGAAAATCAATAATCTATCCCATAGCAAAACAATTCATAGACATTTATTGAATGGTCTATATGGTTCTTGCGTACATTCTATAGAATTTGTACTATTCAATATAATTCTATGGAATTTTATAAAATTCAGAAACAAATCTACAAAATTCCACGAAATTCCATAAAATTCCTTAAAATTCCTTAAAATTCCTTAAATGTTCTTCAAATTGTATACAAATGTAAGGAAAAATTAAGTAGACGTAAATTAAATCTGTATAATCTGTGACATTCCATAGTTTTCTATATGTGGTCAAATAAAACTTGGCAAGTCGATCTGGTGTACGTGCGTACGTGCGTGCGTGCGTGTTAAATATATTAATTCAGTTGCATGTTAAAGATCATTATCTAGGCTATAATGTTTACATACTCGATCCTCGATCATAGATGCGGAAGTAGTAGGCCTAATTATGGTTAGGTCGTTGTAACAAAATATTTATTGTAGTAAAAGTTTTATCTGGTGGCTAAAAATATTTAAAAAGTCAAGAATAGTCTATCTATATTTCCGTTCCAAGATAAATCGTGCGAGAATTCAGAACAAAACATATGGAATTCTGTTTCTACTCGTATATGCCTATATCGACAATACATGGTGAATAATAGTTCTATAACGCCACGTATATAGGACTCGGATCGGCATACATGCATGCACATAGATCTACATTGTAGATCTAGCCTACGTAGGGGCCATGCATGCATACGACTCACATAGAAAATGATGCGTGCGTATACGGGCCATATGATAGTGGTATACACACCGATAGGCCTATAACCTATAGCTACGCCTGTAAGCTTAGACCTGCGCGTGTGTACCGGCCTATACACATAAAATAATATAAATTATTATCATGTTAAATATACAAAACGTACTATTTATATAGTAGATTTTATACTCACCTCTGGCGGTGCGCAGTACGGTTATGCTCAGGTATGTAAACAACCGCATGTCAATATCCAATACGTTCACGCCTGTATGCGTTGGCCTACTGCTAATCGTCTTGGCTAGATCTCGAGTTGTAGGCCTACGTATTTCAATTTCCAGCTGCGACTCGCGTCTATGGATACGGACGGTCAGACGGGTTTGCCGACTAGCTGAACGTTTTGGCAAACACGCTTGATAAAGTGCCCGCAAGATTAAATTGGTCGGCAACCATTTGAAATACGAATGTGACGATAGACATATGGATTTATACTAGAACACTGGATGTTAATGCAAGTTTGGACTAGTTTTGCGTTATCATTTAGCGTTGACATTGGCGCGTGCATAGTCATTCAAGTTGTCAAGAGAAGTAAACAAACTTTAATAGGTCATGCATCAGTTATATGCACGTTGTCCATCACATCATTTTGATGGGGCGTTTATATAAGTTCATTTATAGTGCATATGCGTCCTATATTTTCATGATTACATTTCATTAAGATATTTTTTCGACTTTAAGAATGACGACTGTCAAATTTGGCGCGTAATGCTATTGCGGCTATTGGTGAACGTGGGCCCCGGAACATGAATACTTACTTTAAACTTACTTATTGTAAATAATTGTGTAATATTTACGTTATTACATTCCTTTCTTCGTGTTCTTGTGACCATACATAAGATACAGGCACCAATTGGAAACAATGACCTATTGAAGTTGTCATAGATAGAAAGTTCATGACATGTGATTTGTAATACATCCATGTCTATGCTTGAGTGTCACCTATGTAATTCTGCAAATCCAAGATGGCGCGGTTGAGGTTTCCAGGTCGGCCTGGCTATAGATTTGGTCGCTTAGGCGTGCAATATGGGGCGAATGAACCCAAGAAAGAGTGTGATGCAGGAACTCAACTAATAGCAAATATCCACAGAGGCCTGAGATACTTCCGCGAGTTATTTGGTGAATCAGATGAGGTAAAATAGGCATCCTTTCTTGCATCCCATTTGACGGGCACTGGTCTCGTTAGGCGCCGCAGCCCGTCATTGCGTCAAGCGATCTCTGTTTGCGCCCACTTCTAGACTGACTGCTATATTTACATCGCTTACTAAACATAATTTTTAAATATACGATCTGTATTTTATGAAATTGACAATGTGTATCAAGTTTTAAGTGGTGCGTTTATATAAAATTAAGATGTTTCTTGAGAGTACATTAGAAGTGCATTTTCAACATGGCGTCCCCATCATGAACTCGTCTCAACAGTTCACTCCAAAACTTTGTGCAAATTTGTAATGCAAGACGATAGCTTACACAAACCATGCCAACACGACATATATGTCCAATTCTTCAGTAACAAATCTTTAATCATGTCCTTCTAATGTATGGTGTTTGCACATCAAGACAAGTGCATGGTAAGGACAATAATTTTTCACCACATTTCATGTTTTATTGCCCATAAAAATGCAGAAACGTGAACCCTCACTGCTGGATCATTACCAATGTTTTCATTAAAGGTCAATGCAATTGTGCACAGCCAATTGCCTTATGAAACCATAACTGCACATGTGACTTCAACAAGATTGTCATTGAAAACAACACGTTCCAGATGACATAAAAACGAACCATTGGTTCTCTGAGTCTAGTTATCAATTAAATTTAGTATATTGATTTTTAGTCCTAAAATTCAGATGTTAAAATCTAATATTACAAAAATTATATTGACAATTTACATAATTTTTTATAATTGAATGAAAGGATAACTAATTAAACATGTTTACCTCACAAGGGACATGTTTTGTTTTTTTAGCCAAACTTTGCTCAACAAACATGTTCATAGTTGGCATTTTAAGTGGAATGGTGACATAACTACTTGTTTACATATACACATTTCCACTGTACAAACACTAGATATATATATATATATATATATATATATATATATATATATATATATATATATATATATATATATGCTTTATCTTCATTGCTTATTGTCATTCCTGTCTAGGTTTGCTTTTATATGGATCCATGTCATATTCCAAAATAAAACGATTGAATTTCCTTGATTATGGTCATGAAAATAAGTCCAAATTTTGTTTACAAAAAACTTCAAAACTAATTTATGATTCACCTTTTTGTGTTGCTGAAATTGATGAGCTATTTCTGTTTACAGGAAGAGTTTGATGGATTCTCAGAGCGTGAAATTACAAAGGTTGCAAAGAAGTTGTCGACTATCACTGCTGCTTTGGCAGCAACATACAAGCAGAATGCCCCATCTCAGTCACCAAGCAAGCAGTTGGTGTCAGGTCCCCGACCCATTCGACAATCAGCGAGCTGGAGTCGGGTAAAAGTGCGTCAGTCATATAACACAATGTTGAAAGACAGTCTTGTTAGACAGACAAAGACTCGCATTTCTCCAAAGGGTAAAGTGTCAGCGTCTAAAACTGGTGACAACAAACGAGGTCGTAAAGCACATGTGAAATTGAAAACCATAAAGATCCGCTTAGGCACAGGCGGAAAGAGGGGACAGATTGTTCATGGACGTGGATCACTGCCTCGGGAATGGACGAGTAGTGATGATGACAGTGACCTCGAGCCGCTTGCCTCCAAAGTCTGGGCTCCTAAAGGTAGATCTAAGACATGGAGTGAGGCAGAACATATTAAATCAAAACGTAGTGCTAAAATTGCTGGTCTTGTACGGCTGCCTGAGAGGTCTCTTGCCAAGCAGTTATTGGTAAAGGCAAAGGCGAGCCAGAAGAAGTTACAAGCAGCAAAGACGCCAGGTTTGTGTCACCGCAAGCAGTTTGTGCTCCCGACTGTCAGTTCTCGCAGTTCACGGAAGATAATACCAAATAAGAGATTTCTTGAGGACAGTTATGGCGAAATGACATCGTCGTCGACAGTGAAGAAAGTGAAAACCGAGGCGGAGATGTCGGTGACGGCCGTCCTATCTGAGACTGTCACGGCTGATGTTTCTATGCCTCTTGCAAACACGACTCCAGTGATTGACCCCAAGGTGAGCCTGTTTGACCAGCCCTTGATTGTCGAGGGGAAGCGTCAACGCAAGCCCAGCATGAGACTCATCCGACAGCTGTCCGACGACACGGTTGTTGACCACAAACGCAAACAATCTGAGGAAAGACGGAAGGGCTCTGGACACCTGGTGCTGCCCTCCAGTGGCAGTGTTGACAGTCTGGAGGACCTCGATAGATCGGTGGCAGCGACAAAGCGACATGGACAGAGCATTCTCCGTAAGGCAAAGTTGCGACTGAACCAGGCGGCTATGAATCGATCGAAGGCAGCTCTGGTCCGCTCCCTCAAGAGGAAGATGCGGAGGGAACAGGAAGCTGGTGTGTCGACTTCCACACAGCAGCAGTTCCTACCACTCGACATGAAGCCGCTGTCAGTTCAGATCAGTCCGATCAAGTTTGGTGTGCTCTCGCCCGAGACGCCCGTCTTTGGAGCAGCCGGCCTTTCTGCAGGTCAGTTGATAATTCTCCATGGAAAGTTCTCTTGCAGGAATACATTGCTGTGTCATGAGCAAGGTTGGCCCAGTTTTCCCCTAGTTTAGTTACCTTGCATGGTGTAAACAGAAATTGCTCGAATTCTACTCTAGTTAGTAATATAATTAGGCTTCCTGATTAAAAGGATATATGTGACCCGCTCCATCAAAACCAGGAATAAGTCAGAAAATTGCATTTTGAGGTAAAGGTACTACATGAAATACAATTTTACGGGCTTTCCAATGATCTCAAAGACAACTACCAAGCTATTAGTTGCTGAGTTATCGTTTGATAAAGAGAAGGTGCCCCGAGTCAGTTGACGGAAAACAAATCTGAGAAAAACAGCTTTGAAGTTTACTAAAGTATATTCATACATTTCAATAACAATATCACATATGAAGTTGTGCACTTTTGTAGTACACGTCAACACGGATATTTTGGTGGAATTCCACTTTGATAGCTGTGAAAGTTGGTAAAATATGGCATTCACAGCAATGTTGCCACCAAGCACTCGATTGAAGCTGTCAGTGTCAACTGTCGTTCGATTAATTGCCGCCTGACTCGACCAAGTTTCACGGTCAACGGCAACTAAATAATTGATTAATATTATAAACGTAGATTTGATATAATAAAGAGTTTCCGAAGTACTCAAACCAAAACAAACATGGCTTTGCGTTGAGGTAAAGGTCGCATTCCAATGTTCAGAGCATTTGTGCATGCGCATTTCTAGCTGAGCTAATCGGCCATTGGGATTTGTACCACGTGATTACGTCATTATTATTCAGTGAATAATGTGGTTTTGTTTACGTTTTGTCTCCGTTTTAAACCTCTCTAACTGGTTGTATATATAATGTATAGTAACGTGTCTAATTTTGCCCTAGTAAATGCATCCCATAATAGGTCAGCTTTCCTGATGCAACCGAGAATTTCCCAGCCGAACCGGTATCCCCCCTGACGTGTTGGCAGGAATCCCAGCATTCCATGTCGATAAACATGATTCGAGAGATACTGACGTCAGTTGGATCATCCAGTAGGCATTCGTAATGTTAATACACGGGGTTTCCAGCAACCCGCTGAGCAGAGTCGAATTCCGGAAACATTTTCGTAATCATTTAACGCAGATTACAGCATTGCGGAAACCGTCTTCGTATTACGAAAATAAAATGTATGAATGCAGAAAATTTAACATGTTGAAGAATAGCTAAACCTATAAATAATGCTTGAATAGATAGATGATCCGGTTTCTTGGTTATTAATATTAAGCATAATTACCTCTCAAGAAACTTGAAGTTTGTTCTGAATATTTCGACTGCATCTCACAGTCTTCTTCAGCAGACTGAAGTTATAAATAATGACACCCTAGATGCGCTGATAATGTCTGGCAAAGATTGTTTCTTCGTTCACTTAAAACAATTTATCAATGCTTGTAAGATTAAGTTACCAGAACCACACTACACTAACACGCCGGTATGCATGCATTCACTTGAAACAATAATTATTATTATTTATCAATGTTTCAATGTCACCATGTTGAATGTTGAATTAAGGATTATGCATAGTTAGTACAGTCATTTTAGGTTTTTTTAGCATTAGTCGTTGGGCTTCACGCAAAATGGCGTATTAGCATTTAAAACTGTCTGCTGTTTTGGTAGTATTCTCAAAAAGCTTAAAACTTATGTCAATGACGATGATGTAGCAGTTGCTGCCTGCAATGGTGATGATAAAGATGACAGAATTTATAATGGGAAAGACAAAATGATTTCATACAAGTACAAAGCGATTGTTATACATAATTAATAATGTTGATATGATAATGCATAGTTCCATACAAAATAGATGATTGTTAACACTAGTTACATTCTTCAAAAGGTAGATTTACAATATTCTAAAAATACAAAGCTTTTGTAAAATGTGATTTCTGAGCATTTCTTTTAAACATTACTGAATAAAACAAGTTAAGCAATAAATCACATTGTAATTAAACAATCACAATACAAAGGAAGGTGCAAAGAGCATATATGAGCAGTTATAATGTTAAAAACTTATATCAACAATATAAAATATGATTATTTAACAAGTATTATAATTTTGCTACAACATGAATTATTCCATAACAAATCAACAACGAAACCATGTAACACCCAATGAAAATAGTGTATGTGAACTTGCTTTCATGTCTAGCGAGCACGCTTTGATGGAACTGATCCACTTCCTCCGGTGAAAACAGGAACCAGCATAGTTCACCGCCATTCAACTTGCATCCGCACCTGTAATTGAAACAGTAAATCATTATTATTGGTTCATTACAAAACATGACAAACAAAACCATGTATAACTAGAAAATCTGCATAACCAGATAATCTGCGTTTAAACAGAAAAGGTGACTATTTAACGTAGGCATAACTGTACACTGAAAAATTATAATCATCATAGTCTCTTAATTGTTACTATGCTTGCAAAATGCAATGACAGTGCCAATGCAATACCATGAGCATGACTGAACCTGGTTTTATTGAACCAGGTTTTGATTGAACGTAAATAAACCTAAAAGCAGTTGCTTTGAGGGTCGTCTTGTTCCGGTAGAACGTACTCGGGCAAACCCACCGTCCGTTCTATTGCTGTGTCCATGTCAACATGTTGAACTCATCGATGTCACCTTCGCTGCCTTCAGCATCATGGACGTTGTCAGGTCCAGGAATGGCATCGCCTTTGGTTGCTTCGCTGTCCGACTCAGTGTCACTGTCGCTCGATTCGTCGACATGGGACAGCGTATAATCTTCCCGCAGCCGTGCTAATGCATCACCATCGTCGATGGGTGCATTGAGCAACTGCGCGATTGTGTCCGACATAATTTAAACAAAACCGTCCAGAAAAACAACAAACTTCTGAACTAATAACTTACAACATGGCTTCCTTGTTTTGATTTCAGTTATGGAACTTCGCATGTGCACAAGCAATCATCCAATAGAAATTGATAGAGCACGTGACACCTGACTAATCTCGTTAGCACACAGAAGTCGTAAACAGAGGGGTGTTTATTTGTCGTGTCTGAGCTATTTCTGTCCATTGAGTGTAGATATGGACTAGCATACGGGAAAGATGACGTCATACGATTTCCAGTGATACCCAACACGACGGGGTAACCCTGCAGCAACATGGTGTATTACGCCGTAGAAAAGCAATGCAATTCCTTTTGTTTCAGTCATTCTATGGCAGGCCCCATTCTAAATTGCATTAAAAAGCACTTTTTATTATTAAGTTTTAATGTAGGATCGCATATAATGGTAAAGGAGATGCTGAAAATTGCAATTTTTTTACAGACTAAAATTTTAATGGCTCTCACGCAAAATCTCAAATCCCAACTCATCACCAATTTGGTTGGCCAGTGTCACAATTGTTGAAAGTAACATTATGTTTGATGCCAACGTATGACGTATGCCGTTCTCAATTCACTCCAGATCAAAGCCTCTGGTCACAGTATATTGTCAACCGAATTGTCTGCCTCCTTAGCATCACTAGTACAGTGTTTGAAATAAAAAATTAACTAGCCCGGATTTTTTTTTCTAGCCTAGTTCTTTTTTGAACTGGCCCCACAAAATGTATAAATTATAAGCATATGTAATAAAGCAAAGTTTTCGTGCGTAAAACTAACACATTGCTTTAAATTAGAATAATGATTTAATAAATATAAAAAATTCCAAATATTGTCGTTCATTTCTTATAACTAGCAGGCCAATAAAATAAGGTATTGAATTTAGTAAATCTTTCAATGTGAATTTTATCTCTGAAACATTTACAATTGTTGAAAGTAACATTATGTTTGATGCCGACGTTTCGCAAGAATCTGTGCCGTTCTCAATTCATTCCAAATTGAAGCATCCAGAGTTCACTTTCACAGCCAAATATCACATTAATCAGAATGTGTTGGCAGATTGTATTGTCAATTGGATTGTCTGCTTCCTATCACCAGTGTGAAGTAAGTTGGCGTAATGTCCTTCAAAAATTGTCGAACTACGATTCTCACAACTTCGTCCGCCATCTTTGTTTTGGTGTTTCTCTGGTATTCTCCAAGATACTGACGTCAGTAAATGTGAATCATCCATCAGGCATCTATGTTACAAATACCAGGGGTTTCCTATGCATGTGCAGACTTCACCTTTGCCTTAGCAACGATCTGTCGCTGGCAAGGAGTAGAATTAGTTTGTCACAATTGTATTTTATGTAAAATTAGGATACATTAGTAAGTACTGTAATATGCATCACTAATACAGTCCGACCCAGGCGTGGCCGCCGGGATGAATTGGTGGGTTGGGGCCGATAACTTGTTAATTTAGGATGAATCGGTGGGAAGCATGCGGTGCCGATAAAAAGGCCTTAATTTCGAATAGTGGCCAGGTGTCACTATGATCATGTTAACTGTGTGAGTCGCCAATGGCATCTACCACCATCTAGATAATTTAGAGCGACTTGTATTGGTTCCCTTTAAAAAATCATAACTTAATATTTATAATGTAACAATGTGAATGACATATCATTTTGTTGCTAAAAAGCTATTATGACACAAAATGATAACTACATTTCATAATATAATGCTGGGGATATTATTATCAGAATTTCATTAAAGAAGAAAACTACAATAAACAAATGTGTATGGTTTCGCTCCACATATATTTTTCTGCCTATCTGACCGACCCATATTATTGATCCAAAATAAAACATTTTAAAAACCTTATCGTATTTCAGATCAGGAGTTTTTGGCTAAATCTTTATTGCATTTTTACTTTGAAATAAACTGGATCTTCATTGCATGTTTGAAATCATGTTACATGTTACATGAAGTTTTGAAATAACAAACTGGAAATCTACTTGAGCTGTTACATGCCTAGAATTAATAAAATAACTTTCCTCAGCAGTGTCTCCATTTGGCCGTGATTCGACCGACCTGTCGCCATTCTCATCACGCACAGAGGGCGCTGCTGCTGAGAGCCACGAGAAGAAGCAGAAGAAGAAATCGTCCCTGGGAGGAGGGAATGCATGTGTAGTGTGTGGCAGGTCACGACTGCCTTCCTATCTATACTATGGCGTTGTAGCATGCCAGCCCTGTAGTCGGTTCTATCGGCGACGTTCCACTGACATAATACATGGCGGTGCAACATTTACGTGCGACAAAAGAGGTATGTTTCCATTGGGTGTGTAACGGCTTGGTAAATAATAATGATGTATTTTATATAATTATTGTGCAACAAGATTTTCTTATTTTGGTTGATGTGAGACAGAATGCCCCAGTAGTAATAAATAATTTTAAAGGTATTTAAACAGAGTCAAATTTATACAAAATATAACTAAAGCTTTTACTGCACTTTGTCTGCTTAAAAATTCCTTTAGGTGCCACTTTGTTAAATGAGTGATCCAGAGCACTTCCTCGAATGATGCAATTGCATTTTTGATTTATGTGAATTGTGGATGCAATTGGTAATGTTAGACTGAGAGGAACGCACATTGAATACAAAGTTAAACCTCTTGCCCACCTGTCAGCCAGATATCACCTTGTCAATGTTTTTGTGCTGACGTTTTTTTAAAGGGAATTGCGATGTGACTCACATAGACGGAAAACTGGATCATTGCGTTGCGTGTCGCTACAAAAAATGTCGACGGTTTTTCCCGGCACCAGAGCGCATGAGAGATATGCTGAAATTGAAGCACATATATCGAAGAAAGAAATGGTTAAAAAAGAGAAAACCTCACACACCTGATGTTGCGAAACCAGCAGCAAGCAGCGAGGAGAAACCTGCGGCAGCAGGTAATGTCCAAGTGAAATGGAGTCTGTAGTGTCTTGGGCTGTACAATGTTCTCTGGCATCTAGAAACCATTTTAAAGCTTGTCCCTGTCAGGATGATCTCAGAACATAGATACGACACTACACAAAATCAGTCTGTTAACCTCAGTCATCCGCACTCTGATGACAGTTTAGATTACTTTTGTCCTGTGTGTAACGTCTTATTTACCAAGTGGCACTTCAGCTGTCATAATGCAGAATTGCCTGCACGTGCTCAAAGTCAACAGTCAACATCCTTGTGAACAGTTGTCGGAAAAAGTCGCAATGTTTTAATGAAAATACACAGATGTATGGCGCATTATATGACATTATTGGAAACAGCTGTTAACCTGCTGCAAGAAGCCAATTTTGTGTAGTGTTGTACATCGTTTTTTGAGATCATCCCTTAGAAAAGCTTCATTTGCAATTTTGCGATGTTTACAACATTTGCAAATGTAATTGTTTACCGTGGCTACATTTGCAAATGTAATTGTTTACCGTGGCTACATCTACACAGTAGTTGCTTCTCGGCCTACTAAATAATGCTTCTAAAACAAACCTATTTACATAACTTGCTGCTTCGTTGGTAATTGTAAACAGTTAAATATTTCTGTTCTGATTTGTTGCTACAATCAATGACTTTATACAGTGGTGTGATGAAAATTTTTTGCAGTTAAATGTCACGAAGACTAAAGAACTATGTATTGATGTTAGGCAAAAGCAAACACCTCCTAAACCTGGTGGTGAGATGATACTTACAAATAACTGGTATTGTGATTGATTCAAAGCTTAAATGAAATAAGAACACGTAGAGGCAGATGAAAAAAGTAAATAAAAAAATGTACTGACTCAGGAAGCTGTTTGGAGTCTGCGATCTTCTTCTAATGTTTTATAATGCAGTCATTTCCCGTACTATCTCTTTTGGAGCAGCCTGTTGTGGTGGGAATGTTTAAAAAAATATTAATGACATGGTGGATAAAGTCACACATAGAGCCAGTCGTGTTGTTGGTAGACAGTTAGCAACTTCCAGTCTTTGTATCGAGGGAAAGTGTTACATAAAGGTAGTCAAATACCCCAAGACCCATCACACCCCCTCCATGTCGAATTTTATTCACGGCTCAGTCACAGAAGCAACAGATTTTTACTCCCTAACATCAAGACAAACCGCTACAAGTATTACCCTCTGCCATTTCAATTCTTAACACTAAATTAGACAGAAATTTATGATTAAATAACCTGTGATTTATACTGCATATGATGTGCCGACTCTAGATCTAATGTTCAAGGCTTTTTTTCTGTCGTGTTGTAAGTGTCGATCGGCACTGTAATTTCCTGGTCAGACGAATAAAGTGGTATTGTATTGTACTAACATGTTAGTTTACTTCCACAAATTCTGCATGTTGTTACTTCAAACATTTACTGAACCACTAATGCTGTTAACCCTTCTAACACTGGTAGACTTTTCCATTAACCTGTTCGCCTACATAGTTAATACAATTAAAATCTGACATTTAATGTGGTGATTAAATGTTTGCAGTGAGAACATGCTCTTTGTTTTCTTAGACTTGTTCTACTCATTAATCACAATGTGTTATGGCTGTGTTGGTTGCATAGACATTGTATGTACAGGCAGCTGTAGGCTTGTATTAACCCTTTAACCTCTGCAGCAATGCCACCCTTTCAGCTATAACAACTATTGCACTAACACAGCGTCCGTTGTAGGCTCGACGAAGGTAATCGCTCCATCTTTGAGGTTTCTTCTCAGTCAGAAGAGTAGTGTGCGCCCTTTAGGTACACCCACTTTTCTTACAACATGCCACTCAGTGTTTACCCGATGGGGGGGCATGGTAAATAAGGAAATTATAAAAAATGTATAACTGTTGATTCCCCCTGTTGTCTTGACAAGAGGCACTGTTTTAGTCAACGGTGCATTTTCAGGAAGAGTTTCTCAATATTTGCTTATTTGAAAGAAGAACCTTGCATCTCGTACGTAGCATTTAATGTCGTCATCTGAACGCATTGTTTAAATTTTTAGGGAAACCTTTGGCATATTGTAGAAATTTACATCAATTATTTGTCGTGTTCTCAAATTATCACTGTGGGACTCGAATGTGTTGATTGTTATATTGTACGCGATCATCTGAATCCGAATGTTTTGATCTCTCCACCCCGGCGGTAAACACTCATAGGACATACAGCAGATTTCTTTGCATTATAAATGTTACTGTAGATTACTGCTTCAAACTGTGTGGAGAATAAATTTTATTTTATATTGGAAAGTCATCGGTGTGAGAAAATTACAACCTTGGGTAGAATGTCCTAGAAAGTCCTGGGATGTTATAAGCAATTTAGGTATAATGGAAGTAAAGTACGCCAATGATAAAACAATTTAGGAATGTACGACAGAATACAACAACCTTCAGCTAACTATATCGGCCTCTGATTTGGTCGATTTAAATTCAGCCTTCTACAAAATTCAAATGATTAAATTTTAATGACTTGTTTAGCTTCTCGTGCTCTTGAGTTTTGAAGACACTGAAGCTTCTAAGTGTGTGGCAGAAATGGTGACATTCCAATATTTAGAAACTGAAGTGTCCTTGTACGTGTGGTGGTTCGTGTTAGTGGGAATTAATCGTGTTAGTGGGAATTACAGTAATGGGTGCCGTATGCTCTGCTGCATGCACAATACAAGTCATAATTTTGGTTGTACTGGGGCATTTTTATTAGAATTAAAATTTTTCAGCACCCAATATATTATAAGTCAAAATTTATGATTTTGTTCAAAATGCCAGAGGCAAACTCTGACACATATTTCTGTGTTCTGCAGCTATGGAGCGAACTCCGGAGGATGTCATATCGGTTGGCATGGCAACCGCAAGCTCGCCCCCGTTCACTCAGGTGAAGGACTTGACAAAGTCGAATCCGGACACAAGCATCTTCAATTTGTCATCAGTGTTCGGTGACGCTGAAAGTCAACAGCAGCTTGACGCGTCACACAGTAGTGACATTGCAGGTGGGTATAGTACGCTATTGTCTTACCATTGAAACCCATGTAAAATGTCGACTCATGCAAAATTACAATTCAGTGTTAATTAATAAAAAGTGAACACTCTTTCACCCACCTGCACTAATGTTTTCATCAAATCCTACAATTTTGTTTTCGAGAAAATCAACCTGGAAGATGTTCCCCAACATTTGTAACCCAAACAAACTGAATTTTGTCTCCGTATACCCTAGATCCTTCCATCCCTGACCCGTACTTGTACTACCAGCCAGAAATTAAATGTCGTAATCTGAAAATGTGGTCATCCATGTTCAAAACTAATTTTCCAGGTAGAAAATTGCAGAATGGGTGTAACATCTAAAAAATCACCTGCATTTTATTTGTATGACATGAGCAGTGTATGAAATTAGCCAAAAACAATTAACTGGCCCAGTTTTTTTTTACTGGTAGTTCTATTTTGAACCGGCCGTTGTGAGTTTGAACTGGCCCCCAAAAATGTATAAATTATCAGTGTACGTAATAAAACAAAGTTTTCGTGCTTAAAACTAAAACAGATCCTGTCTGCTTTTAATTAGAATAAATAATAATTTAATAAACGTTAGCCATACCAAAAATTGTCGTTCATTTCTTATAACTAGCAGACCAACAAAATAAAGTAATGAATTTAATAAACATTTCAATGTGAACTTTATTTGCGAAACAGTCACAAATGTTCAAATTAACATGTTTGATGCCAACGTTTTGCGCGCAATGCCTCTGCCCTGGCATGGGCAAAAATATATGCCATTCTCCAAATCGAAGCCCCCAAAGTTCACTTTCACAGCCAAATTTCACATTATTCAGAATATCTTGGCACATTATATTGTCAATCTGATTGTCTGCCTCACCAGTATGAAGTAAATTGCCGTAATCTCACAACTTTGTCTGCCATCTTTGTTTCGGTATTCCCAAGATGCTGACGTCATTAAATGTGAATCATCCAATAGGCATCCATGTTACAAATGCCAGGGGTTTCCTGGCGATCTGTTGCTCACAAGGAAGAAGTAGTTTGTCACACAATTGTATCTTATATCGAATGAGCATAGATTAGTGCTGTAAAGTACTGTAATGTGCATCCCTAATACAGTCCGACCCAGCCATGGCTGCTGTGATCAATCGGCGGGGTGAGGCCAATAAGTTGCACATTTTAGCTAAATGAATTGGTGGGAAGCATTTTGAATCGATGGCCACTGATAACAAGAACTTTAAATTAATTTCGAACACTGATGAGCCATGAAATGAATTAATGACCCGTCCACAGGAGACATACCTGAGAGCCCGGAAAGTGTGGCGTCGATGACGGAGGATGGCATGCCATGTCATCAGCCGCGCATCAAGCATGTCTGTCGCCGCGCATGTGTCGCCCTTGGAGCGCCTGCTACATTCCCACTGCAGGGGGAGCTGAGGCTTAGCGCACTGCCGAACATCGAGAAAGAACGACTCCTCAACATGCCAAGTATGTCACCAAACTGTGTCGTCAACTTTAAGCACAGAGTAAGACTTTTCACATTTATTTGGTTGAAATCCCTATTTTTCACAGGAATTTGTATACATATAAAACTATAAATCCATGACATAATTGGTTCATCGGAATCTGATTGAGTTTCACCATTTGTGCTTCAACTGCTAAAGGTTTGTCATTGGATTTTATACTTACATGATGTTCTTTATAAAAAATCCATTTGAAACAAATCCATATAAAAACAGGATATGATAGTATATGTCCCAAAATCCGTATTGCGTACAGGTAATCTATGTGCTGTGGAAGTTCTGACTATGGGTCTGTGTGTTAAAAGAAATTATGGGTCGCTATATGTAAACTTACAACTGAGCCGTTGATGCATCTAGAATGCTCTCAATCCGTTGAGTTGATCTAAAAATGACATATTTATCAGTAGATTAAAAAAAAGTTTGCAAGATTGCCATCCATTGCAAATGGCAAGTACAGAGGTATAATTAGCTCTCTTTTTTTCCATGTATGTTGTATTTCTCCTAATCAACCCAAGAATGTCATTACCCTTTGAAGCTACAGTACCACACTGCTCTGAAACTTTCATATCAGCACTTATTGTTATTTGTAAGTCCTTTTCTTTTATGGCAGTTTCTACAACAGTATCTCCCATTTTATAGTTTACATCCAAGTTCCCATGTCCTGTGTGTAGGCATTTACATTTACAAAATTAAATAAAATCCTGTGTCCTGTCACCAGGTTCTCCCGACTCTGATGACATGTCGATGGATGAGATCATACGACAGGCACGCGACGACAAGGACGTCGTCGTCACCATCAAGCGAACACCAAATAAGGCATTTAGTGCCCTCGTACCCCGCGCCCTTCACAAAGGCAGTGGGTCGCGGGGCGAGGAGCCCTGTCGCCCTGCAGTGCACAAGACGCCTACATGGAGAAAGAGTGGCGCAGGACGCAAGAGGAAGATCAGGTGCAAGATGTGCAGAGGATGTCTGTCAACAGAATGTGGAAAATGCGCATCCTGCTTGTAAGTACTGCATAACAAGGGTTGTTGACTGTCATGTTGTTGTAGTTGTTGCTCTCGTTTTTGTCCGTCAAGTCCGGGGTGAGGCTGGCACCGATACTGGTCGTTGTATCCCCATCACTGATCCCGTTTCGTTGCTGTCTCCACCACCCGTCTCCACTCCCCCATCTCTCGTTCTCATTCTCCCCTCCTTCTTCACGCAGTCCCCCGTCTCAGTATTTCTCTTCTCCTAGCCTCCACTCTAAGCACATTGCTCTCTCCGTGAACCGTTGACCTTCCTATCAAGGATGGATCCAATTACACAAACATTTAAATTATTTATAATTAAAATTAAATTTGCACTTCTAAAATGTTCAGATCAGTTGCAATTAAGGCTAGATGTGGCAGCTGAACATGAAATTTTTTATATTGTTAATTATTACAAACTTATTTGTCCAGAAAGAAAGAGTAGGTCATGGGGAGTAAAAATATGTTGAACTTTTTTCGTTCAGACCTGTTGCCATGGTAACAAACAATATGGCTGTCATAATGGGAAAATCTAGTATACTTTGTGCATGGTCCCCAGCTATTACTACAGTACATAAGATCACAATCCTTTTAGTATCATATCTAGACAACTTGATATTATGCAATAACAACCTTGCTTTTGTAATTTTAGTATATTATATATTTTATTTTGAATAAAAAATGTCGGAAAAAAAATCCAATATTTTTCGTTATTAATACCTTCATTATAAATAAATTAAGCAAGTTATTATAAATGTAAGGTTGTTATTGCATGGAGAGAGTAATGCAGAATAAAACAATGTAAACGTGATTTACATGACGTTAATACTACCAGAGTTATACGGATTACAAATTTATAAAAATGCATTTTCTGGCCGACAAAGATTGAATAATGATTGGACAGTGATTTCGGGAATTATTGTGTGTCGTTATTAATATACAATAGAAGTTGAAGTGTCATGCATCTGATAACATCAATCATCGTGTGACTTGTTCTCAGGTCACCGGTGGACAGGATATGTCAGATTTCATCATGTTTTGCATGGCACAAAAAATTTATTAACTAAATTTGTTAGTCTCAGGAACAACCAAGAAACAATTACGGTAACACAGTCACAAGACAGACAAAGTTCCGCAACATTCAATCAAATCCGCCAGCCTCGTATGCTGACCTTTCTTCCTCGGCACTTGACTTGTGCCACCATTCTACTACCAACTCCGCCGCCGGCCTTGGGAACTGTAGCTGGCATTGGCGGTGTCGCTAACTCATCGTCTGCAGTGACGACGCACAGGTGCATTTCTATGCATATCTGGCCGCTTTGCCGCCAAATATTTCATATTTGCACGTGCATCCCGCAGTTGCTGCGCTCTCCCTTTCTTTTTCTGTCCAAAAACATGCTTTTGTGGAACATTTATTCGCTCTGACTCGATCATAACTTTTGTTAGATGTCATCATTGTTTACACTTGGAAATAGCAATATCGTGCATTGCGGGAGATCACGCATCATATATGCAAATGTCTGCATCATATATGCAAATGTCCACGCCATATATGGAAATATTCGGGTTACTATAGGGTCACAAACTTAGCATTGTGGGAGACCATGCTTCATGTGCAAATGTCCATGTCACATATGGAAATATCTGGGTCAACGTGGTTCACAAGTATAGCGGAGCGTCCCAACGGCGACATAGCATAAAGCGTAATACCAAATAAGGAGATACCGGGTAGTCAGTAGAATCCTGCTTGCATATATGACAATGTCCAGCGAATACAGGTCAAAGGGCGGGAATGCCGTGTAGACAGGCGGTTATAGAACAGAAAGGGGAGTCTATCTGTACTAAACAAGTGAAGCATATGGTGAATTTACGACAGCGTTGCTAAGGCCTAAGCATCGCATATTTTCTAACTTGTTCTCCATCTTGAGAATCAAAACGGGATTATTACTTTGTAGGGGCACACTTTATTAACGAATAAAAGTGATTTAGAGGTATGTAATCGTTATAAAAATTTACTTTATTGATAACTAACATACAAAGCTATCAGAATATGTAGGAAACACATTTTGAGTATATTTTGTATGTTTATACACGTAATTTCAGCTGCCATGTCTGGCTTTAAACCATTACAATTACATGTGCGTTATGTGGGAACAACTGTTTATTCAGAAAGTTTATTCTCTATCTGCTAGTTTATTCTCTATCTGCTAGTTTATTCTCTATCTGCTAGTTTATTCTCTATCTGCTAGTTTGTCCTCTGTGTGTATATATCTGCTAGTTTGTCCTCTGTGTGTATATATTGCAACAAAATGCAAGATTCTGTTGTCGCCTTACTTTAAAAAATACATAAAGACAAGCAAATTACAGAAATTTATGGCATTGTTTCATGTTTTAAGCGTTTTATCAAGAACCGTTTGAAAAGTTATTCTGTCGTAATTTAGAGCAGAGTTTTCTACTGTGTCTGTAGGAAAGATTGGTGGCTGACATAACATGTTGGATTCAGCCAGGTCACATGGCTATAGAAGTCTTATGTGTTTAGAGGTGGAGCATTGAGTCTCGGTACAAGATACCAGGTCTCAGTATTGGTTCTCAGTGTAAGATGTTCAGTTGACATATTTATTCTAGGAACAAAACGAGTGGCTACTGTTCAGAAATGGAGGACGGTGTGTAAGTTGGCATAATTAAGGATGTTTCAAAAAAGCTGTTTTGTTTTGCTGCTGAATTTTCACGTGACTAACTGTATTGTTTCTGTTGATGTTCACAGCAGTAGTTGAATTGAATGTTTGACTGATTCATTTGTTAAAGTTCCAGCAACATGGAAGTACTTTCTGCATGAAATTGCCTCTTGCATTGACGTGTAGAAGAAATCTGCAGAACATTCATTTGTAGTAAATTTTCTACCTCAATTTGATTCTTAATCCTGTTTCAAACTCATTTCATGATAAATGTCTCTATTAAAGTTATGTTGCTTTGCCAGAGATATGCCGAAGTTTGGAGGCCGTGGAGTCATGAAGAAAGCATGTGTGTAAGTAGGCAATTCATGTTTACATGCGAACGAAACTAGCTGGAAAACAGTAGTCTTTAGTGTTGTTTCCCATCTGAGAGCTCTTACATGCTATGTTTTCTACCAGGAAATGAGATAAAAGTAATGCCATTACATTACTATTATATGCTTTTGTTAACTATTCAAAGTACAGTATATCATTGTTATTCACATGTTTCTCATTATGTGATCAATGGCCTATACCCTGTCTTTCCCATTGAATTAGCATCGTACCCTTTGCGATCTTACCTTTCACATTTCCGTTGAACATAACCCTCACAGAGGGTAATTGTTTGCTGTACCATGTGGAGTATTCATAAGGTAATCTGTCATTACAATGTGTTCTAGTGAACGTACCTGCATCAATCCCGACTACGCAACCATTGGCAGCGTTGCCACGACAACCAGCACCAACCCGTTCATGGGACGAGTCAGTCACATGTCCCACCGGTCAGGTGTCGAGGACGGGTCCAACGACTCGTCCAGTTACCCTCCAAAGGGCGCTTCTCCAGATGAGAAGAAATCTCACAGCACTGAGAATGGTGGAAGATACAGAGTGACAAAGATGAAGACAGGGGGACATGGGACCGCAGGGAGGCTGGTGACGCGGCCTCCTCCTAGTCGGGGGTCACATAAGAGGACGATGCCCCTCCTCTCGGTACCGCGGCAGGCCAAGTGGTCTGTCCAGTGTAACAGCAACCACAGGCTCAATATGGACTTCATGGTTAGTGGGTCATACCAACACATTTTGATACTATTCTGGTAGTATTGGTGCTTACAGTATCGGGCTGATACTAGTTATTATGCGGTCATGTACCGTCATGATGTTTCTTACTGTGGTAATATTACTTGTTAAAGTTAGGAAGAATGTAATGCTGTGATTTCGTATCTCAGCACAATATAATTTGTTTCCTAGCTGCTATTTCTAACTTACAGTTTGTTTAATATGTACATGTTTGTGGATCTTGAGTCCGAATAAAGATGATAATAATTGCTGTTTACATTATGGCACTGTGAGGCTAAAGGTTGGTAATATTGCAGATTATGATGTAGTAATATTGATGTTTACTGTGTGATTACACTGCTGTTTACAGCGGTAAGATTGCTGGCTAATATAATTGTTACAATAGTTACAATGTTAATGTTTACAGGTAATGTTAATTATTATAATAACTCTTGTGTGACAGTCACAGCTACTGGATTACATGTTAATATGTCAGTTACTCTTGAGTTTATTTCTTGTTTAGTGTTACCTTTGTGCACCTGAGAATGTGCTGCCAAATACTCAGTAAATAATAGTCAAAGTATATCTTTGAAATGTAGTTCACTGAAACACATTTGTGCGGCCAATATGTTAGAACACATAGTTTATACAATATATAACTTAATTTATGATAAAAAATGTAAGACTAATTAAAAGTAAGGTTTGTTTGTAGGAGGATTATGACATAGACGTGGCGTGGCAGCGAGGCATTGCCCTCGTCTCCTCCACCCCTCTCTGTCTACGCAATGTCTGTCTCCTGTGTGGCAGTGCTGGGGAAGAGGTAGGTCCATAAACATGTCTGTGTCATGCTATTTCCCGGCCACAAGCTGCATCGTCTGCCAGTGGTAGTAATCACTCATTTAGCAATTGTCTACACTTCACTTGTAAATAATCGAATTGTAGTGATCATTTTATATTGTTTGTTTATTATGACTTTTTATAAATTAATTGTTTTTTTTCCACATTACAAACAATCTGTACTCTAGTGGAAACTGAACACACCTATTAGCCCTTTTTATCCTGAATGTTCGGTCAAATTTACTACACGTGTTTCTGACACAATCTGGAAAGCAAGGCATATTTTCAAAATCCTGCACCTATGTTACGTAAATTTTTATTGCTCTGCTAAATAAAATGGTTTATACATGTATCATATACTAAGAGAAAACTAAGATACATGCCTTTCTGAATGTGTAATTTCAATCGCATTAACTTACCTAATAGTTCAAAAACTGTAGTACATCATCAATTTGAAATTGTTGACATCGTCGTCATCACCACCAAATAGGATGACTGGCACTGATCTTCCAGAAGTTGATCTCACATGTGGCAAAGTCAATATATCCTCATTAATTCCACTCCTAAATTACCAATAAACATCATTTTTATACAGTAAGACAGTATATTTATGATCAATTGCATTGGTGTTGGCCATTTTACAATTACAAAATTATTCCCATCGTCGTCATCACCACCAAATAGGCTGCCACGCACTGAACTTCCAGAAGTTCAACTGACATACGGCAAAGCCAATCCATTGTCACACATTTCAACATCTAAATCGTCAATAAACTCCACTTTTCATGCCGGTAAACTGCTGTATCCACAGCCCGATACGCTGGTGCCATTTTAAAATGCGGTCTAGAGGCGTGTTTGAAAACTTGAAGAATATGCTGAAATTTCATTAAAATTACAAGATAAATGAACTATTCCTGACTGCTGCCATTACAGGAAGCTAGCCGTGCCTTGTGGCTATCATGTGGTATATCATGTGACCGTCATAAAATGAGAAATCACAACAGATGACTACGACAAAGGGTGAATACAGTGAATTATGCACCAGTGTGTATTCTGGGAAGTAGAGCAATTACGCAGTGGTGCATATTCCGAATAAAAAGGGTTAGTGTTGCGAATATAAAAAAGCAGTAAACAAAAGCTGCACCCATAATTGTGTCACATGCATGGTTAGACATGCATCCCATAATTGTGTCACATGCAGAGTTAAACATGCATCCCATAATTGTATCACATGCAGGGTTAAACATGCATCCCATAATTGTGTCACATGCTGGGTTAAACATGCATCCCATAATTGTGTCACATGCAGAGTTAAACATGCATCCCATAATTGTGTCACATGCTGGGTTAAACATGCATCCCATAATTGTGTCACCTGCAGGGTTAAACATGCATCCCATAATTGTGACGCATGCAGGGTTAGACATGCATCCCATAATTGTGTCACATGCAGGGTTAAACATGCACCCCATAATTGTGTCACATGCATGGTTAAACATGCACCCCATAATTGTGTCACATGCAGGGTTAAACATGCACCCGTAATTGTGTCACATGCAGAGTTAAACATGCATCCCATAATTGTGTCACCTGCAGGGTTAAACATGCATCCCATAATTGTGTCACATGCAAGGTTAAACATGCACCCCATAATTGTGTCACCTGCAGGGTTAAACATGCATCCCATAATTGTGTCACCTGCAGGGTTAAACATGCACCCCATAATTGTGTCACATGCATGGTTAAACATGCACCCCATAATTGTGTCACATGCTGGGTTAACGGGAGACTCGGGTCGGATTTGACGGATTTTTTACAATAAAATGAATTTCGAGTTGTTGCTATTTCCGTGTATAAATATTATTCAACTTGCCATTCATGTAAGTTGCACTGTCGAAAGAAACACATTTCTGTCATAAAACGTGTCTTGTATGATGCCTATCATTGCTAAGTCTTTGTTTTTGTCAAATGAACCGAGACTAATGGAACATTAGGTGATTTTCCGTGAGGCATTGCATGCCGGAAAATATAGCCATTCCAACATGGCGCATATCACGGGAAAGCCCCATTTTCGCTCTGTATGATGGTACAAACAGTTTTAAAATGTGCCCGGAGGTATCCGAATAATTCCGACTATAAATGACCGCCTTTGAACCATCTCGGCGACAAAGGAATGGGGAATGCCACGACGATTCGCCGGACATCACCACGTGATGTCGGATTCCCTCAAATCAAGCGCTCTAATTGGTTGTAATACTAATTTCCATCCTCTGTCGTCAGCTTGAAATACCAGCTACGTTCGATTCGATCGACTTTTTTATCCCATGAGTTTCGTTCATTTATATCGCTTTGTAAAACGACATTATGCCGTTTGGTCGAAAGCGAGTGGGCGGTTACGGTACTGGGAGGCAGCGAAAGTTTGCATCGTTGCAGTTAGCGCGCGATGCGAAGGCATCGAGGGTTGAATTCGCCAATGTCAATGAACCTGCGGCGACAACTTCGTCTTTTTCGACCATCACCATGGTGCCAGCGAAAATGGCACGCAGTGTAAGTTTAATTCTGATATTTCATATCTTCACTATGATAGTGCATATGATTCACATTTATATACATTTGTGTTTTATCCAAACATCGTTAGCCTTTGTGGCATAACTATTACTGTATAACCGATTTGACGCCGATCTAGTTCATGCTGTTGATGTTCGTGGTTGTGTTGACATTCATGCCCAGGGGCCATCCAGGCACATCAGAAGCAGAATTGTGACTATGGTTTATTATATTACTACAATTTGCCTTGGTAATTAACGTATACATAGCCTATATACACACACGCGCGCGGGTGTATGTGTATAATATGGCAATGCCAATAAAGTAAATTGCATTCAATGCCATACCCCTGCATACGTAGTAGGGGGGGGGGCTTTTGTTGTTGAACAGGTCTTGGATATTTTTTCGTTCATGAAATACATTTATATTGTGTATTTTTTCCAGGCATCAAGGCGGTCATCAACATTACCAGCTGATCCGTCTCGGAGACTGTCTGCCAATGAACGGAAGTTTGGTTATGCAGATCTTCTGGAGGAGATAGGTGTCCCGCGATTCCTGGTTGAGGATGAGACAGATCCTGATGGAGATCTTTCAACAGTACTTGTACGCTGTGCCGTGTTGCCATCACTTGTTGCGAACCTGCCATGCGCGTTGTTAGGAAGCATACACTCTCCATCCGAGCTGTCGACCGCACAGCACCCTCGGCATGGTGTGTAGCCTCGAGACTTTCTGCACCAGTTGCGACAAGGTCATCAATGCAACTCTGTCATCAGACTGTATCGATGGGACTCAGGCGACGTATGTCCCGTTTGTCGTGGTGAGATCAGCTGTGTCGGCAACGATGGACATGGGTGTCGGGTACTCAGGACTTGTGTGACATTTATTTTACAATGCCAATGACTCTTAACTTTGCCTTTTGATAGATTATACATTCAGTAATATGTATGCAAAGTTTCAATCATCTAGGTTGCTTTTCAGATGTTGAAATGTATGTGCCAATGTACATAAACTTTGAACACGATTTTCTCAAAAACATGTTTTCCCTCACACCTACCGCCTCCCGTGTCACTTCTCTCTGCTATTGTTTGACAGAATTGCTTGAAACTTTCTACAGTGTTTCTTGATAGTATGCTCTTGAAAACTATGTAGTAACTTTTCAGAAAACATTACATATATTTTATATAATGAACCATCAATGTAAAATTTCATGATGAAAAAATACATTCAGATGTAAAAAAATCATGAAAACAAAAGTTTTTTGAAAACTTGGAAAGTCAACTGACTGTTTTCATTGGGGTTATGTGGAGTAACTACACACCAAATTTGAGTCCTCTAAATCCAGTGGTTACTGATATAAGTCACACGCAACATTCAATCCAAGATGGCTGCATACCGTGGGAAAATATGTATGAAACTTTCTGAAAAAAATTCACAGCATTACTGTTACCTGGACTTGCAATCTATGAAAGTTTCAGCTCTGTAAGTTCAGTGATAATGAAATAAGAAAATAAAATGTGTTTAGACCCAAGCGACGCCTTAAACATGCACCCCATAATTGTGTCACCTGCAGGGTTAAACATGCATCCCATAATTGTGACGCATGCAGGGTTAGACATGCATCCCATAATTGTGTCACATGCAGAGTTAAACATGCATCCCATAATTGTGTCACATGCAGGGTTAAACATGCATCCCATCATTGTGTCACATGCTGGGTTAAACATGCATCCCATAATTGTGTCACATGCATGGTTAAACATGCATCCCATAATTGTGTCACCTGCAGGGTTATACATGCATCCCATAATTGTGTCACCTGCAGGGTTATACATGCACCCCATAATTGTGTCACAAGCAGAGTTAAACATGCATCCAATAATTGTGTCACATGCATGGTTAAACATGCATCCCATAATTGTGTCACCTGCAGGGTTATACATGCACCCCATAATTGTGTCACATGCAGGGTTAAACATGCATCCCATAATTGTGTCACATGCATGGTTAAACATGCATCCCATAATTGTGTCACCTGCAGAGTTAAACATGCATCCCATAATTGTGTCACATGCTGGGTTAAACATGCATCCCATAATTGTGTCACCTGCAGGGTTAAACATGCATCCCATAATTGTGACGCATGCAGGGTTAGACATGCATCCCATAATTGTGTCACATGCAGAGTTAAACATGCATCCCATAATTGTGTCACATGCAGGGTTAAACATGCATCCCATAATTGTGTCACATGCAGGGTTAAACATGCACCCCATAATTGTGTCACATGCATGGTTAAACATGCACCCCATAATTGTGTCACCTGCAGGGTTAAACATGCACCCCATAATTGTGTCCCATGCTGGGTTAAACATGCACCCCATAATTGTGTCACCTGCAGGGTTCAACATGCATCCCATAATTGTGTCACATGCATGGTTAGACATGCATCCCATAATTGTGTCACATGCAGAGTTAAACATGCATCCCATAATTGTGTCACATGCAGGGTTAAACATGCATCCCATAATTGTGTCACATGCTGGGTTAAACATGCATCCCATAATTGTGTCACATGCAGAGTTAAACATGCATCCCATAATTGTGTCACATGCTGGGTTAAACATGCATCCCATAATTGTGTCACCTGCAGGGTTAAACATGCATCCCATAATTGTGTCACATGCTGGGTTAAACATGCATCCCATAATTGTGTCACCTGCAGGGTTAAACATGCATCCCATAATTGTGACGCATGCAGGGTTAGACATGCATCCCATAATTGTGTCACATGCAGGGTTAAACATGCACCCCATAATTGTGTCACATGCATGGTTAAACATGCACCCCATAATTGTGTCACATGCAGGGTTAAACATGCACCCCGTAATTGTGTCACATGCAGAGTTAAACATGCATCCCATAATTGTGTCACCTGCAGGGTTAAACATGCATCCCATAATTGTGTCACATGCAAGGTTAAACATGCACCCCATAATTGTGTCACCTGCAGGGTTAAACATGCATCCCATAATTGTGTCACCTGCAGGGTTAAACATGCACCCCATAATTGTGTCACATGCATGGTTAAACATGCACCCCATAATTGTGTCACATGCTGGGTTAAACATGCACCCCATAATTGTGTCACCTGCAGGGTTAAACATGCATCCCATAATTGTGACGCATGCAGGGTTAGACATGCATCCCATAATTGTGTCACATGCAGAGTTAAACATGCAACCCATAATTGTGTCACATGCAGGGTTAAACATGCATCCCATCATTGTGTCACATGCTGGGTTAAACATGCATCCCATAATTGTGTCACATGCATGGTTAAACATGCATCCCATAATTGTGTCACCTGCAGGGTTATACATGCATCCCATAATTGTGTCACCTGCAGGGTTATACATGCACCCCATAATTGTGTCACATGTTGAGTTAAACATGCATCCAATAAATGTGTCACATGCATGGTTAAACATGCATCCTATAATTGTGTCACCTGCAGGGTTATACATGCACCCCATAATTGTGTCACATGCAGGGTTAAACATGCATCCCATAATTGTGTCACATGCATGGTTAAACATGCATCCCATAATTGTGTCACCTGCAGGGTTATACATGCACCCCATAATTGTGTCGCATGCAGGGTTAAACATGCATCCCATAATTGTGTCACATGCATGGTTAAACATGCATCCCATAATTGTGTCACCTGCAGGGTTAAACATGCACCCCATAATTGTGTCACATGCAGAGTTAAACATGCATCACAACCTCCTTAGTTGGAATTCATGTGTGATCATAATTTAAAGTTGTCCCTGGTAGTTTCCTGTAACCGTGTCCTTGTGCTTCAGCTCGTCTACTGCCGCGTGTGTTGTGAGCCATTCCATCCATTCTGCCTGGAGGAGGAGGAGAGACCACGCACTGACCACCTCGACAACTGGTGCTGTCGCCGCTGTCTCTTCTGCCGTGTCTGCGGTCAACAGAGCAATGTACGTTGCATTTTATAGCTGTTCTCTTTCCAGGCGTTGCACGGTATTGCTGCAATTACATTTAATTACAGTGATTTTGTTTATTTTCCCTTATTGCAATATTATTGTTGTAGCTATTTTGTCCATTTCATCATGGCGTGTTCGCATACATTTATGTTTTACCTAGTGTTATTTGTGAATACTGTAAACCACTAAATGAAAGTGTGGCAGGTTAAATAAAATATAAAACCCGTTCTATGTATGAACAATTTGACAAGGACTGAATGAACATTTTATTTTATTATTAATCTATTAAGAAGAATTGCAATACAAATATTGACTTCTGTATGGATCATTAAAGAAGTTCTTGAGATATTGTTTTAGTAGTGTAATAAACATGCCCTGGTTGTATAAACCATTGTCACTGTTTCATCAAGTGGGATGGCAGAGTATTAAGAGTGTGTAGTTGGAGAGGTACGAGTACCTGACTGTGTGTGTAATTGGTGAGGTACAAGTACCAGACTGTATGTGTAGATGGTGAGGTACAAGTAGCAGACTGTGTGTGCAGTTGGTGAGGTACAAGTACCTGACTGTGTAGTTGGTGAGGTACGAGTACCTGATTGTGTGTAGTTGGTGATGTATGAGTACCTGACTGTGTTGTTGGTGTGGTACGAGTACCTGACTATGTAGTTGGTTAGGTACGAGTACCAGACTGTGTGTGTAGTTGGTGAGGTACGAGTACCTGACTGTGTGTAGTTGGTGAAGTACGAGTACCTGACTGCGTGTAGTTGATGAGGTATAAGTACCTGACTGTGTGTAGTTGGTGAGGTACGAGTACCTTACTCTGTGTGTGTGTATAGTTGTTGCAGTGCGATCGCTGCCAGGAGACGTACCATCCCGAGTGTCTCGGACCAAACTACCCTACAAAGCCTTCAAGCAATAAACATATTTGGGTGCGTCCAATTTTTTTATATGCATCTGATTTTAGTGGTATTATTTTCTGATCATTTGAATTTAGTAAATGAAGACGAAATGAATACATGATATACAGACAATCTAAAGTGTAGAAAGGTCTAGGAGTGCAAGAGAAAGCATCAATAAAATGAGTATAGCACTGCTGATAGAGATGTCACAAAAGTTTGTACTATGTTTGTAGCAAAGTGGATATGTTTGCATCATGTTTGTTTATGTGTTTGGATTGTTTATGTGATTGGATAAAAGTCTTAGAATCGCCCCGCCATATAATAAAAAGATTAAATTAATAATGTGAGACACAACCAGAGGCCTGCATATTGCATGTGATACGATGAGGATGTGAAGTGGAGGACGACAATGGCCCCCAATGTGGGTTATGGCTGATATGAAGAAGAACATTAATATTATCATCCTCTTTGATGAAATTTTTATGCCATAATGACTAATTTGGTGGCAAACCGAAACATGAAAGTCTAAAAAATAAACAGATTTAAAAAACTTCTTTTCTTTTATTTAGGGGTCATGATTAAAATTGTAGTGTTGGTGTTTCACTAACTTCCGTGACTATAGCTTTGATGTTGTGTGTATGCAGGTGTGTACAAAGTGTGTGAAATGTAAGAGTTGTGGTGCGACCTCACCGGGAGATGATCGCAACGCAGTGTGGACCCATGACTTCTCTCTCTGCTATATGTGTGGACAGCTAATGGACAAAGGTAAGACACGCATTGTCTTCACTACTAAACCAACATCCTGGCTTCCCAGTCTTGGGTTTGGGGACCCCTGGTGGACTGCTGCGTCATTCCAGATGTCCTCGGCAAATATACAAATTATTTTAGAACGGCACATTGCATGTGAACACATGTTACAACCCCTGTATCTGTCAGCTTGTAAATAGTGTTGGATAAAGGTGTTGGCAGTTAATGATTTTATTGGCTTGGGGTCTATGCCAAAAGGCAGACATTTTGGAGGCTTTGTGGAAAAGAAAATGGTGGAATCCCTAACCCTAACAATTAATAATGTAATTAGTTACCAGTAACTTTTTTTGTCCTTTGTGTTGAATAGGTAAATGTGGGGCATGCAGCATAGCAGTTAGAATACAGGACTCTCAATCAAGAAAACTTGCCATTTAAAAACTGGCAATTTCATTCACCCCACGTTGCTACAGTTCACACAGCTGTATAAATGACTAATTGGCACATAGATGTATGTGAATGAATAGTCTTCGCACAAAACTTGCAGCATGGCTTAATGCTTTCCAGAGAAGTCAAGATGGCATTGGAATGAACAGGTCTTCCAGGGGTGAAGTGTTAAAGCGCTTTGAGCAGTCCCACAGACTGGATATCGCGTTATATAAGAACGCACCTTTACCTTTTACAGTTTTTTTTTTAACACACTTGTTTCAGAAAGATATGCTGTTACTGTTATCCCAAGTTAGTCCTATTATCAGAATTCAGTTGGATACGATAATGGTTATTAATAAATCAATACTTACTCGATGTGATCAATGTTTCAGGTAACTTCTGTCCGGTGTGTCAGAAGTGTTATTCGGATGACGACTGGGACTCGAAGATGATCCAGTGTTCATCGTGCGAGTGCTGGGTGCACGCCCGCTGTGAGGGTCTCACAGGTGGGTGGAAGCGTACTATCTAGATCGACCTGTAACATGTAAGGGAACATCTCAAAACATCAATGTTTGGTACTAAAAAAAAAATTTTCATTGGGAGGATAAGCCACTGTTTCGGACAGGTATAACTCCTAGATTGGAGTATTTTTTACAAATGCAAATTGTTTTTTTTTTTTTTTTTTTCAGAAAATTCATGTCGCATCATCATTCTATACACACACAAAATTCCACATCTGAATGAGGCTTATCAATATCAAGAAATGTGCATTTTAGTGGCTGTTTATAATGTAATGTACAGGTAATGACAATTTTTAAATGCCATTTTCTTCATTTAATTTTTTTGGGCGAAATTTCCAGTTTCTTATGACATGATATCTGAAAAAAATTTGCTTGATGTTTAAAAAAAATGGCCGTATCACTGAAGTACTACATGTTGAATCATGTGAACTAGGATGATTGATATTAAATTATTTACAGAGATATGTCATATTTTGTCCATGATGAAAATATGTTTGTGTAACGTTTGTACCTAAAAATCACATTTATTGTAAAATTTATCAGTTATGGTTTCTTTTAGTTCACATGAAACCAGCTTATTGGCAACACGTCACTAAACTTTCAGCACATTATCTCAAGTAATAGCCTTGAAATAGTGTTTTGAAAAACCCCTAAAAATTTCTCTTTGGCAGCCATCTTGGATGATGTGACTTGTCGTAATTGGGTCAAAGTCCAATTGTTTTGATTTCTGACATTAATTTTTTTTCTTAAATTTTATATTATATGTTTAGGACTTATAATAAAAAAGATAGGTTTTTGGGGTTATTCCTATCCTTAGCATCAATGTATTTTTAAAAAAACCAGTTAATTTCTGATCACAGCTCCAAAGAGTGCTGATTTGAGTGCTTGCAGGCAGCTTTGCATTATATGATGGCTGAGTATGAATGGTATGTGATGGTCACAGCATGAAGGACAGCACTCTTGCTGGTATCCACAGGTCAACGTAATTCAAAAGTTTTATGTCAGTTTAAAATAAGTATAAAATAGTGATCTAAAATAGTGATTTTTCACCAATTGTGTGAATACTTCGATGAACGTACGTCCTTCCACCAGACAGAGGCCTTCAAGTGCACAAAGGTCAATTAAATTATCTGTTATAAACAAATGTGTTTCTTTGATGTTTTGCCATATTTTCACCTGTGTCTTCTGTGTCTGTAGATGAGATGTATGAGATTGTGTCGTTCATGTCGGAGGGTATGACGTTCTATTGTCACGTGTGTCAACCGACGCGCCCCGTGGGATGGCAGAAGGCTATTAATCGGCTGCGAGATTGTCGCCTCAGCACCGTTCTTGACGTCTTATTTGGCTGTAAGAAAGGACAACTCCTTCAAAGTATCCCGACCAGCTCTGTATGTACCTTTACACAACATTTGAGGGTTTGAGACATATCTAAAAATAATAATTTTATTTATTTTCAAAAAAATTATTTCAGTAGTATATTGCCCATGACGTTTTATTTTGTAAAAAAATTCCATGTCAGTGTCAGGAACTATTACTAAGACTACACTTTGCAGGTTTGTTCAACAACAATAATACCTCATAAAAGGGCTATTCCAGAAATAAGGCACTTTTAGGATCATTTATTATTTGTTCAACAACAATAATACCTCATAAAAGGGCTATTCCAGAAATAAGGCACTTTTAGGATCATTTATTATTTGATCAACAACAATAATACTTAATAAAAGGGCTATTCCAGAAATAAGGCACTTTTAGGATCATTTATTATTTGTTCAACAACATTAATACCTCATAAAAGGGCTATTCCAGAAATAACGCACTTTTAGGATCATTTATTATTTGTTCAACAACAATAATACCTCATAAAAGGGCTATTCCAGAAATAAGGCACTTTTAGGATCATTTATTATGTGTTCAACAACAATAATACCTCATAAAAGGGCTATTCCAGAAATAAGGCACTTTTAGGATCATTTATTAATTGTTCAACAACAATAATACCTCATAAAACGGCTATTCCAGAAATAAGGCACTTTTAGGATCATTTATTATTTGATCAACAACAATAATACTTCATAAAAGGGCTATTCCTGAAATAAGGCACTTTCAGGATTATGGGACCAACAATAATAATTATGGCTTTTTCTACTAGAATACCCGTACATTATTAATAAAAGTGTCTTTAACTTTATCATAGGTGGAATACCAATCATAACTAGAATTTTAACAAATGTTGCCTGATTTTGATATAAAAAAAATTTCTGTTACTGAAAAAAAACCATTTTCATTGGTTGCCAACTAAGAGAATGTTTTTACCCAGGTGTCAAGTGAGAGAACGGAGAAAGAGATAAAGGACGAGACAATCAATACAAGTGACACTGATTTAATATCATTGAATATTACTGCTATGGATACTGGATCCGCTGATGTTGCCAAAGAATCTTGTACTGTTGCCACGGATACAGGTCCAGATGACGTTGCTAAGGAGTCTTGTACTGTTACAGTGGGTACAGTTCCTGTTGACGTTGCTAAGGAGCCATCTTCTGTTGCCATGGGTACAGTTTCTGTTGATATTGCTAAAGTGCCATCTGCTGTTGCCATGGGTACAGTTCCTGTTGACGTTGCTAAGGAACCATGTACTGTTGCCATGGGTATAGTTCCTGTTGATGTTGCTAAGGATCCTGTTGCCAGGACAGAGGTACCATGTGCTATAATGCCATCAGTTGCTAGGGAGACTGGTGCTGTAATGTTGGACAGTGCATGCAGTCTGGGGCTAGGAGAGCTCGGTGGGAGCTGTCCCATTACCCTGGGAAGTGGGTGGGAGGGAGCGTTGGACAGTGACACAGAGTGTGGCAAAGTATTGCACAAGGAGGGATTGGGGGAGGGGTCTAGGGGGGAGGGGGTGATGATGAATGGACCAGAGGGTGAGGGGTGTGAGGAGGACGTTGAGGTTTGCAGGAGAAAAGGACTGAAGGACTTCATTATGTCACAAGTGGAAAATTTGGGGACAAGTGACACTACTGGTGTCAATGTTGGTGTGTTGTGTCATGACGTCGATTCGTGTCACCAAATTGGCACAGATGGTGACAGGACTGTAATTGACGCTGGAGGTAAGTGTCATACAGGATGTGCACCAGGTGTCACGTTGTGTGGTGTGGACACGTCGGACCGACAGTGTGACATGTCCGACTGTGTCACTGAGAGGCAGACGTCATGTGACGGTGCGCCGACGTTGGCGTCAACAACATCTTGCTGCTTAGGGGGCAGCATGAGTTCATCAGGATGTGATAGTGTTGACGTCACACAGAAAAGTGACATGTCAAGTGTGTGTCGGAGAGATCCGGATGTTGGATCCGCTCACTGCTGTCTTAAAACCAGTTCTGCAGATACCCAAGTAAGTCCCGCAACAGAGCCAACCCAGGGTTGCAGGGAAGCTTGTACAGGAACAATTGATTGTGTTAAAGATGAAACTTGCATGGAAACTGGGGACTCCACCACAGCCCTGTCATCCTCTCTTGAGGTCAACGTTGGTCGCAGTCCGCCGAGCATATGTTCGCTGGAGCATGTCATGTCGCCCTCTTCGTCGTCCACTCTAACTGCGCCCAACATGAGTCCTGTCCTTGAGACAGACTCCCAAGAGGAGTTGGACTGTCCTCGTCTTGGCGGGAGCGCACAGTTGACACACACGGAGCATGCACCACCTATGACAAAGGCAGTGGAGAAAGTGCCTCCTCCTCATGATCTCAATGGAGTGCGGGAAAAGTTAACGAAGAATGGCTACAGCAGTGTCGTGAGTATTTATTTCTCTCCATATTCTTGGGCGTCATCAAAACATAGTTGGTTTCATTGGGTTAGTAGCTGTTTTGTTTAACATTTTAGATCAGAGTAATTTTTTTCAGAAACATTTATTTTCTGATAAAAGTTCATAAAAGTGTAGACTTTGAGACTCGAGCCAGTCTTGCCTTATGCTTCACACAGGTCAATGTAATTGAAAGTTTCATGTGGTGGGATGTGAGATTTATGGCTAACTGCTGAGAAACAATTGTGTAGTTGTTTATTCAACATATTACATGATACCTGTCACTTGACCCAACATCTGTGAAGAGTAGCTAGCAATTGATGAACAAGATATTTTTTAAACACTAGTCAGCAAACAAAACATGAACTGATATGGCGAGTGACTGAATGTAATGTCTTTTACAGGAGGAGTTCAGTGATGATATTGTCCGCATCATTCAAGACAATGTTAGCCAGCAGGTGGCAGCACAGTGGAAGAAGTCGAACAGTAGCTTCAGAAATCTCTTTGTCAAGGTTTGTTCTACCGTGACGTAGTAATCACACCATTTAGGTGTTTTTGTTAATAGTCATCAAATCATTGTAGTTGTAGGCATCAATTTGTTGTATATAATTTATAATAATATACTTTATTTGATATAGCGCCAGATCCAAGATTGCTCATGGTGCTTCACAGCATATTAATAATATGTCTGTTGCTAAGTTGCTAAATAAACAGATATATAGATTAAAATCCTAGTAATAATTATTATTTTAAAATAAATATAACAATATATAGTAATATAATAATAAAATAATAACTAATTAATTATTTAAAAATACATATACATAAAGAATAATAAATAATTTAATATTTATATATATATTAAATAGTCAATTTGTTTTTAATATTGTTAATTATTATCCTGTGTGAGGTGTAATCTCATTGTTTGCAGCAAATGGAGAAGTATTTCCCGTGGTTCTGTGTTGCATCGTCCAGACACTGGTTTGAGAACAAGAACTGCCCAGAGTGAGTAACGGTAATCTGTATTTGAAGCAGTGATTATATATATATATATCTATATATGATATGGTTTCTAATATATTTTGTTGGTGTGTCTTTATTCACTACTTTTGCATAAAGACATTCTGTTCTCATTAGACTTATTTTTTAGCAAGATGTTTTGTGTAGATTTACTGAAAAAACACTTTAAAACATGTTTCATTTATTTATTTACATATTATCTGGGCTCTTTTCTTACGCAGCTGATTTTCCATTGCAGCACAGCCAGTGTTGTCAGAGTCGTAGCTTAATTTAATAAAGTTGAATCTACAGTAAGCACTATCAAAATGAACACCATCGTGGTTTTCTCTTTATAGTCCTTCAAGTTTAAACGGTGTGAGCATTTAAATAAAACTCTGCCATGTCATAACATAGATGTTAGAAGTTCATTTGGGGCTTTAGTAGTTGCATGCAGGAAGATGTAATTCAAAGTTTCATAGTCTGTGGCCCCTGACATGGTTTTCAGGTAGTGTCATGCCATGATGTCTTGAAATGGCTCCTTAGAGTGCACAATAACCATGTTTGATACCATGTTGTGCACAGTGGGGTGTTACCCCAGGCGGTGCTGCCACCTACTAGTGACCACACATACGCGCAATGGTTGGTGCGGGTGAAGGAGAGGGAGGCGCCCTCCCAACTGTCTCCCTTCAAGAAGGTGGCCACGCCCCAGAAGCTGCACCGTATTCCCATGGGTGAGTGGTGTGTGGGAACACGTCGAAGTACAGCCTCGCCTTACTGCTGTAATTCATCCCCAGTTGATCAGCTTTTATGCAATAACTAACTAATGGGCCAAATAAATGATGTTTTTTATTACAAAGTGGACTGCTTATCACATAGCCACTTTGGGAAGATCATTAACAGGAATGTGAGCTCCTCAAAGCAAACCAGACAGGAACTGAACACATGTACAGCCCCGTCCGGCAAGTTTCTCAGAGCCCACATTCCTGCAAGCATGACGATAACATATATACATCAAGAAGTCGTCATGAACATGTAATGCAAAGAATACAGACATTCCACCACCAATACACAAATTTAATTACAAACAGGTGGTCAAGGTCACCCACAAACCTGTGACCACCCCACCACGACTAAGTCAATTTATCAGTCTGTGCAAATCACATCATCTATCGTTTTGCACCAAAGGCATCACATAGGGCTGAAACAATTGCATGTCATGTTCCTCTGTCCACTTGTAATTCTTCCAAATTTAATTTTGAAAATCGGCGACTTCGCATAGATTTCTTGCACTTACATGACTTCACAAGAAAATCTCGCTGATACCCGTTGTTTTCCTGTCGGGGAAAATAGTGCTAATTAAACTGTCCAGTAAATGTGCAATAGACAAAACAGTACAATATTTGCTTTATCACCAGGAATGCATATTCATGAAATCTTTTCCAATGAGATCATTCATCTGTGTGGAGTACTATAGTTCTGAAAATGCAGACAAACACATTTGTTGCTATAATAAAATATCATATGATATACTGGCATGGTAGCTCGTTGGTTTGATGCTTGTCTCATGACCAGGAAGCACTGGGTTCGACCAGCCAATTTGTTAACATGGGGTACACCCTGTTGACTCTTCTAGCAACTGGCAAATGGGAATGAAGTTGGAAGTGTCTTTGGGGGAGGGGTGCAGGTCCCCTCTGTCTGGTGTCTTCCCCAGAGGAAGTACAAGATTACTCGTAAACGTGCAGCTCGAAAATACTCCATGCACATTTTATGTAATTAATACAAAAACATGAGCTGTTATGGAAGAAAACTTCTATGTTCTTTCCTACTGCTTACATGCATGTTCTGTCTATTGCAGGCTATTTGGATGGAGACAGCGCTGCAGAGAACACGCTACAGGGTGCCACTGGCTTGGAACAGATCGCTGATGATCCCCGTCGCTGTCTTTTCTGCGGAATGTTTGGAGACCGGAAGCCATCGGTAATGCTGCTGTAAAATACACAAAATGCAGACACCGAGGAGACAGTGATTCTGTTCTGTTGTTAAATATTCATTGCTTATTCTTTCCAACCTCCTCCGTACCCACATATCAAAGCTTTCTAAGTGTTTGAATTCATAGTTTCTTAATGTCCAGGTCACTAGCATACGACACTCCATGCCTACAGTCTTTTATTTATTCTTTTTGTTAGCAGCATTTTATTATTGGTGAAAGGGGGGCTTTTGTATGTCTACCCTCATCTTTGCATCTTTATTACAACATTATATAAACTTTGTGTAATTATTATTTATTATCAGTGCTCAAAAACAACACTAGACATGAAGAATTGTCCGCACCCTGTCTTGCACACTGATACTCCTGGAAAAATATTTAGATTTTGTGGGGTAACTTATCTTTCACATCACAAAGAGTAAAAGTATTAAATCTTAGCAGTTGTTGGGCCTTTTATCGTATTGTAACAGGTAAACTAGTATGTAAATATATGTTATTTAAACATAAATATTGTGCGAAACTAAGTACTGTATTGTAGATGTACATGTTTGTTATTTGACAGGATGCTGGGAGACAGATGTATGCCAGCCAGGATGACTGGGTGCATGTGAACTGCGCCCTATGGTCAGCCGAGGTTTTTGAGGAGGTCGACGGCACGCTACAACACGTACACGTCGCTGCGAAGCGAGGAAAACACATGGTAGGTGGAATCACGGTCTCAGCATGTTGGTCGTCTGCAGTGCAAGTTTATTTATGTACCGAGGATGAGAATGTTTGTGTGTAAATGGAAACATTTCCTTTATGGCATCAGCAGCTGTTTCTGAGAAACTGAAAATGTTGAGAGAAGTTGTCAAATTTAGTTGTGGATGTAGAGAAAGGATCAGTTATTGAAAAGACTGGACACTGTTTGTAATTTGTGAAGTGTCAGCTGGAAACTGTAAATGCACTACTGCAACAGTTGACCAACAAAATAATAAAGACCTTGGTGATAAATACCATAAGGCTAACTGTAAATTTGAGTGCCACATGTTCTCTGAACCTAAGTAGTTGTGCACATTAATACTGTTACTTAGTAGAGAAGTGTTAACTTGTGAATAAAGTATTCGGAAAAGTGCACGAACTGTACAACGCTGAAACGTGTTGTAGAAATGCGACCACTGCGGCAAGTTGGGCGCGACTGTTGGGTGTTGTCAGAAGGGTTGCCCTGCCAACTACCACTTCATGTGCGCCCGCCATACACAATGTGTCTTCCAGGAAGACAAGAAGGTCTACTGTAGATATCACCGCTACTCTGTCCATCATAAGGCAAGGACGCAGTGGATTGTGGCCCGCCATGTTGGCAAATACTGCAATTTTTCAATTGTTTGACTCACAAAAGGAGCCAAGCGTACATTGATAAATTAATCTAATATAATTTGTTTGAGTATTTGTATTGAGTAATTAATTGTGTGCATAGGTTTTGTTACATTGATGTTGTCTTTATAGTCACACAGGTCTACAAGTATTTCTGGTGAAGTAGGAAGAGGGTCATTGACGAACAGGCTTGCTTGTTCAGGAAACAAGATTTGTTTCACCTCGAGCTATGTATGTTTGAAGCAAAATATACATAAAACAAAGAGTAACGTTAACATTTATCACGTATGAAATATACATCAAATAGAGCATGAGTGTACTACTGGACTACTGCAGCACTGACAGGCTTGTCATCTCTGAGCCTGACATTTCAGCTGGTGTCAGAGGATAACTTTGAGGTTCAACGTCGCGCTTGTGTCGAGCTGGATCTGGGCAAATTCATGAAGAAGTCATGGCAGAAAGGACTTTCTCCAGACAGCATCAGTGTGCTTGCAGGTAAGACTGATCCCTCCACGGTGTGTCGGTTTGATAATACTAGACAAGTAAAGGTTTCTGCTGAAGGTTTGGTTTTTCTACTATTAGTGTTGTGGGGTGCTGACACTGTGCTATAGTGCGTCAGTTAAAATATGCACATCCAATTGATAGGATTGGAGTTCCAATCCACTTCCTGCTGTGTCGAAACCTGGACAGTTTTGTTCACTTCACATTGTCTGTGTCTTTTGAAAGAGAAACTGAAAGCCATTGGTCCCTTCTTGGTGTCTGCCAGGGGAAGTAAAAGTTCCCACACTGGTGGTAAATGTGTAACCTGCTGTGGGCTTTATCTCTCAACCACACGAGTCACGACAGAAGCATCCATGATGCGGTGCAGTCAGTTCTGTAATGATTGAATGAACTGTTAGAGCTATACTGATTGCAGAATATAACAAATAGAGACTATTCAATGATCAGCACATATGCGTTGTGAATTGTATTTCTGACATTGAAAGGATATGTTGGTATGTTTTAGGGTCTATGACAGTCGAGTCCTTGGGCCATCTAACCCCGCTGTCTGACTGCAGAACTACCCTCTTCCCTGTTGGTTATTGGTGAGTCATAAGCAATGTATACAACATCAGAAATATATTACTTATGTTATGTATCCACTTTAGAATTTTGTCTTGAGATAAATTAGCTTGTTGATCTGTAGTTTCATCTATGTGACCAGAGGTAGCCACTGTGTGGGGTGCAGTAGCTCCGTGGTTAGAACACAGGACTGTCAATCAAGAGGGCCAGGGTTCTCCTTAGGCAACTTAGTCCACCCCCACGTGCCTGTGTTTCTTCTATCTAACATCTATGCCAGGGGAAGTAAAACACCCCACACAAGGTAAACGTGCCTGTACCTGACAATTGTAACTGAACTGAACTGAACCCAGGGTGCTACGTTGCTGTTTACAGTGTCACAAGGGTTTACTGGAGCACCATTGATGCACGAAGGCGATGCATCTACACCTGTCGTATCATCGAGGTGAAGCCTGTCCACCAGGTGGCAGCACCTGTGGTTGACGAGGACATGACGATCATCCATGACCGTGCGCATCCGAAGTACAGCACAGAGGCGGAGGAAGCGTTTAATGCGAGGATGAAGGCGTCGATGGCTGCTAGCGAAAAAGACGGCCATGACGAAGCCGAAGTTAGCTTCTGTGAGACGAACAATACCGACGAATCGATGGCTGGGGTGTTACCCTGGCGATCTGGTGCTTGGACACGGTATGTGAGTGAGGAACCTGGTGGAGTGCAGGGTGTCGGTGACGATGGTAGTCCACTGTTTCATCCCAACTCCAGTTTAACATTGACCGGGCAGGTCTCCGTCAAGCAGGAGGCTTCTGTGGGGCTAGAGCCAACGAAACGACATGCCCCAGGGGTAGACTTGAGTAAGCTCTCGGCCAACACCTTGAAGCTTCTAGGGCGGGCAGCAAACACGTTGTCGAGGTCAAGTGTGCCGGTCAACGTGTACCCAAACGACGAACTACAATTGACCACGATCGTGGACCGTCTGAATCAGGCTGCAGCTAAGAACAAGCGGTCACATACATCGCACGAGAACAGTGTCGATGGCAGCCTCTCGAGTAGTCAGAGTAGCAGTAACTCACGGGAAGGTACGTGTAACTCTGTCATCAATGTCTTCTTCTTCAAGCTGTGTCTGGTGACGTTGGCGATCATGGCACTTTATACGATTCGGTCCTTTATATTTGTAAACAACCAGATGTCATTGTCTGGTCTTCCAAGCCATTTATTTAAACTATGGGTGGATTTTGTTCTTTGTCTGCCTGTAGCTGATTAGTACACTTGGAGTTATAAGCAATTACACTTTGCCCCTGGCAGACCTGTTCATACAAACATCATTTCAACTTCTCTAGGAAGTGTCAAGCAATGCTGCAATTACAAAAAATTTGCCAAGCTATGACCGACAGCAAGTGGATTCGAACCCTGGCCCTCTCTGTTGAGAGTGTAACTTTCTAACACAGTGCTGATGCATCCCTCCTCGTATGAATTCTTTGGATTATGTCTAAATTCGGTAATCGAAAGAAATCGAAATTTTACTCCATTTCCAGACCATTTTGTAAATGAAAATATAGCATATAAAACTCAACAAGACATTGCCAATGGTGTCAATGAATTCTTTGTCAACATTGGATCAAATCTCGCCAAAAACATCAAACCACTAATAAATAAAGCAAACATTTATGACTATGCGCATGTGAGTACGGAGGCCTCCAAGTTCCTTCACCCCACTGGTGAACAAGAATTGTTGACTGTCGTGAAACAGTGTAAAGAAAAATCCTCTACGGGTTACGACGGAATAGACGTGTGTTGTGAAAAGGGTAATTTCCCACATAGCTAAACCCCTCACATATATAATATATATGTAACACATCATTTGAAACAGGTATTTTTCCAGATAATATGAAAGTGGCAAAAGTTATTCCTGTCTATAAGACTGACGAAAAAAATTAATTTAACAACTACAGGCCTATCTCTCTATTGCCGCAGTTCTCAAAAATACTAGAAAAACTCTTTGATAACAGATTAGAAAAATTCATGGAACAAAATAAAATACTAAGTGACAGCCAGTATGGTTTTCGGAGAAACAGATCTACATCTTTGGCTTTACTAGAAATGACCGAGGAAATAACTAATGCAATTGATAATAAAAAAGCTTCAATCGGGGTGTTCATAAAGTTGAAAAAAGCTTTCGATACTGTCAATCATAATTTACTTATAAAAAAGTTAGTATTCGCAGTATAGTACTTAAGTGGTTAGTTAGCTATTTTACACAGTCTGTCTACATTGATGTTACAAAATCGGATCTCTTAGAAGTAGTATGTGGCTTGCCACAAGGTTTAATATTTGGACCGAAATTATTTTTGATATAATATATAAATGATTTGTGTAATGTTTCTAGTATACTCAAATTTATACTGTTCGTGGATAACACTAATATATTTTATAGTGCTGATAGTCCCGAATTGCTTAGTAACACAATTAGTCAAGAGCTGAGTAAACTGCACAATTGGCTTGCAGTTAACAAAACTGTCTCGTAATATTAATAAAACTAATCCAAATTGGCTAAAACAATGTCAATAATTTATAAAGCCAAATTTTTCTTAAAGGCCTCGGCATTGATTATTTTATACTTCTCACTTTTCTTGCCCCATAGAGACTACTACTCAGAGATATGGGGAAATACTTAACAAACAAATCTATTGCCCCTATTCACTCTACAAAAGAGAGTTGTGAGAACTATTTGTGGAGCAAAGGCTCGTGATCATACAAATATCTTGTTTATTAATCTTACATTTATTAAATTTTTCGACCCAATTGAATACAAAACATCTATATTGATGTACAAAGTGAAATATAAACTATTGCCCAATAGCATTAAAAGATTATTTTATTCTAATGAAAATAGTTTGCACAACACAACACAAGGCAACAGGACAAAAAAACATTAAACTTCGTACTGCAGTAAGGGCTAAATGTGTTTCTATCGCTGGTGTTAAGCTTTGGAATGGCCTATGTATTGCACTAATAAACTAAAAATATTTTCGCTTTCAAAAAATTAAAAAAACATCTGTACTTGATGGATACAAAAGGGATATTTTATTCTGAGACGTAATATGTTTACTGTATTAGCTTTTGGTACATTTATGCGTTAATTATATATGTTTTATCAGAATGATACAAGGGATTACTATATAAAAGAGTAAAAATATATGTGTATGTGTGTATATGTATATATGTATGCATAATTATTCTAACAAATCAATTCAACAGGGGAGAGTACACATAAGTTTAGACTTCAATTCTCTCACTTTCCAACATAATATTATAGCACACTATGATTGTTACTATTCATCTTTTAAACATGGATGATTTAAATGAGCATTGTCTAGAAATGTTCTGCATTAGCAGTGTATGTATATACAATGTATGTATGTAATGTTGGAAATAAATGTATTATTATAAATTGTTGGTTGGTGTAGGAATGACTTCTCTAAGGTGGCTGCCGATTCTTAGTACGTCCTGCAACTTTTTTTTTTTCAATTCACGGAGTACCTCTAAAGCTTGGCCGCACATGTGATGTTTGTTTGGCCGGTCAAGTGGTTAGTTGATGTAGCACTGTGCAGTTAGGTCTGACATGTGACATGTTTGTTGCAGGGAGTGTTGAGCGGTCATCTGTGGTACGACCGATCGCGACAGACAGGGTCTCACTTCAACCGAGTCTGGAGAGAGTTGCAGAGACAGATGTGGCATTCTCACGCCAGAGGACGCTGTTGAAACAACCCCTAAATACTGACACTTTAAGTCGACCCCCGCAGCAAAGCAAGTCCACATGTGTAATTGGTGCTGTTGGTGGCGTGAAAGCATCACCGTTGTTGAGACCCAAGACGTTGACCAACGATGGCCATAGGCCTGTGTTGGCCACTGACACCGGTCATCGAGATTCAGGCCAGGGTGGCGACCTTACTAGTGTTGTGAGAGTCACTAACATCCTTGGTCAGTCATGTCCATCTATGGACACACGGCGGGTTAACGGAGGCAGTATGAGCACATCAACTACGCACAGAAAAACACAAGGTGTCGGCAACAGTTTGGATGTATCTGATGTAGTTGATTCAACAAACAATGATGGTGGTGCTACTGGTCACAAGAGTGGTGCCAAGGTGGTGCACACCATCAGCCAAGTAAGTGGTGCCAAGGCGGTGCATACCGTCAGCACAGTAAGTGGTGCCACCAGCCCGCCAGCCGGCAAGAAGTGTTACAGGGTTGTGCCGGTTGGCAATATAACACAGTCAAATGATGCAAAGAATGTCTTGAATATTGTCACCAAAACTGCATCAATGACGCCATCTGTGACATGTCAAGAAAATAAGACATGTCAGGCATCACCAGTGATGCAGCCAAGGCCAGCTCCGGGGGTCTTGAACATTGTCAACCAAACTGCCAGCTCTGAATCAATGGCACCACCTGTGTCGTGTCAAGAAAATAAAACGGGTCATGCATCGTCATCGACACAGCCAAAGCCACTTCAGCGGTCGCAGAAACCGTCGTTCCTCGATGCGTTCAAAGAGCACATCTCACAAGGGCCGCAAGAGAAGACACGGCGGTCTAATGTTATGCACCCGAAAGGTACAAGAATAATCACGGGTAACGGCACGCACAAGGGGGTCGTATCTGGCGTTCTCGGTGACCCTGTGTACGACAAACAGGGCATCTTAGTGGGCCATTATGTGGTTCAGAACAATGTTTACACGCCCCCAACGCAACAATCAGGGTGCAACAAGACAGTGTCACCAACCAGTGACACGGTGACATGCCCTAGGACCGGTAGTGGCTTGGATTCACACTTGATGGCAGCACAGCAGCTGTCTGATTGTAATGCATCCAATGACAGTGACGATGACTTGGTCTTGGAGTTGCAGCTGGATGGAACCCGCGATATTAAACCTCGTGACACTTCCAATAAGCCTGCTGTGTCAACGTCAAATGACACGTCAACGTCTACCATGGCTAATGGTCATGATAATGACATTCCTCTGCATGACAAGATAGCGCGGAAGATCAAGGCAGAGAGTTTGGCACGCAGCATCCCAAGTCATGAAGGACCCTTTAAGTGTCCTAAGTGTAAGCGACTGTATCGCACCAAGGAGAGCTGTGGCAAACATGCTCTTCTGTGCGACTTTGAGGTGAGCACTAGTGAGGAGGAAGAGGACGAAGAAGAGGAGGAAGAATTGAGTTCCATAGAGGCGCTCTCGGCGAGGACACAGGCCCAGTGTGATACTGGGACACAAAGATGTGACGTCATTGGTGTCACTGAGAGTGAGTCAGTTGACAGCACAGATTCTAGTGATGTCATCTCAGAGAGTGAACCTTTCATCGGTGATAGTGAGGTGACACCTGCCAGAAGTCGCTCAGCGGCAGACACTGTAACAGGCAGCTGCAAGTCATACCCCTTGAGAAGTAGTCGAATGTCATCTCCAGAAACGACCCCGAGGGATTCCAAGATATCAACACCTGCTTCGTCAGTGAGGCACAGGCGGGGACAGTCCTCAAAGGATGCGGATGACATAAAGAATGGAGATGGGGCAGGGTCAGGTGACGGCGAGAGCGTAAGGACACTGCGAAGTGGGCGTCGCACATTGACTCCAAATGACGTTGCACCTAAGCAGTGTGAAACTGTTACGAGAGCCATCGCAGTGTCACAGACTCCTAGTCAATGTGACACCATCACAAAAGACTCGGTGTCACAGACACCACAAATCAAGCCAAAGAGAGGTAGAGGGCGACCGCCTAAAATACGTGGTCCAGGGCGGCCACCAAAAGCGCGGGTGGAGAATACCACTGAGGCAATGTCAGGGGTGAATACAGGCAGCAGGGTGAAATCCCAGGTTGAATGCACACCCACGCAGCTAGGGGAAAACAAGGGGAAGGAAAAGGTGGATAGGGTGAAGGTAGCTTCTGAGGGGTGTGACATGGCCCGGATGCTGAGCTGTAGAGTTGACGTCTGTCAGCTGTCAGTCAAACCACCTATGATTGACACATGTAAAGACAATGTTAAGAAGTGTCTGGCAGTGTCTGATCGTGAAAAGTGTCAGTTGCTCAGCGATGACACGCTGATAGCAGTGGTCAGTGATGACACGCCCAAACTGGTGACAAACATGAACTCTGCAGCGCATGCTGGGATGCCAGCCGTGGTGGCAACTAGTGAAAATGCACCAGGGGAGACGGCGATGGACATTTCGGCGGAATTTCCCAGTGCATCACTTGTTTCCATGACAATTGCCAGTGGGGTCGATCAGTGCAATGCAGACACCAAGTGTACAAGTCCTGCACCGGACATGCATGCTAGTTCTGATTCAGCCAGTTCTCCAGTCGACATCCCAACTGGTTCACAGCAACAGCAGCAACATCCACTTCAGCAGCAGCAGGAACAGCAACAGCAGCAACAACATGGTGACAGAGTCCAAGATAAAGACGTTGAGACAATAGATAGTAAATTAAGTGGACAGCTGATTGACATAACAATGTCATCAGACAACGTTGATATGACATCACCAGCAGAGTGTCTGATGGGGAAAGACAGTGACACGAGAATAGCAGAAACCAACGTGAAAGTATCTAGCATGCAGGGAGATGTGTCGATTGTTGACGCGTCACTGTCGAGTGTTGATGTGTCACCATTGTGTCAGTTGCCTGTGAGTGACCCGTCTTACACCAGTGTTGCTCTTGATGACTCCTGTTATGCAAATATTCCTGTCACTGTGCTTGAAATGTGTCATTCAGATTCTTCAGCTGATGCATGTGACGCCAGAGTGTCTCCAAGTGACGTCAAAGAATCTGCTACTGAATTGCCTTGCACCAAGGTGTCTGTTAGTGACTTGTGTCACACAAAAATGGCTCCTAGTGACTCATGTGACTCCAGAGTGCCAGTTGGTGACACTGTCTTGTCAACTAACCAATCTTATCTTGCCAAAGTGACTAACCCATGTGACGCCGGTGGTGGGTTGGGTCAGACAGAAATACCACTTAGTAATGCTTGTCGGACGACAGAAGCATCCCAATCATTGCAGATGTTGCATAAGGGTCAGAGTCCAAAGTCGATGTCAAAGGTTGGTTTGTTGCAGCCAATCCAGTGTCACAAGCCGATTTTGCCGAGTTCCCTGCGCCACCTGGAGGTATCGGGACAAATCAACTACCTCGGTAGTTTCAGCATCGATCCAAATTCTCCTCAAGTTATGCTCCGTGGCACCACCTTACCATGTGGACCACACCCGCTGATAATGGAGCATGCCACTGTGGCAGTACAGGGCAGCGGCACGAACAGCAACCCAACGCAAATTGCGTCCATGTGTAGCACTAGTGGCGCCATTACATTGGGTACTACGTGGAACACTGACGTAGTAGGACAGGGCGAATATATTGCAGGTTTGCAAGACAGGACTATGATGTGTGTTTCAAACTTGCCACGTCATGCTGTCTCTGTACGACAAGAAGAATTGGCTTCGGGGGCAATGCCTGATGCGTCACTGACTACGCCATCAGACTGTCTGGCGTCAGTGGGAACGACGCACGATGGAAGAATGACAGTGATATGTAGTGCGTCAACAGTGTGTGGAACATTAAAGAGCTTCGTCCAGTCAAATGTCTGTCACAGTTTGGCAGCGACGCGAGACATGCCACCTTTGACAGTGACGAACGCTGGCAGAACGATTCAGTCGATCGAGATGTCTTCACTTGGCGTACCATCTGTACACTACCAGCAGGGAATGCTCATCTCTCATTGTCAACCACCATCACAATTACCGTCACATCTACCGTCACAATTGTCGTCACAAGTGTCATCACAACCATTCTCACAAATGACATCGGCGCCACTGAGGCCACTCATGGCTAAGCACAAAACATCTAACAGTGTCGTCAAGAAACGTCCCATCCAAGGCCCTGTTGATCATATAGGTCTCCACAAGAAAGCAAAACTCCACCCGATGGCACCACCAGTGCTGCAGTCGAAGCAAGACAACGTGGGTGGTAGGTCAAAGTTGGGCTGGTCACAAGGCGAAGCACAGAAATGGAAATATCAGCGGCGGAACTGCGGAACGAACAAACTGAAGACTGTTGGTAGACTGAAGGCAGCCCCAGGACAGAGGCGGCATAAGCCTGTACTCGGCAGTGCAGTCAGCAAGACCAACCAGGGACACATCATGTCAGGTAAGGGAATATTTGCATATCAAAAAAGTAATTCTACATCCCATTACAGCCAGGGGTGGGATCAATTCCAAAACTAACTTAAATTTAATTCGGTTCCAGAATATTAATTGAATTGAAAATATATAAAATCCAAATCCATTTTTGATTCATCTAAGAATTGGAATTGATTAAATTATAACACTAAATGATGATCTCAGAACATTGATGTGCAACACTGCACAAAATCGAGGGGTGGTGGAGGGGGTTAGTGGAGGGGGTTAGTGGGGGTAAGCAGTCATGTCATACATTGATGTATTTTGTACAAAAGCTTTTTAAATTTTCCGATAACAGTTCATAAAGGTATTGACCTCGAACATGCCGGCAGTTTTAGTTATGGCAGTTGAAGCCCCTCTGGCGCATCGTCGAATATGAAGTTGCACACAGATTGGTGTAATTCGTGTAACAGTGTAGTTTCATGTAGCAGGTCTCAGATTAAATGACATAATTTTTTCTTAGATCACCCCTAAGTTGCTTGTGTTTGCAGAAGGCAGTCATCCTCTGATCCATGCGTCGTACCAGCAGTCTTCCCTGCCCGAGGCTGAAGTGGAAGAGGAGGTTGTTGAGTCAAAGGCAGTGCTGACCTCTGACGGCTACGAGGTGAATGAGCCATTGCAGCGAGATCGAGCGAAGAGAGACTCTCCATACCTGATGTTTGAGATCACGAGTGACGACGGCTTCTCTGTGCAAACTGAGACCTGTGAAGGTAGTGTGTGGTCTTTACTTCAACACAGTCTTCGTCTCAGTCTACTTCAGCACAGTCTTGTAGTGATGTGTTTTTTTTTCTGAGTTCTAGTATCATTGTACAGTCAGTGTGAGAAAGTGAGCAAATCTAGTGATGTCAACAAGTTGAAACTAATTGGCTGAACATTGCTACGTATTCACATTAGCAGTTCCAAGATACTGTGATTGGTTTAATGAACGTGAAATTATATAAATTGGCAGTTGTTTCACATGTTATATTAAATTTACTGGCGTCGAGAGTAGTCTTTTCAGATTTTATTATGGAGAATTTTAGGGTAAAAATACGAGACTTAAAAATTTTAAATAACTTGGTAGTACCGTCTGTCATGTAAAATAACTTGTTCGTTGTTTGTAAACATTTCTACAAACAAAACCTATGGCGGGGAATGTTGATTGATGGTCGCTAAAGCTTACGTTGATGTTAAAACTACTGGCATCATAGTTTTTTTACACAATCTTTAATCTAAAAATTATTATCTTAGTATAAATTATATTTATTAAAACCATTGAGAGAATTGACTTTGATCATTACATCTAAGATCATTAGAAAACTTGTGAAAGTGAATAGCCTAGATGAGATTGCAAAAAAAAATTTATTGCCTTGTTGCCTTTTTCTGCAGAATTTTCGTTCGTCCGACCTGAAATTAATTTGATTGTTTTTTTTATAATTGCATCAAAACTAAATAACAAATTTGCACAAATGAGTTGGCACATTGTAGTGGTATTAGACATGTTAACTTTTGTGTGAAATGAGTACAAAGAGACAAGCAAAACATTTTATTGTAGGCAGCTTTAAGTTGGAGAAGACTGGGTGTTATGTTGCTTACCCTGATATGTTGGTTTGTGTTAGATGCTTGGAGGGCGGTGACAGAGAGAGTACAGGACGCCAGAGCCAATGCCAGGATGAAACAGTTGTCTTACTCAGGTAACTGCCATGCTACGTGAGCCGTCATTTACCCAGTTGCTGCGTGGTACTTCTACAGAGTGTTTTGTGTGCTACGATATCTGATAAGGGCAGCAAATGGAATTTTTTTTTTTTTTTTAGATTTACATGCCATCTCTACACATAAGTCGAGATGACTGAGGTTCGAATCCATTTCAAAGCTTGGACAATTTCATGTACTCCACATTGCCTCAGTTCATTCAGCAGTATGAATGAATACCTGGCTATGGACAGTGGTAGATATGTGAACAAATAGTCTTCACATCGTAATCGCAGCATGGCTGAATGCTTCCTGACTGCACTGGTACAGCCAGTGACAAACGTGTAGCTGGCGTTGGAATGAACAGGTCTGCCAGGAGGTGAAGTGTAAAGCACTTTGAACAGTCCCAATGACTGTCTATCGCGCTATATAAGAACGTACCTTTTCTGTAGCTATTGTTTGTGGTCGCGGTGTGAATGGTCTACAGATGTTTGTCTGAATCACGTTGTTATTGTGCACTCTATAACTGCTGTATGTGTCTAGCTCTATAGCTGTTGTTTGTTGTTGCAGGAGTAAGTGGACTACAGATGTTTGGCCTCACTCACGCAGTCATTGTGCAGTTGTTGGAACAACTCCAGGGCGCCAAGTACTGTCGCAACTACCACTTTGAGTACTTCACTCATGACCACCGTGACACTGACGAGGTGGATACTCACTCATTCCATTTGAGTAAAGAAGGGCATGTTATAACAGCGTTAGGGGTCATCTCAGATCAGCTAGGTTTTGAGATGCCCCCTTAGCACAGACAGGAATGGGGCATCTGGAACTACAGGAACAGTATCATATGCTCTAATTTTGTATTACCAAATTTAAAGCATTAAAAATTAATAAAATTTATTACTTGTAACAACTCATATTTTGACAAGCAATGTTACTTGTGATGACCTACGGTACGCATGACGACCGACGTTACTCGTGATGACCGACGTTACGCGTGACAACTGACGTTATTCGTGACGATCGATGTTACTCATGACGACCGATGTTACTCGTGACAACCGATGTTACTCATGATGATCGATGTTACTTGTGACAACCGATGTTACTTGTGACAACTGATGTTATTTGTGACGATCAATGTGACGTGTATGTGGAGCTTCAAGGGATTATAAAAGATAAAGTTCTGGTTTGTGTGCTGCAGGAGCCGGAGGAGAACCCGAGTGGAGTTGCACGGGCGGAGCCGTTCATCGGGCGCAAGGCCAACGAGATGTTCTCCTTCCTCCTCTCCCAGTACCGCATCAAGCCGGAGTTTGATGCCTCGCTCGCCACCAAGGAAGAGGAGATGGTCCACAAGTCACAAAGGTCAGGGGTCATTGCCTAGTTACATTGACCTGGTCGGAGCCAGGCAGGCTGCTGAAAGTTTCTGAGGAACTGTTCTGAAAAAGAGCTTCACTTACTCTACATGATCTGTTTCCATAGAGCCCACCCGGAATAATGTATTATTAATTGCCAAATTGTGAATACGTCAAATGGCGACAAGATTTACGTGAAATGTATGTGGTTTTTGTTTCCTTTCATGCGTTATAAGCAGTGACAATACAAATGTTCACCATGGCGCTGCAGTGTTGGTCAGTTAAGATTGTGTGCCGTGGTAAATCTACATCCATTTATCGGGTAGGTTCTGTAGGTGTCTTCCATTTGGCATGGCTGTTTATTTAGTGTGTTATTGTATTCATTACAGGCGTGCTACCAGCATGGACCTACCAATGGCAATGAGATTCCGTCATCTACGACAAAATGCCAAGCAAGCGTGTGACGTCTACAGGTAAGTTCAGCCGTCTACTGCCAACTACATCTCTTCTCATTGTTAGTTAGGTTCCATTCACATTAAAGTCAAATTTTGGATATATACTCTAGGGTTAAATGATAACAATGATTATTCAGATGTTGTTTGATGGTGCCACATAGTTCTGTAAGCAGCAGGCTTATGTTTGCAGGCTTATGTTTCAGCCGTCTACTGCCAACTACATCTCTTCTCATTGTTAGTTAGGTTCCATTCACATTAAAGTGAAATTTTGGATATATACTCTAGGGTTAAATGATAACAATGATTATTCAGATGTTGTTTGATGGTGCCACACAGTTCTGTAAGCAGCAGGCTTATGTTTGCAGGTCGGACATCCATGGACGAGGGTTGTTCTGTAAACGTGACATCGATGCGGGTGAGATGATCATAGAGTATGCAGGCGAAGTGATCCGTTCAGCCATGACAGATCGCCGGGAACACTACTATGAGAGCAAGGTCGGTCAGGGATGATTGAAAAGGATGAAAGCTATCATTAAAAAGAAATAATACAGCAGATCTGGACAACATTCTGCCATGCGACGATTTTGTGTAAATTTGTCATCGAAACCAACCAGTTGCATGCATATTACGATATGATTTCTAACAATGGTGTGGCCAACTACTGTGTAAAGCCAGGCTTACACAAGCAATCCCCCCCAATTTCCGCAACAATAATTGTATTAGCATTTACACGAGCGATATGTTTCAATACAGTGACCTAGATCTTGACTTGTTACATGTGAAGCTATAAAGATCGTAATGGCCTCACGCAGGGCCTTACATGACTGATACTTGCCATGTCATCCGATAAATTGGGGCAAAGATCTATAATGTAAACCAGCATTTAAACACAAGGAAGATGACTTGCGATGAAGTGTAAGTGTGAAGACAGACTGAGGTTAAATGCCATGCTCACAGTCAGTGGTTTGTTACAGGGCAATGGCTGTTACATGTTCCGCATTGGCGACATGGAAGTAGTTTGTTACAGGGCATTGGCTGTTACATGTTCCGCATTGGCCACCTGGAAGTGGTTTGTTTCAGGGCATTGGCTGTTACATGTTCCGCATTGACGACGTGGAAGTGGTTTGTTACAGGGCATTGGCTGTTACATGTTCCGCATTGACGACGTGGAAGTGGTTTGTTACAGGGCATTGGCTGTTACATGTTCCGCATTGACGACGTGGAAGTGGTTTGTTACAGGGCATTGGCTGTTACATGTTCCGCATTGACGACGTGGAAGTGGTTTGTTACAGGGCATTGGCTGTTACATGTTCCGCATTGACGACGTGGAAGTGGTTTGTTACAGGGCATTGCCTGTTACATGTTCCGCATTGACGACGTGGAAGTGGTTTGTTACAGGGCATTGGCTGTTACATGTTCCGCATTGACGACGTGGAAGTGGTTTGTTACAGGGCATTGGCTGTTACATGTTACGCATTGACGACCTGGAAGTGGTTTGTTACAGGGCATTGGCTGTTACATGTTCCGCATTGACGACCTGGAAGTGGTTTGTTACAGGGCATTGGCTGTTACATGTTCCGCATTGACGACCTGGAAGTGGTTTGTTACAGGGCATTGGCTGTTAAATGTTCCGCATTGACGACCTGGAAGTGGTTTGTTACAGTGCATTGGCTGTTACATGTTCCGCATTGACGACCTGGAAGTGGTTTGTTACAGGGCATTGGCTGTTACATGTTCCGCATTGACGACCTGGAAGTGGTTTGTTACAGGGCATTGGCTGTTACATGTTCCGCATTGACGACCTGGAAGTGGTTTGTTACAGGGCATTGGCTGTTACATGTTCCGCATTGACGACCTGGAAGTGGTTTGTTACAGGGCATTGGCTGTTACATGTTCCGCATTGACGACCTGGAAGTGGTTTGTTACAGGGCATTGGCTGTTACATGTTCCGCATTGACGACCTGGAAGTGGTTTGTTACAGGGCATTGGCTGTTACATGTTCCGCATTGACGACCTGGAAGTGGTTTGTTACAGGGCATTGGCTGTTACATGTTCCGCATTGACGACCTGGAAGTGGTTTGTTACAGGGCATTGGCTGTTACATGTTCCGCATTGACGACCTGGAAGTGGTTTGTTACAGGGCATTGGCTGTTACATGTTCCGCATTGACGACCTGGAAGTGGTTTGTTACAGGTCATTGGCTGTTACATGTTCCGCATTGACGACCTGGAAGTGGTTTGTTACAGGGCATTGGCTGTTACATGTTCCGCATTGACGACCTGGAAGTGGTTTGTTACAGGGCATTGGCTGTTACATGTTCCGCATTGACGACCTGGAAGTGGTTTGTTACAGGGCATTGGCTGTTACATGTTCCGCATTGACGACCTGGAAGTGGTTTGTTACAGGGCATTGGCTGTTACATGTTCCGCATTGACGACCTGGAAGTGGTTTGTTACAGGGCATTGGCTGTTACATGTTCCGCATTGACGACCTGGAAGTGGTTTGTTACAGGGCATTGGCTGTTACATGTTCCGCATTGACGACCTGGAAGTGGTTTGTTACAGGGCATTGGCTGTTACATGTTCCGCATTGACGACCTGGAAGTGGTTTGTTACAGGGCATTGGCTGTTACATGTTCCGCATTGACGACCTGGAAGTGGTTTGTTACAGGGCATTGGCTGTTACATGTTAAGCATTGACGACCTGGAAGTGGTTTGTTACAGGGCATTGGCTGTTACATGTTCCGCATTGACGACCTGGAAGTGGTTTGTTACAGGGCATTGGCTGTTACATGTTCCGCATTGACGACCTGGAAGTGGTTTGTTACAGGGCATTGGCTGTTACATGTTCCGCATTGACGACATGGAAGTGGTTTGTTACAGGGCATTGGCTGTTACATGTTCCGCATTGACGACATGGAAGTGGTGGATGCGACAATGAAAGGAAGCGCTGCTCGTTTCATCAACCACTCATGTGACGTAAGTAGTCGGATACCATTGAGTAAACAGCAGTACACTTTAGGAATGATAGAACACTGTGCATATCATATGTATGATTACAGTGGAGCCTTGGAAATATATTCATCTGTAGAATGATCAAAGTTGCCTTGATTTTCAGGTGATTACAATTTTTTATTGTTGGTCTGGCGATTCAAAGTTAATATCAACATTTTATGCACGAATAAAGATTTCTGAAGTGGCCTTAATGCTGATGGAGACATGATACTGATGTGGTCTTAATACAGAAGTGGTCTTAATACTGAAGTGGTCGCTATGCACATTCCATTTCTCTAGTTAGCATTTTCGTAATGCATTCTGCTAGATATATATATATATATCTACTTATTTATGTTAATATATTGTTAGTGGTTGTCGTTTTTGACACTTAGTACTACTTCTGTGGGGGCTCTTTATTAATTTATTTAATAAATGCTGTCTTGTCATAATTTGATGGTAATTTTGTTGACAAATGTTGGGGGCCCAGTAGAATTGTGGAAACTTGAACTAACGTTTCGTTTCGCTTTGTGGTTCTACATTCCATGGTTTGGTTTCGTACATGTTCCAGCCAAGTTGCTACTCGAAAGTGATTAACGTCGACGGAAAGAAACACATCATTATCTTTGCCATGAGACCGTGAGTAGAACATTATCCGGATGGAATAATTGTTTATACGTGGCTGTCACGATAACAATATCAAAAACGTTATCACAAAAATACCCATCTATGCCTTATTACCTGACACTGCCAGTCAATATCTTGATGGTTTTTTAATACAACTCAAAATTGCGGCCCTATACTGGAAGTTACTAGCGACACTTTGCCCTTGTATTATGTAACTTTGGACAGTTGCAGAAAAGGCAATTGTACGTAATAACCACAAAGGGTAATTTGGTTGTTCATTAAAAGGGTTATGGTGGGGTCAATTAAAAAAAAATTTAACTGACAACCGGACTGAAGAGTTTGGTGTCTGGGATGAAAGTAGCTTAACGTACATACATGCATGCATACATACATACTCGCGGTCGATTGTAATAATATTATTCTACTGTTTGTAGGATCAAGCGAGGCGAAGAACTGACTTACGACTACAAGTTCCCGATTGAAGACGTCAAGATTCCTTGCACGTGTGGAACAAAGCGATGTCGACGATACTTGAACTAAGAAACAAGTTGAACGTTTCTGTACTGAATGGTGGCGACTGATGTGATGGTTTTGTAATGCTTTTTGCATCTTACCTGTTATAACAATTGTTTGTTTTATGCTGAACATGTCAGTTGCGAATTACTAGGAGCAGTCATTTCAGCCTTGTGAGTATTTATTTTTTTAAGATGGTTAGAATGTTCAGTCGTGTTATGTTCTGCTGGTGCATTGGTGTAACATATTATTCTTAGGCTTCTCTGCAGTTGCATTTAATTTATTTTGGCATGTACGTGGCAATTCCATTTAAAAACACAGAATGCCAAAACTAGTTTTGTACGGACCTTGTAAGTCAAGTTTTACCCTACTCGGGGAAGTTTGTTCAACTACCTACTTCTCTGTGGTCAGGGAGGATTGCGGGAATTGTTTTTTGGCTGTCCAGCACGAAATGAATATTGGTTTTCCCCACGGTTAATTCTTCAGTGTCCATTGACCTGATATTGTGTTTTCTTAAGCACAGCACACTGGTGTTTTTAAATGTGATGCTCGAAGTTCGTTTTTCAGTAGTGGCAGGGCTCCTAGTTGCAACAGCGAATATTCTACAGAAGCCACCTGAAATAGTGTTTATTGATATTCCTCAATGGCTGTACCTGTGCAGTCAGCTGGAACTAGTAGAAAATCACTGCCAATTGTCGTTTGTAATTTAGTTATATGATAGATAAATGAACAGATTATGACATTAGTGTATTTAAATGGTCGTACCCATGGTACGCATTTTTCCAAAGAAGTCTATGGACTACGTGTGACATACGAACGTTTTTAGAGAGCTGTCTTGTGTTTATGTGCTGCCCCCTGCTGATTGCAGCAGGTATTGTGTTCATGACACCACCTGGTGGATGGTTACACATGATTGTAATCGTAGTTAGCTGTGGGGTGTGGTTGGGGCTCATCGAGACAGTGGTAGACAGGTTTTATTTTGTGAATTGGTCTTAGTTGACAGTAAGTATTTGTGTGTTTCATTTATAAATTATGTCGATGTCGTCCATTATTATTTTAACAACGATTGTGGCCCTCTGTGCTGTGTCTGAGGTTGCCTCGTTTATGTGACATGGTTGTCATTGTATTGACGGCTGTCATTGGTTATTCTCACTGTCGGCGTGATGATTTTAGCGACACCTGATGACAGAGTCAAGTTGATCTATGCAGGGCCGGAGCTGGCGTCAGTTGGCGCAGTCCAATGTCATTTTACGTGTATAGAATGTACATATCTTATTAAGTAAGTTTATATGCGATATCAAACTGTAATTTTATAGAGTGTACAAACCTGAGAAAATATGAGTAAAATATAAATAATGCGGAACTGTTGTGTTTCTGTCATGACATGTACGACGACTGCTGATTGTGCTGTCAATAGTAGGTCTAACAGGACCGTGACAATGACACATCTGCAAAATGATCCCACAAACTGTTGCCCAGTTAACTAATGCCAGGTTTTTCAAAATTCATTTGGCAATTACCTCGTTCATGTATAATTACCTCTTATGAGTTTTATCAGATCACTTCTCTACTTCCGAGTGCTACATTTATGTCTAATCACCACTTGCATCACTTGTCTACTTCCCAGTGCCACATTTATGTACAGTCACCATTTGCAACTTATATGGCATCACTTGTCTACTTCCCAGTGTCACATTTATGTACAATCACCACTTGCAACTTATGTGGCATCACTTGTCTACTTCCCAGTGCCACATTTATGTACAATCACCTCTTGAAACTTATATGACATCACTTGTCTACTTCCCAGTGCCACATTTATGTACACTCACCTCTTGAAACTTATATGGCATCACTTGTCTACTTCCCAGTGCCACATTTATATACAATCGCCTCTTGAAACCTATATGGCATCACTTGTCTACTTCCCAGTGCCACATTTATGTACAATCACCTCTTGAAACTTATATGGCATCACTTGTCTACTTCCCAGTGCCACATTTATGTATAATCACCTTGAAATTTATATGGCATCACTTGTCTACTTCCCAGTGCCACATTTATGTATAATCACCTCTTGAAACTTATATGGCATCACTTGTCTACTTCCCAGTGCCACATTTATATACAATCACCTCTTGAAACTTATATGGCATCACTTGTCTACTTCCCAGTGCCACATTTATATACAATCACCTCTTGAAACCTATATGGCATCACTTGTCTACTTCCCAGTGCCACATTTATGTACAATCACCTCTTGAAACTTATATGGCATCACTTGTCTACTTCCCAGTGCCACATTTATGTACAATCACCTTGAAATTTATATGGCATCACTTGTTTACTTCCCAGTGCCACATTTATGTACAATCACCTCTTGAAACTTATATGGCATCACTTGTCTACTTCCCAGTGCCACATTTATGTACAATCACCTCATAACTTTAGAACGAGGCTGCCGAGTGTACATATTATTTGGTTATCTATTTTACACGTTTTTTCAGCACGACAGCTTCTTAGTTTTGCAAGATAAGAACTTTTACCGTAAATGTTATACTTTGGCAGTTGTGCGTTAACTGTTTACCGATAACCCTTTATTGTCTCCGGAACGAAACATTGTTTGTTTGTTTTGGTAATTTTTTGTGAAACGTAATTGTATGCTCTTTATATATCGTGCTCCTTTGTAATACTATGATTATTCAGCACGCGATTATGCAAGTATAACTCCTTTGTCTCTGTTAGTGACTATATAGTAATAGTGCGTCGTTTTATAGCTAAGGCCTAAGCTGTCGGCTGCATCTAGATTCTTGGGCTAGGCTATGTTAGTACTAGTGATAGTTGCTCCATCTAACAGGTATATGAGTCCCAATTTAGCGATTGGAGTCGGCCCTGGTCAACATTTCTAATTAAATATATTAGAGTCTTGATCCCAGAAGTGTGACTTCTTTCCCTGCAGCTGCACTTGGCCTTAACAACATCGTATTCTACATTTATAATTATTTTTCTTTTTTTAAGTCTTCATTATTTTAGCGTAAATTGGAGATACACTGAGTTAATTGTTTTTCCCGTGTTTTGTTTACACAGTGTTCCCCGTATTCGCTTTGTGGCAGGCATTTTTTTGGCTCATGCGAGCTTAGTAGAAAAGACAGTTAGCAAGTATATTATTGTCAATATTAAATTAAATCCTAAATTACCCAACCTAAAGTGTTGTTTTGAATTAAAAAAAAACAGCCTTATTCTAACGTAGCAATCAAATTAAGACTACATTTTGTGATGGCGCTGTGCAAACAGCAGGTAAAGGCCACCAGGCATTTAATATGCGGCAGTTGCAGCAACTGGGTGGACTTCGTCAAGTCCGGGTGTGAGAAGTCCTGGGCTGATGTTCAGGCGGATAGTTTTAGTTTGCTGTGGACATGGAATTATTGGACAATGTAAAATTACATGAACCATTGGGTAACAGTGACCATAATCAAATACATTCTGACATCAATGTAAACTCTGAAAGTAAAAATAAAAAACGTACAGGAGAAACGTCCACAAGGGTAACTAAAGATATGAGAAAAGCTAGATTGGAATAACATGCTGATGAATAAAACCGCAATAGAATGTTGGAACAGTTAAAGAGAGTATCATCGATCAGTTTGTTCCCTTGAAAAAACAAGGAAAACGGTCTAGAAAAAATACCTGTCAAAAGAAGCTATTAGAAAAATAGTGCTCAAGCAAACTAGGTGGAGGGTTTATAGCACACAGGACGAAGACTGCTAATTTCAAGGAGGCACTGAATGCAGCTACAACTGAAATTAGACAGTCTAAAAGAACCTATGAGTAAAAACTAGCATGTAACAAAAAGTGACAGCAAGAGTTTTTTTATGCACACGTCAGGAGTAAACAAAACGTACGAGACAAGGTTGGACCTCTAGAAGACAACGCTGGAAATATATTATCACAAGGGTTTATAATGGCAGAATACCTAAATGATTACTTCAGTTCGATGTTTATCAGAAAAGATATTAGTTCATAACCAGTTACAGATGCTAAATTTCAGGAGGCTAAATCTGACTATTTAGGGCAGTTAAAGGTAATTCCAGAAATGGTAGCTAAGAAAATAAAGGCAATGAAGGATAGTAAATCACCGGGAGTGGATGGAATTCGTCCAAGGCTACTAATGAAAACAGTAGAACAAGAGTGTTCAACTTGTCAATAAAAAAGAGTTGTTCCTTTTGAATGGAAAGAAGCAAATATCATACCATTATTTAAAAAGGGTTCGAGAAATAAGTCAGAGAATTAAAGACCAGTGAGTTTAACGTCAGTAATTTGTAAATTATTAGAAAGGTTAATTAAATACCATATGATGGACTTGATTATTAAATTCATCTCCACATGGATTGTTAAAAGCGAGGTCATGCTTAACAAATATGTTATGTTTTTTGAAAGAAATCACTAAGTGGATAGACGTGGGATCACCAGTAGATATTATCTACTTAGATTTTCAGAAAGCTTTTGACAAAGTACCACATCAAAGATTACTATTTAAATTAAAAGTCCATGGTATCGGGGATGGAATAATTAACTGGATAGAATAATGGCTGACTGACAGAAGACAGCGTGTTATAGTAGATGGAGAGGTTTCAAACTGGAAATAAGTTTTGAGTGGGGTACCACAACGATCAGTATTAGGACCCGTATTATTCTTAATATATATCAATGACTTCGACGACAATATGACAAGCAACGTACTGAAATTTGCGTTTGACACAACAGTGTTTACAAAGGTTGACACATATGGCGATAAACAACATTTACAAAACGATCTAGAAAAATGGCAGATGTTATTACATTTTGGGAAATGTAAATACCTACACACGAGACACGGGAACGTGGATATAAACTTTAATATGTGATATACTGTTCTAGGTACTACTGTAAAAAAAAAGGACTTAGGAATAACAATAAGTGCTGATATGATGCCCCCCCCTCTCTCTCTCTCTCTCTCTCTCTCTCATTCTCTCTTCTGAACAAAGGCCTCCCTGTGTGGAGCTCTGCCTCCCAAAAGCAGATGGCCTCCAATTGTAAACATTGTAATCTTACAACTAGCAATTTGCATACTGATTGGCTTGATGCAGCACTTGAACCATTCAGTAATTAATGTGTGTGTGCGTGCGTGCGTGCGTGCGTGCGTGCGTGTGTAATTTGTATTGGCGGAGGGTAGTGTCACACATTTAGAGGGATATACCACACATAGGATATATATATATATATACTCTTTAAAAATGGCGGATATGAAATGTTCAAAGTTCAAAAGTAAAACAATTGAAATGTTTCACCCTAAAAACCTATATTTAGGCACCAAAATTATAGTTCTAGCTGACGCAGTTATTAAGATATGGGGACATTGAATGCGGCTGAACGCCACAAAATCTGGAATGCCTCCAATCTTTAAAATGGTTCCCTTGGTATGTAGAATAGATGATCCAAGTGTCTTGCTTTTATCAAAAAGTGCAAAATCTTTTCACCTATCCGCTGGACTATAGCATTAACACACATGCAACATTTCATATAGTAATACTGAAATAAAACATATAATTTATGCAGTGAATGTAAAACGTGATCGAAAGCTAAAAACGTTCCATCATCTGAAAATATAAGACATATAATGTCGATTTAAGAATAGTGTTCCTAGCACAAATGTTCACTTTCCTACAACTAATGTTCAGCTCTGTGTGTGGGGCGTCACATTTTTGTGTATGGCTGTCGGCGGTGGCACCCACGTTTTGGGTCAGCTCATACGCGGTTCCGTCCGGCAGCATGGCTCTCTCGGTGTACATCACTGCGGCCGCCCTGGTCAGGCCGCCGCTGACGCTAAGTTCCACGTGGCATCGTCTGGCGCGTCGGCGCCACGCCCGCATGTGGATGGCGCTCTCGGCTTGCGACGTCACTGATGGTGCACCTGTGAAATGCAACCGGGGGTCCGGCAGCTCGTCCTGGTAATCGACGTGTGTTGAGTCGATCGCTATCGGGCTTGTAGGCACGCATCAGGGCCGGTGACCTCTCGTGTCCTCGTTGGAGGGTCCCTCCCGTTCCGGGGGGAATGTTTCGGGTAGCTCCAGCCGAAAGGGTAATTAATGGTGGTAGTGTTTCGTTTGCCTCGAGTCGCTGCAGCTATCGCTGCCGCTGCAGCTTTCCCGCCTATGGTCTAACGGGGTGACGGTCAGCACTTAGACTTGGTAAAGACAGTTGCATGTTTCACTAATAGTGTTCAATTGCCACTCACTGTTGTTGAGTCAGACTATTAGGAGCAGCTTCCCACAATTCCCACAAGTGATTAGGCAACCCGGACGAGGTGGTCTGGTTCTGCACTGTCGCCTTCCGGGCCAACTGGCTGGACGGCGAGTTCTCCTGTGCTTTAAGCAATTCAATAATTGCCTGCATCGGTTCGCACGTCGCCAGGTGGTTGGCGACGTTCCGATACAGTGTGGTTGGCGACGTTCCGATACAGTGTGGTTGGCTGGTCATTTAGATTCAGCACTCGAAACGGAACCAGTAGTGTTAATAACCGCTTTAAGCCAAAACCACTCGATTGCATCTTAGAAATGTAAGGCTGGGTTCTACCAGACCTTCTGAGAAATTTGGTTTCTCAGCAAGTGTTCCATGTATGATTATTTCACTGAGAAACAACAGTTGTTTCTTTTCAGTGTAATATGTGCGGCTTTACTATTATCTGTGGTTTTTAGACATTCGTGACGTTGTCCATTGACCCAAATAGCACCTTCTGTCATACCAACCACACAATAATGATTTCTATTACATTCACGCACCACTTGTCTACACCCCAGCACTATATTTATGTACAATCACCTGTTATGATTTTTACGGCATCACTTGTCTATGTGTAGCGTGTGTTGGGTCGAGCGGTCGTTAGGGAGGCGTACGGGCACACGTTCACTCACTCATTCGTACTAAAGATAAGACACAAGTTCTAACGGTTTAAGACATAGAAAATTGCACTACAAATACACGAACTAACAACCAGTCTATATCTAACAATCACTGTTCATGTCGACAGTCTCTCTCTCTCTCTCTCTCTCCATCTCTCTCTCCTCTCTCTCACTCTCTCTCTCTCTCTCTCTCTCACTCTCTCTCTCTCCTCTCTCTCTCTCTCTCTCTCTTCTCCTCTCTCTCTCTCTCCTCTTCTCTCTCTCTCTCTCTCTCTCTCTCTCTCTCTCTCTCTCTCTCTCTCTCTCTCTCTCTCTCTCTCTCTCTCTCTCTCTCTCTCTCTCTCTCTCTCTCTCCTCCTCTCTCTCTCTCTCTCTCTCGGACGCTGAAATGTCACTTGCTGCCGACTGTAGGGGTCCTTGGAATATTGGCAGGGTGCCAGTGAACCTCAGCTAACCTTCTGAACAAAGGCCTCCCTGTATGGGGCTCTGTCTCCCCCAAAAAAAAACAGATGGCCCTCAATTGTAAACACCTTACAACTAGCGATTTGCATATTGATTGGCTCGATGCAGCACTTGAAACATTCGGTAATTAATGTATATATGTCCTATATGTGGTATATCCCTCTAAATTTGCAACATATGTACAACCACATCCTGTGACTTTTATGGCATCACTTGTCTCCATCCCCAGTGCCAAATTTATGTTTCTTGAAAACTGGCGAAGTATTTGTAATGCTTGCTGAAACGAAACAGTCACTTTACTCTGATAAATATCACTAAAATGAAGTCTTCTACAATGACAACGTAATTTAACCCTACGAGACAGATGACGATATTTGCAAAACAACGAGTACTCTTTTATTGCCGGATACAGAAACGGGGAACCTAAATATGGCGACCTGCGTGTGCTTGGGTGACCTGTGAAGTAGTGCCTTGGGGTTGATTGGTTGATTTCTTCAAGGAATATATTAATTTGCTCGACTTACAGCGTTGCACAGAAGGATCCGTATCAAACTTTAACAAAGAAATCCGCGCCATTAATAATTACAACTATAGAAAGTAACATAAGAACTAGGCAATTTCTGCATTAAGATTGTTCGTTTTCATATTTCACATTTCAACAATTTTTCTGTTAAATGCATCGAAACATGACACACTCTGCCAAACCAGTTGACGTAGGAAAAATCATTGGACAAACGCGAGTGCTCCAAAAGAGAAGATCTGGCGGATATAACTGTACAGGTCTTTAACCTACATAAACTGGTACATGCATCGACACGTGTACTACACACCTCATCCAGATACCGTACATCACTGGACAGTGGCGAGTCGTACCACTAGAGACGACTCTAATGCATAATGTAGGATGTCACATCTAATTGCTGGTCGTGCAGCGGGTCCTGTCCAAAAACAATCTGTAGTTCAGTTTCGTGGTGCGTGCGACCGCATGGCTAATTACGATACATGGCACGCATTGCACATTGAATTAAGTGACATTTCCACGAGATGACACCTAATTGTCTCGAAGTTTCGACTTCTGTTCGTGCGTCCTGTTGTTGACAACATGGCGACATCTTCCGCTGATGTGCTGACGCTGGCCATTGTGGCCCCTCCCCTTAACAAAATAATCTACTTAACTTTTAAACATTCTACAGACTTTGCTAAGGGCCCACAACGCGATTCGGTCATTTGCAGTTGTCAACAGCTGCATGTCATTAGCTGATCTCTCAAGCCATATGTTAAGATTGTTATTTTATTTTATTGTTTACCCGCCTCTAGCTTTATGTCCTTCGATTATTCTCCAATAACGTACTTATTGAACACGCTCACTTAGTTGCGTTCGAAATGTTTTGCCATCTGTCGCTCACGTACCGAGTCCTTCTCACCCTTATATTGGTGGGCATCCGTTGCGCGTAACCAATTTTAAACACGGCTTCTTCGAGGCGCATCACAAAATAAACTAGTTGCTTCGTACTATTTTGGACAAAGACATACATTTCTACATGGTGACAATGATCTACTAGTTTCGACAAAGGCTTATATTTGGTTTGAGGTAGGCTACTGTCACACCGCGAGTGTGTTCGGCGTGCCGTGGTCGACGCTGCTGGTGCGTATCTAGCAGGATAATAAAGTCATAACCAGAGCGAAGAAGGGCTTCTCGGGTGGGATTTAGAAGATGTTCTCCACGAAAGACGAAAATGAACTATGCGATAGTCCGCAGTGACATCCAGAATACCTTCAACATGCAAACGGAAATGACTGGATATGATTTTATTGTTCGAGCACTGGAACCCTGTGACATCGCTACGCACGCCAGAAGTTACGTTGGCTGCACGTGCTGAGGATTTAATTAAACGAGGTCTTCTTTGCGCTCTACGGGTCTCTGGTTGACTGTCATATGTTCGGCCCAGGGTATGTTTACAATGTTGATGACACCGACAACATCACAGGGGAAATCATAGAAGATACTGGAGCGTCATGGCAAGATATAGGTCAGATGTGCGACTTCTGTAGAACGGAGAACTATTGTCACGCCGGGAACGTGGTGGATCTCGACATGAGGTTAGAGGAAATCGGAACCACTTTCCCCAATAGCGATGATATATTCAGAGATACGGTGTTGTTACCTTCTGTTGGCCGGATATCGAAAACTTGGACCGTTGTGAGGAGATTACCACACCAAACTAGCAGTTGCTGGTACAAGCTGCATTTTCCTTGCGAATTAATCTACTACGAAAGCACGATGTTGTAGAACAACATGCATGGTTTCCTGACCAAATCGGACTCTATGCCGTTGGTACTGTATAGTGAGAGTGAGAGGCCTCTATCGATCACGAAACCTAATGATTTGACATCGATTGACCGGTCAGACAGTAATCTAGCTAATGTGTGTTCGTGTAATTTGAAGTGTACGGTTATAATGGTGTATAATTATAACAGACGGACCCTATTGCACAATATATGGTGACATAATGAACACATAGAATTATTCGTTGTCAGTTGACTTTCCACGTGCCATCTGGATAATGTTGCTTTTGGTGGCAATTTGGTCATAGCAGCAATCTTCGCAACAGATTCCATGCGAACTACAAAGCCAG
>OY759272.1:37486706-37506829 GCA_963662155.1 Lamellibrachia columna | reverse complement strand
GTACAATCACCTGTTATGATTTTTACGGCATCACTTGTCTATGTGTAGCGTGTGTTGGGTCGAGCGGTCGTTAGGGAGGCGTACGGGCACACGTTCACTCACTCATTCGTACTAAAGATAAGACACAAGTTCTAACGGTTTATTACATATAAAATTGCACTACAAATACACGAACTAACAACCAGTCTATATCTAACAATCACTGTTCATGTCGACAGTCTCTCTCTCTCTCTCTCTCTCTCTCTCTCTCTCTCTCTCTCTCTCTCTCTCTCTCTCTCTCTCTCTCTCTCTCTCTCTCTCTCTCTCTCTCTCTCTCTCTCTCTCTCTCTCTCTCTCTCTCTCTCTCTCTCTCTCTCTCTCTCTCTCTCTCTCTCTCTCTCTCTCTCTCTCTCTCTCTCTCTCTCTCTCTCTCTCTCTCTCTCTCTCTCTCTCTCTCTCTCTCTCTCTCTCTCTCTCTCTCTCTCTCTCTCTCGGACGCTGAAAATGTCACTTGCTGCCGACTGTAGGGGGTCCTTGGAATATTGGCAGGGTGCCAGTGAACCTCAGCTAACCTTCTGAACAAAGGCCTCCCTGTATGGGGCTCTGTCTCCCCCAAAAAAAACAGATGGCCCTCAATTGTAAACAACCTTACAACTAGCGATTTGCATATTGATTGGCTCGATGCAGCACTTGAAACATTCGGTAATTAATGTATATATGTCCTATATGTGGTATATCCCTCTAAATTTGCAACATATGTACAACCACATCCTGTGACTTTTATGGCATCACTTGTCTCCATCCCAGTGCCATATTTATGTTTCTTGAAAACTGGCGAAGTATTTGTAATGCTTGCTGAAACGAAACAGTCACTTTACTCTGATAAATATCACTAAAATGAAGTCTTCTACAATGACAACGTAATTTAACCCTACGAGACAGATGACGATATTTGCAAAACAACGAGTACTCTTTATTGCCGGATACAGAAACGGGGAACCTAAATATGGCGACCTGCGTGTGCTTGGGTGACCTGTGAAGTAGTGCCTTGGGGTTGATTGATTGATTTCTTCAAGGAATATATTAATTTGCTCGACTTACAGCGTTGCACAGAAGGATCCGTATCAAACTTTAACAAAGAAATTCCGCGCCATTAATAATTACAACTATAGAAAGTAACATAAGAACTAGGCAATTTCTGCATTAAGATTGTTCGTTTTCATATTTCACATTTCAACAATTTTTCTGTTAAATGCATCGAAACATGACACACTGCCAACCAGTTGACGTAGGGCCTATATCATTGGACAAACGCGAGTGCTCCAAAAGAGAAGATCTGGCGGATATAACTGTACAGGTCTTTAACCTTACATAAACTGTACATGCATCGACACGTGTACTACACACCTCATCCAGATACCGTACATCACTGGACAGTGGCGAGTCGTCCACTAGAGACGACTCTAATGCATAATGTAGGATGTCACATCTAATTGCTGGTCGTGCAGCGGTCCTGTCCAAAACAATCTGTAGTTCAGTTTCGTGGTGCGTGCGACCGCATGGCTAATTACGATACATGGCACGCATGCACATTGAATTAAGTGACATTTCCACGAGATGACACCTAATTGTCTCGAAGTTCGACTTCTGTTCGTGCGTCCTGTTGTTGACAACATGGCGACATCTTCCGCTGATGTGCTGACGCTGGCCATTGTGGCCCTCCCCTTAACAAAATAATCTACTTAACTTTTTAAACATTCTATAGACTTTGCTAAGGGCCCACAACGCGATTCGGTCATTTGCAGTTGTCAACAGCTGCATGTCATTAGCTGATCTCTCAAGCCATATGTTAAGATTGTTATTTTATTTTATTGTTTACCCGCCTCTAGCTTTATGTCCTTCGATTATTCTCCAATAACGTACTTATTGAACACGCTCACTTAGTTGCGTTCGAAATGTTTTGTCATCTGTCGCTCGTGTACCGAGTCCTTCTCACCCTTATATTGGTGGGCATCCGTTGCGCGTAACCAATTTTAAACACAGCTTCTTCGAGGCGCATCACAAAATAAACTAGTTGCTTCGTACTATTTTGGACAAAGACATACATTTCTACATGGTGACAATGATCTACTAGTTTGGACAAAGGCTTATATTTGGTTTGAGGTAGGCTACTGTCACACCGCGAGTGTGTTCGGCGTGCCGTGGTCGACGCTGCTGGTGCGTATCTAGCAGGATAATAAAGTCATAACCAGAGCGAAGAAGGGCTTCTCGGGTGGGATTTAGAAGATGTTCTCCACGAAAGACGAAAATGAACTATGCGATAGTCCGCAGTGACATCCAGAATACCTTCAACATGCAAACGGAAATGACTGGATATGATTTTATTGTTCGAGCACTGGAACCCTGTGACATCGCTACGCACGCCAGAAGTTACGTTGGCTGCACGTGCTGAGGATTTAATTAAACGAGGTCTTCTTTGCGCTCTACGGGTCTCTGGTTGACTGTCATATGTTCGGCCCAGGGTATGTTTACAATGTTGATGACACCGACAACATCACAGGGGAAATCATAGAAGATACTGGAGCGTCATGGCAAGATATAGGTCGGATGTGCGACTTCTGTAGAACGGAGAACTATTGTCACGCCGGGAACGTGGTGGATCTCGACATGAGGTTAAAGGAAATCGGAACCACTTTCCCCAATAGCGATGATATATTCAGAGATACGGTGTTGTTACCTTCTGTTGGCCGGATATCGAAAACTTGGACCGTTGTGAGGAGATTACCACACCAAACTAGCAGTTGCTGGTACAAGCTGCATTTTCCTTGCGAATTAATCTACTACGAAAGCACGATGTTGTAGAACAACATGCATGGTTTCCTGGCCAAATCGGACTCTATGCCGTTGGTACTGTATAGTCAGAGTGAGAGGCCTCTATCGATCACGAAACCTAATGATTTGACATCGATTGACCGGTCAGACAGTAATCTAGCTAATGTGTGTTCGTGTAATTTGAAGTGTACGGTTATAATGGTGTATAATTATAACAGACGGACCCTATTGCACAATATATGGTGACATAATGAACACATAGAATTATTCGTTGTCAGTTGACTTTCCACGTGCCATCTGGATAATGTTGCTTTTGGTGGCAATTTGGTCATAGCAGCAATCTTCGCAACAGATTCCATGCGAACTACAAAGCCAGGCAAGCCGTCAGTTGATTCACAGGGACTTTGGCTCTTCGACGAGAATATTTCACATGCAAGTTCGCTGCAGCTGCAGTGAAAGGAGAATACACAATTGGACATTTCAACGTTTAGTTGTTGTGACAAACATTTGAAGTCACACAGGTTATAATGTCCTACTCCGCTTATGAAGCTGTGTAAAATCATAGACAATTTAATTGTGATATGAGTAGGCAAAATTATTGAAAAACACATTGCATATGTCGACGTATTTCCTTTCCACACAGGAAGCAAAACAGACAAACATGCGGCAAATCCATGCTGATATTATACGCATAGATAATGACTAATTTCGAGTACATATAATGCTAATTGCACACATGACAGCATCTCTAACACGCAATCTGATTGCCTTCAATCGACATGCTATGTGATATTTTAATAATGTCTACATATGCATGTGCGCATAATAGAGACAACACGTCACATATATAGTAGCTGTTGACGGGTGAAATAGCAACTGAAGTTACTGTTGAATAATTTGTCTATTTTTGGCCATCACACGCACAAGCACTTGCATACGCACACCCGCACGCACACACGCACACACCCGCACGCGAACGCGCAAACGCACACGCACACGCACACACCCGAATCCAGTTGTTCTTTTCTAGCCGTAGGGGGTCTCGACCTCTCACCCCCCACTAATTTGTGGGACCACCTTCCCACCTCCCGCTTCCTGCCACACACCCTAATTTTATTGATGAACCCCTCTGGGTGTTTTATTTTTCCCAATGTCCATTCGTAGGTTTACATCTGCGTCCAACTTATAATAAATTGCCTCCGGTAGGCCCACTTCTGAAAACCGTTTATTTTTGTCTCGAATCTAATCTATAATATGGACGGGTAAATAACGAAACCCTTTGTGTAAATCACTTGGGCATCTCGGCACTTACTGTTTGTGTTGCATTGAGAATTACAGCTTGGGTTTTAAATTACAGCCTTTTCAGAGAACCAGCTGTGATGCTCGTAATGATGCCATGTGCTGTAGCTTATAGATAAATACCTTGCATTATTGCTTAATTAGAGAGTGTCACGTGGCACTGCCGCGGAATGCCTGTTGGCTCGTGCGCATTGTCGGTTGTGGAGTGGAGGGGCACACCATCAGTGTCACTGACGGCGGCGGGCCTTCGAGTTGGCCGAATCTGCAGCCGATTTGTGTCGGGTTTTGCCGAGAAAACACACAGGACGGAAGACCTCTGGGGCAATTGTTCCTGCCACGTTAACGTCCCAGCGCAAGTTTATGAGTGGAAAAAACCAACATTGAAGGGTTCTGGTTTAAATGACGTCAAAGCACACTTTCTCACAAAATAGAGAAGCAAAAGGTGCGGCGTGTGAGCTTAGAGGATGGGCGATTGTCTTTAATGTTTCCGTCTCTACCATCAACGCCCTAGAGGAGTAAACATCGATCGACCTGCCAACGCATAGAGAGGTGAGCATGACATATGTTTCGGCTTGATCAAGGGTTTTTGATTAGGCGATACCGGTTGCGTCAAGAAAACAACATTAATCAATTTGTTGAGGATTTTTATATACAGTACAAACTGATACCGGAAACCCGGAAATAACGTGTAAAAATTCTTATTTCATAGATAAATACTAGGCCAGACGCCAGGGGTAATTTATTTGCGTGAAATAACTGTCTGGTTGGTATTTGTGAACGTTAATACAGACCATAAAATGATATTATGATATTAATGATATTATGATATTAATTATATTAATCAGGCCTTGAAGTTACCATTCTGGGCTAAATATTAGTAAAACTTTAGGAGCAACATATTTTGTTTAGGAGCACACACATATTTACTAATTAAAACAAACCTACGCCTAAACCAGACGACTAACCGGTAGAGACTAGTAAGATCGCTTAGTGCAGTATACATTCAAGCGCCAATTACTTGAAATTTGACACAGAGACATAATCCAGAAGCATAAGCCATTTCAAGAAATTAACAAGTAACACATGATGGACTCCTACATCGGGCTGGTCTGAAAACTACACTAGTGTGGCGTTGATGGAACTAATAGATTCACGTGGACACCCGTGGACATTTCATGTAGCCCAAACAGTACATGAAGTATATAGCGCATCATCTACAAACCAGACTTGACCTTGTTAAAAAAAATAAAACTCAAAATATCAAAGAGGTTGGCAAAGCAATGTGGTGAGATGTTTGCGGTTGTTCATCATGAGTTAGCTATTGGGAAGCTTGCTATTCAAAGGCAAGCAAAATATTCACTACAGCATGACGATGTCTTCATTTTTTCGGCCCAGTTCGTATTGAAATGGCATAATTCGCGTACTTATGGAGGTTTCAGGTGAACCGGAAGTTTTCTGGGAAACAGACATTTTCGCAACTGACTAAGTGAATGAATTCCTACTCAAGAAAACACTTCTACGTCACCATATTCTTGCTACAGCACTTCAAATCCTCTGCTTCCATAGATTCATTGAGCCGCACTGTCTTATTACTTACAATGATTTGCTGAAGCAGTCGAATAATAATCCCGAAGATATTGATCATTGTTTAAGTATCAGGAGCCCACAATATAAATATATATTGGTGCAACAGTCACATTTTAGCTTAACTTTATTAATTGATTCATAAGTACTTACTGATTGATCGGGCATTCAAAACAAAATAGATCTGGAACCTTCCATATGTGCACTTGGCAGAATATGCCTTCTCTTCTTCGCGACTCTCTGTCATTATTATACGAGATGAATGCTTCAGTGTTTCTTGAATCTGGTGAACAAGGATGCCATTTATGAAGGAATCCACCCCATGCGCGAAACTGGAGCTTTGTCCATAGAGTGCACTTCAAATGCATTACTTTTTCACGCCGTGTTAACACGTGTTAACCGTTAACACGGAGTAGCTTCAAGAGATTAATCACTGCAGCATACAGAGTGTCCAGGCACAACATATGTACTGTCATACGCCGCGTTTCGATGAACCGATTAATCGCTATAAATGAAAGAGTTGTGTCCATGGTGCTGTGATAATGAAACTGAAGGCAACATACCTCAAAGTGCAAGAGGCTGCACTATTTGGAAGACGTTTTTGATTGCTGCACCTCATTAAGCGGACCAGGTAAAGTCGTTTCTTATCCATTGACCACCGTTACTGTCTCTTTCCTATATTAATGGTATGGTTCCATCAATTTAGTCCGTACTGGTGAGAAAGCTTGGAGTTATTGCAGTTGTGGAAAGACCAATCGATATTGATGCATATCTGATTGATGCTATATGCTTCATGTGTGCATTCCTGAACCTTCCTACTACGTACGGTGTTATTGCCAAATCAATCCTCCAACAAGCTTGTTCTCTTGCACCAGTAGGACTCTAGTGTGTATTGTGTGTGACACATATGTCGAAGGGCTTCCTGTGAAAAAATAACTGCACATGGTGATACTTATGCAACCGTTGCAATCACTTGACAATTCCAACTATGCGTTAAGCCAGGATCACAGTCTATTTAGCAAATGGTAACTGTGTCTTAAGTATGAGGCTAATAATGGGCAGGTCGTCCCAAACATCGTAGAGGAATGGGCGTTTATCCACTATGAGGCAGACACTGCTGTACTACAAACATATGAACGACCACAGACATTTCCATCATTCTGCTGCACCACTGAGAACACATGTACTCATCTTTGTGGATCGATAAAGGCCTACGCTCAACGAATTCACGACGTATTATAAACATTACTTGACTAGCCGTACAACATGGGCCTCGTGTAAGTTATGCCTTACCAAATGTTCATTCATGCGGAAAGGCAAAGTGAAGCTGACGGTAAAACATGATGGCTACACACTAGCCTTTGGAAAACTAGGTGAGTCAAACTTAGTATTTGGTGATATCGTCAGTTCGATGGAAGAGTTCGTTTATGCAATGTACGGTGCTTGGCAAATTTAGGAAGTGAACGTACCACGTTTACACATATTCATCAAGCCCGTGCAGCTAGTGATCTTGACCTTCCTAGAACATATCATCTTCATACCGACTCTACGATCTTCTCTGTCAGGCAGTTTTGTTCTAGATGCTGAAGCTTGCTAATTTTGTAGCACTGTGAACAAGTGCAAAAATGGCACAACCAGTAGAATGTAGACCATATTGGTGGAAACTGGATGCGAACATCCACCTCGATATAGTATGGTTTGAAGGTAGAGAAACATCTGTTGACATCAGGATTGACAGCGTTGATGATGTCGTAAGTGACAGATAATATGATGACGATGAGAAAGTGGTTTACAACGTGTAATCTAATAACTATTACGATTACATTGAGTACTGAAATTTATTTAAATGAATGATATGAAGTCTTGCTCACCACATTCCACTCATTTATATGCTTTTCTTCATTTTTTAGTTTTGATAAAGTGCACATAAGGTGCACATAAGGTGCACATAGGGTGCACAGTAACTTAGTCTACACCTGAATGAATCAAAGCTACTCCAAGCATACACAGTTTATTTTTGTAAACCACTCATCTGAATCATTTAGAGAATAACGTTATCTTTATTTTTGTATAAAGTGTTTGGACCAACCATCATTAAATATGCATACTTAATATATCTTCTTATTTTACATAGCCAGAAAACTATTATATAATGTTCACAACGCATAATCTAATAACAATTACGATTACATTGAGTTTCGAAATGAATGATATGCAGTCTTGCCTACCACATTCCAATACTTGTTATGCTTTTCGTTCTGTTTTGTATGATTTTGATTCTGTGGAAAATCTGAGTTTAACGTCTGAATGAATCGAAGCTACTCCAGGCATGGTTCATGCCTTTAATCTGAATCATTGAGAGAATAATGTTGTCTTCATTTATGTAAAGTGCTAGAACCAGCTATCACTATATATGAACTAAAATCTACATATATTTATTGCTTAAATATACCCATAATCTTAGATTTTTGTTTGATGTTGTTTTGCGCTCTCAGATATTTATGTTTTATGTTACGATTAATGTAATAAAAAAGTAATGCATCCATATTTCCAGTTCTATGTTTGTTTTATATTTACTTTTCGTTTACTGCTAAATCTGGGAGTAATAAACATTGGATTTGGTGGCATCATCAAACATAGTTTGATGATGCCACCAAACAATATTAATAAAAAAACCAGCATTTCAGCCCAACATTGCGAAGTCTTAGACTAGGTGTCTTGAATACCCTAGGGGTAGCCTATTCAGAAATAACAACCAGACATTTCGTTATCTGAAGCAAATAAATAACCCCTGGCTTTTGGACTATACGGATATGTGGAAGAGCAATGGTGTTTTATATCAAACTGATGGTCAATTAGTTTGCAGCGTGACCTTATTCAGTTCAGAAAGTTGGGCTGTGAAAAGACGGACGACAAAACGTTGGACCCCGTTGAGTTGTGTGTGTGGCGCCTTGTGCTGGATTCAGCTGTGTCGAAGAAAAGACAATGTCTGGGTATGACAACAGGTTGGTGTGTCTAATGACAAAAGTCTGGTAGCTCAGTTGGCGCGGCGGAAACTAGCAAAATGTGAACACAGGAAAATAAAAAGCCATAGTCTAGTCTTAACATCAACAGACGGCGCTGTTGGGGGAAAGAACAAGCCAGGACGAAGTCGAACAGCTTGGATCGACAACGTGAGACATTGGACAACCGGAGGCCTGCATATTATACGGGAGACGGCGAGGACGCGTAGTGAAACGGGTTATGGCTGATACTAAAACGATGATCATGCCAACACTGAGTGTGATCTCAAGTCGTATTTCAAGCTGTAATTCTATTCCACGCAGCGGATCTGTTTAACACAATTAAGCTGATCCGATGCGACGCGAATGTTAATTATTGCGTAACCTTGGCTGAGTTTCATTTAATTTTTAACTGAAACGGAGTAGGGCAAGATGGCACACCACTTGACAACAAAATAACTCGGTGCCACAAAAGATAACACTCAACTATTCCAGAATAAACAACTGTTGCACGTGTTTGCAGGTATTGGATATTGGTTGTTTTGGCAACGCAACCGTTTGCACTGACCGTCCTCGTATTGATTTCTATCCGACCTGAAAAACCACGAGTCTCCGATTAGATTATCTGTGAACATGAACCAATCGTTAATCCTATGCATTCTGCTGTTGGATAATAGGCTTGCCTCTGTCTGTTGTCCGAGAGGCGACCGAATGCGTCAGCGAGCACGAGCCGTAATTAATAATATGTGTGCGTGTGCGCGTTAATCCCCCCCCGCTTTGTGTGATCGTTGTTTGTCAATTACCAATCGTCAACAACATCAGCAGCAACAGAAGCAGAAGCAACAGTTGCGGGAGAACCACCAGCAACAATCACAGTGGCAGTAGTGGTAGAAAACGGAACAGTAGCCTAACCACCGTGGCTTATCACTGAGGGTTGATATAAAAACAAATTCCACATCGCTCCTCTTCTCCCCCCTCTTCTCTCGATCACCTGTCTTTACCCGCCACTCTCGTTCACCTGTCTTTACCCGCCACTCTCGTTCACCTGTCTTTACCCGCCACTCTCGTTCACCTGTCTTTACCCGCCACTCTCGTTCACCTGTCTTTACCCGCCACTCTCGTTCACCTGTCTTTACCCGCCACTCTCGTTCACCTGTCTTTACCCGCCACTCTCGTTCACCTGTCTTTACCCGCCACTCTCGTTCACCTGTCTTTACCCGCCACTCTCGTTCACCTGTCTTTACCCGCCACTCTCGTTCACCTGTCTTTACCCGCCACTCTCGTTCACCTGTCTTTACCCGCCACTCTCGTTCACCTGTCTTTACCCGCCACTCTCGTTCACCTGTCTTTACCCGCCACTCTCGTTCACCTGTCTTTACCCGCCACTCTCGTTCACCTGTCTTTACCCGCCACTCTCGTTCACCTGTCTTTACCCGCCACTCTCGTTCACCTGTCTTTACCCGCCACTCTCGTTCACCTGTCTTTACCCGCCACTCTCGTTCACCTGTCTTTACCCGCCACTCTCGTTCACCTGTCTTTACCCGCCACTCTCGTTCACCTGTCTTTACCCGCCACTCTCGTTCACCTGTCTTTACCCGCCACTCTCGTTCACCTGTCTTTACCCGCCACTCTCGTTCACCTGTCTTTACCCGCCACTCTCGGTCGACATTGCTAACTATTCACGCGGGGCCAGGATATGTCTTAAGTCGGCAAACATATTGTCATACAATGTACGTTTTGTGTAAGAGAAAACTGCAGCGACCGCTCTAGTAGCACCGTTCCCATCTACCAGCCTGTGTCTGCATCATTATATCTGCGCAGGTTAAGCTGCAGATCGCATATTGACTAAATAGGTTGCCAAGTGAACAGCGACGTATTTATCGGACTTCTCTTCGTCTGGACTTGTTGATTTGTGGCTGTGTACAGGCTGGGCGAATATTAGATTTACACAAAGATTTGCCTACTGTATATATACTAGAGTATATAACTTGTTGCACCACTACACGGTAGCACAGTAAACTATTGAGTGAATAAACGTGGTCCCCTTTGGTCACTGGTTACTGTTCCGAGTTATGTAATCTACTTCAAACGCAGTCGATCGCATCACACCCGTTGGCGTAAGCATTCTTAATGTTCTTTCTTAAGCAAGTACATCGGGCTGTCCTGCACTTTGATTTGCATCCACATGCGTCTGGAATAGGGAGCAGCCTTGTCCAGACAGCTTTCAGACCACCTGAGTCCAGACCAGGTCATCCAGACCGATATGTTTATGGGAGATGCACACACACACGCACGCGCACGCGCACGCACACGCACACGCACACGTACACGCACACGCACACACACACACACACACACACACACACACAATATCTTTATCTTGTGGTTGGTGGTGGAGTGTGAGCTACCAGGACATATCTTTGTCTGGTGGTTGGTGGTGGAGTGTGAGCTACCAGGACATATCTTTGTCCGGTGGTTGGTGGTGGAGTGGGAGCTACCAGGACATATCTTTATCTCCTGACCCATTTTGACCTTACCAAAAAGTTTGAGCCAGACATGGTTGACGGTTGGCTGCTCAGGTGTGCCACACAGGTGACCCACAAGCTCAATCGGTGCGAGTCCTACATCATGACACATTCCTTTGACAATGAGTGATTGGTTCTGGTTTCCAGCACGACTTCTTCCAATAGCCACCAAAGGCTGACGTTGTATCACAACCCGTTAGTGCAAACTGAACAGGTTGTCCCTCGTAGGTTGCGTAAGTGCGCCTCATATACTGTTTGTATTGGGTAACATTTCCGCTTCTTTGTAGGTCAAGAGATCATCCACGCTTCAGCTGCTTTTATGGATATGATGTGCACCAGAAGCAGCATGACATCTGTGTTTCTGCATATGACCAGCACTCTTTTGTATCCTCCGTTAACTGTTTCACATTGATGGAGTTTCAGCCTCTTCGCAGTTTCCACGAAGCCTGACATCGTCTGTGCTTGGTAACCTGGCATCTGTAGCATCATCAGAGATCTTTGCCCTTCTTCATGATGATCGGATAAGAACTGGACCTTGTGTTCATATTCAAAGCAACGAATATGCTGCAAACCTGTTGAAATGGGACATGGTGCCCATCGTCGAGCTTGTGAATTGACTTCTTCATGCACATTCGATTTGACTGGGTCACTAATTTGATTGGGTCTTCCCCGATGTAGCAATCAAACACCATATCAACCACCACCACCACCACCACCACCACCACCACCACCACCACCACCACCACCACCACCACCACCACCACCACCACCACCACCACCACCACAACGCAACAACTCTTAGCATTGCACTGAATGGTATGTAACGAGAAATTCTTCATTGATAATCAGGTTAACTTATTTTCCAACTTCCGATATTGAAGTGTATCGTTTCATCTCATCGCTGACATTAATTTACACATTTTGAACGTTTACCGTATTTGTATATCGCAGAATAGTCGTAACAGGTTTGCTCTGTTTTTTTCAAGACCGTTTCAACACGTGATCAACACGTCACCAAGATGGCCGCCAGTCGCCGATGGGATGCGAGTCCAATTGCGCATGCGCCGCCAGCCGTCACGACCAACGCGTCCTCGCAGAAGACGACGTACTCTACCAACGCGTCCATCCTGCTCGACATGAACGGGGCCATTGTGGCGGAGTTCGTGCGTGCCTTATACACGCATGACGAGCCCCTCACTATCTTACTCATCGGACTCTACTCGGTCGCCTTCGTCGTCGGTCTCCTTGGCAACCTGTTCGTCATCGCCGTCGTCGTCCACCATTCTCATATGCGCACAAAGACGAACATGTTCCTGATGAACCTGGCTGTCGGCGACTTGCTCGTCATCATCGTTGGGATGCCGTTCACACTGGCGCCCTACATCTACCGCAATTGGGTGTACGGCGTCGTCATGTGCAAATTGACACCGTTCGTTGAAGGCGTCTCGGTGAGCGTGAGCGTGCTCACGTTGCTCGTCATCAGCATCGACCGACTGTACGCCATCGTGCGGCCGATGCAGGCCCGACTGCTGCTCTCCGGGCGTCGAGTCGCCGTGATCCTCCCCGTCGTCTGGCTGGTGTCCGTCGTCATATCGTCGCCAGTCATCGTCGTCAACGACACGGCCGTGCAGCCCATCACGCACGTCGTGTACGTGACGACGTGTGAGGAGAAGTGGCGCCACATTGACTGGAAGAACACGTACAACGTGTCAATGTTCGTGATGCTGTACGTCGTGCCGCTGCTCACAATGACGGCCGCCTACGTGACGATCGCACGTGTCCTCTGGCGGGGCAACGACATCATGCACGACAGGGGGCGCCCCGAGCAGTACACGTCACGTCTGGTGCGCAGTCGTCGGCGCAGCGTCCGTCTGCTGATGTCGGTCGTCGCCACGTTCGCCGTGTCGTGGATGCCCTACCACGTCGTCAACATCTACCTCGACCTGAACCGCGAGAGACCACGCTCCGCCTACATTGCCATGCACGTCTACCCGCTCGTCCAGTGGCTCGGACTCGCCAACTCCGCCTCCAACCCGCTCTGCTATTGCTTCTTCAGCCACAGCTTCTACAACGCCTTCGTCAAGATGTGTTGCTATTGTCGCCGTCGCACGGCGCCACCTGCCGTCCTACAACGAGACGGCGTCGGTGACTGCGGCAGTTTGGCGAGCACGGAAGAGAGAGACTGCACCCGAATGGCCACTGGCGTCATATCGGCCAGACGCCTGTTCGCGCTGCCCATGCGCCGATGGGCCAAACACCGTCGCACCGCCTCGAAGACATTGAAACCAGCCAAGGGCAATAATGGCGTCCAACGAACGTCACACGAATGCTGTGAACTCATCACCGCGTGCGAAACTACAGTGTAACTAATAACTACTCTATAAACTGACAAACCTGGTTTAATCATGTTTTACTGGCGTTGATGGGACTCCCACAATTATTCTCGCAATGCGTTGTATAAGTTCTTACATAACAGGCCCGTCCTCATGGTTTTTAAAGGGACTCCGGACGTACACAATCAGCCGGGGATTTCTGGTATGATTTCTGAAAATATTTACAGTTAAAACAATTATCTCAAAAAAGGTTCGTTCGAACCACGCGAACCTCCCGAGAAATATGGAGTGTTCACACGGTTGTTTACGAAACTTACCAGATCTAACAGATGGCGTACACAACTAAGAATAATTTATTATCGCACAAATAAATATGCACATTAATTTTTTCAAAAGGTAAACATTTATTGTCGGTCGAGAATATCGGAGAGGCGTTAGTGATGAGCACTATCCACGTATGTGATCGTGATATTGTAATATCGCTATGACGCAATATATGTAGTAAAACATCTACGCAATAACAGTTACAACGCGCATTGGTCGTGTAGGCACGGTGTGCTCCTGCTCCACCGCCCTCTGGCGACAACGTCCAACATTACTAATTTGGTTACCAAGACACGCTAGGGGGCACCACCAATAATCGACTACGCCATGCTAGCTCCATTGTGCATATGTTTTATTTAGCTTTGATGAAATTATGACATGGGCGGATACAGACCCTGAAAAGAAGGGTGCCTAATTCCTCCAAAAGACACCAGATGGCTGGACTTCTAGTTATCCACGTTTCTACAGGATACGCACGCACGCACGCACGCACGAACGCACGCACGCACACACACACACAGACATACGAAAGTCGAAGTCGAAACTCTGTAAAAAAGTAAATTTTTATCGATGCTTTTAACAAAAGTGCGCACCATTTTATTAAACCGACTGCGCATATTACGTAAACTATTAACACACTACATATTACTTAAACAATTAACATACTACGCATTGGAACACCAACACATCTGATTCGCGATGGGCTAAATAAATTGGAGAGTTTTGCTTTCACTGTCTTGCTGCAAAATACATGTCCACGTGCAATACAAGCCGACGTTCCGACATTTATATCTCGTTAGCCTGTGTGTTTTCGGCCGATTTGCAAAATGTCGGCCGCATTAACTAGCTGAAATATGTTGCACCGGTCTCGCATGGGTGACTTTGTTCCTAACCATGAAAACAAATAATTTAGATCAATAAATCAAATGTAATCTCTCATGCTCTAGTGCAAATAAAGGAAAATGCATTGACATATGAATCGACAAGCCATCCGTGTAAGTCCCTACTTTCAATTATAGCATGACTATTACATCAAAGATCAAATGTATGTAAAGGTATGTTCTTATAAAACGGTATATCCGGTCCCTGGCAACGTTCAAAACGCTTTACGCTTTTTTCATCCCTGGCAGACCTGTGCATTCGAACAGCAACCCGACTTCTCTGGGAAGCATTCAGTCACGCCGCAATTATTGCGCGAAAACTGCTCAGTCATTTACATCCACCACATTTTACAGCCAGGTACTCATTCATTCAACTGGGTGAACCAAAGCCATGCGCGGAGTGAATGAAATGATCCAAGCTTCGAAACGGAAGCAAGATTATTCGTATCCTGTCATCTCGAATTATATAACAGCCCGATATGTGACTGCGCCCAACGCAACACGTATTAGCGTAGTCGCGTTTGTAATTAGCTTCATTAATGCAGCTTCCTTTACTGGCTTCCAACATATCGACTATGCCTCTGACTCAACCTACATTTGTGATATCCGATCCACAACCATGTTATGGTTAATTCTAACCGCGATAGCAACGTTAACTATTTTGCTGATACCCACAGCCTGTTGACGATACTGACACTGTTTTTCCTAAATCGGTGCTGTAGCACCGCGGTCGCCACGTGATATTAGGAAATCACGGCTGGTATTAACCAAAAGAGTGAGCGCTGCACGCGGCCTGTGACACGCTCGGCTGTGGCCTCAATGGATCAATACTGACCATGAATATTATAGCAGCGCCGGATGTCAGAATAGCGTCTGGAGACTGGCAATCACGACGGTACTGCAACTAGACGGCAGATATGTGTTTGTAGGAAGACGTCTACATGCAAAACGTCGTTCTCTTGGAAATGGGAGACCGATCACAGAGATGGAGCAATAATCGTGACTTGCCATAGCGTCAAACCGACTGTCTCTGCATTACTATCCAGACTACAGAGAGAGAGAGAAAGCGAGAGCAGTTCTATGTATCCGATACGACAACGCCCTTCTACTGGGACGCCTCGCCGAATGGTCAGCTGAGCGGACGGACAAGGTCTGGTTGAGGTACGCTGTGTTATTGCATATTGCATACTGTTGCGTGCGTGCGTGCGTGCGTGCGTGCGTGTGTGTGTCTGTGCGTGCGTGCGTGCGTGCGTGCGTGCGTGCGTGCGTGCGTGCGTGCGTGCGTGCGTGCGTGCGTGCGTGCATGTATGAGCATCGTCAACTATTAGGTGTGTCCATGTATTACCTCGTGGTCTAGGGGTTCTCGCCTTGGGACCTGAATCTCTGTTAGCTTCTGTGTATCGGGGAAAACATTTCGATTAGCCACCACGCTAATTGAACAGATGCCGTGTGTCGCCGAACGCGTTACAGTGCTGTTTTTCTGCTACAGGCCATTTTGGTAAAAAAATGACGTTTGTGCTCAACGCGTCGTAAACTAATGCTCAACTCGATCACCGACTGCAGACACTTGTTGGTCTAACCCGCCAGCGTGAGGGTAGATCATGTATGCGCATGTGTGCATTATATAACATTGTTGACATGTGGCGCCATCGCGTAGGAGCGTGTATTTTGTTATAATAACTGCGTGGTGCGTCTCTGATTTACGTCATCTTTGTGCTACGCGTACCGTGAATAATCATTTGACATCGCGTTTTTCTCGAGCCGGCTCCTTGTCAGAGTGAGTCACCGGTGTTTTTCTCGCTAATGTACGCGTATTGATCGAGGCCGTTAAGGGGCTTTCTAATGCATACGTCAAATATTGTGTATGCACGAGAGCAACATTTGAAAGTAGCATTGAAATGCATTATTGTTAATAAAACAAGCTTACTGGGTGTGTGTAGAAGTCCGGTCGTTTGTTCGCTGACAGGTCGGCAAACTTACAAACTGTTTAAAACATGTGCCTATATCGACTTTATTCAACTTCATCTACTAACTCTGACTCTTATTTAATTAATGATTACATTAATTAAATAATGTCGGTGTCCGACCTAATACCTTGCATCGTTGTATAGAAAAATGCAGTACGGACTTCTTTGTTGAAATAAAAAAACGTTAAGGATGAATGCCTTCTTCAGTTGCATACGGGGTAAATTCCATTATTTCGAGTTTGGTCTATTACAAACATTTCTTATTGGAGAACTATTTTTGAACAACCTTTTCAGTTATACGTATTATGAAGCACTGTTTTGCAGCTACCGACAGCATGGACCCCTCCCTACAAAGAGGTTACTCGCAACTAGAAGACGACAAAGAGAGATATGAACTCAACTCAAGCAGTGGTGGCGCCTCCTGGAATCACAGTGGAAACGACACGAGAAGCAGCGACCAAGCGCCGAAAGACAGTCACAATTTGGTGTATCTGGCCATGGTTCTGTGCGGTGTTGGTTTCCTTCTGCCGTACAACAATTTCATCACGGCTGTCGACTACTATCAAGCCAAGTATCCCGGCAGCACCATTATGTTTGACATGAGTCTTACGTACATCTGTATGGCGCTGGTGGGCGTCATTGTCAACAACCTGCTCGTTGAGGTAAACATAGCAGCAGCAGCAGCAGCAGCAGCAGCAGCAGCAGCAGCAGCAGCAGCAGCAGCAGCAGCAGCAGCAGCAGCAGCAGCAGCAGCAGCAGCAGCAGCAGCAGCAGCAGCAGCAGCAGCAGCAGCAGCAGCAGCAGCAGCAGCAGCAGCAGCAGCAGCAGCAGCAGCAGCAGCAGCAGCAGCAGCAGCAACAACAACAACAATAACAACAACAATAACAACGACAATAACAACGACAATAACAACGACAATAATATTAGTAAATACTATTGCTACTACTATAACTGCCATTATTATTACTACTGTTGTCATTACTAATGTCACTAATGCCCCTATGTCACCTAGGTAATTTTTACCTTCATAAATACGATATTGTCATCAAAAGTGAGTAAACAGCGAGCGAACGTCTGGCATTGCCATAATTAGTGTCATCATTATTGTCATTATCGTCGTCGTCGTCGTCATTATCATAGCATTAAGCACGCTCATCTCCTAGTTTGTGATGTATAATAATGTTGTCAGTTCTTGCTCCTCGCCGCTGCAGATGCTCTCGCTGAATGCCCGCATCACGTTCGGCTACACGCTGCCATTTGTTATGCTCACCCTTGTCACCGTGTGCGACGTCTGGAAGGGCATGTTTGACGCCGAGATGTCCTACCGCTTCACGCTGGCGGCAATCGCTGTCGTCGCGCTTGGCTGCACAGGTAGGACAGACACACGCGCGTCCTTGTTTAATTACGAATGATTGTGTTTCCATAAAGTTAACGACTTTATGACTGGTATTATTAGCTGTTCGTATAATAGTCAACCCAAGTCGATAGGACGTGTTCATCAGTGGTAAGACTTTTCACACTGTTGAAACCAGGATATTAGCGATGACACGTTCGTTCGGTTCGTTCGTTTCAGTTCAACAGTCAAGTTTCTACGGGTTCACCAGTATGTTGCCTTCCCGCTACACACAGGCCGTCATGACTGGAGAAAGTACGTCTCATGTTGCTCTTTGATTCAACCCATTCGACGATATGCGATTTTTTATAGGATAAAACAATCCGACGTTACAGTCCCTCTTTATGGAGTCTAATTTGGCATTTATATACAAAACTGTTAATTGTTAATTCAAAATATATTAAAGATACTAAGAATAAAAAGCTATGGTAAAATGTCCTACATTCAAGTAAACTCTACGACCATATGACTTCCGAAAACCAAACAAATGTCAAAATTTTCTTCGATACAATACTATCTTAAGACGCTTACGTTACGGCCAAAACGTCACCATAACATTGTATAATATATATATATATATATATATATATATATATATATATATATATATATATATATATATATATATATATATATATATATATATATATAATTTCACACAAATACATTAACGTGTTTTGGAGAATTCGTCTAATCTATGAATTACTTGTAGAGATTGGTAATGGTATAGATATTTTAAAAAGTTTGCTTGGCTGGATTAATTTGAGTTGACATGCAGGTTTCATCACTATTGACCAAAATCTTCTTGACAACGACCCGAACATCCTCTTTAAAAAAACTTATGATATGTACACCAGGTGCCGCTGGTCTCATTGTGTCCATCAACCGAATATTGACAAAAGCTCTCGTCCAAGACATGCACACGAGTACAATCACGTTCTTCGTTCTTGGAGTCGTCTGCGTGTCCATTTGCTTCGTCGTATTCCACGTCAGCAGACGCTCCGAATTCACGCGCTATTACGTCAGCCGCTGTAAAAGCTCGGGAATCGCCGACGACCAGCGTGCCATGACGTTTCACATGTCCGTTCCAGAGGAAGTAAGCTTAGTAAGCGCGACGACTTTATTGTTCTTAAGCGATTGTGTATGCCAGTGTGTCCGTGTTCGTAAATAAAGATATCACTGCATCATGATTATTGTTTGTTAACACTCTTCAATAAAACGCTGTGAGCATTGTACTAGACAATTAATATAATATGGTAAATTTGGTGTGTGCTTTCTCATGGTATAATAAGAAACTGCTACAGCCACTGGCGTATTTAAAACCTCGCGGGGGGGGGGGCAAATCCAATCACCCATTATTTACCATGCTTCGCAACGGAAAAATACGGAAACAATAAGAACATTAGCCAAAGGGGTATTGTCCAATGACGAGGATAATCGACGTAGACATAATTAATACGTCGCATTTACATCCACACTGACCATGCCTGTTGCAGGTAGACATCATGGAAGGCACGACAATGACAGATAGCTATGGACAGCTCGTGCTGCAGGTTGGTGATGTTTTCTCGTCGACTGGTCATGAATAGTAAGTTGTCATGTCAATGCGTCTGTGTTGCATCCTATTAATATAATACTAATACATACAACTGAACAATGTGGCTCTTCTATTGCGGAATCTTTTACGAATGTTTTGGGCACGTGAAGTCAACGGATGACGTACTATTTGTGTCGTCTCTTCTTTATATAATCTAGCAAAATATATGCATTTATAGTAACGGCTAGCAACGCCTTGCCCTTGTATTTCGTAATTTGGGACAATCGAAGAAAATACGTATGATGCTGTCACCAACTGTACGTAATTGTTCGCATAGTGTTGCAAACAATTGTGCGTGTTAGCAAGAAAGGGTCATTCTATTGTTCGTAGAAAGGATAATAGAGGGTAATTGAGACAACCCGACCGTGAGTCCTTATATGAACCTCTGAAAGTGTGGCGCACGAGAT
>OY759272.1:37456706-37484206 GCA_963662155.1 Lamellibrachia columna | reverse complement strand
TGACCAATCAACGGCGAGCAGCCCCTTAACCCCCAACGCGGCTGTGACGTAGGCTGTGCATATCACGTGTATTTTTAACAACAACATTTTATTTGCTTTTAAATTGGATTTACACACAACAAAACACTTACAATACTGTACTGTACAGCATTCGTATGTAAACATTCGTATGTAAACATTCGTATGTAAACATTCGTATGTAAACATGATGCAGCGAGGCATCGAGAGTTTTTTTTCGTAGTGAAGCAATGAATTCACAATTGTGTACAGGCTGGTTGGAAGCCCATGCGATATGCTAGACTTCGTGGTTGGAAGCCCACGCGATATGCTAGACTTCGTGGTTGGAAGCCCACGCGATATGCTAGACTTCGTGTTTGGAAGCCCACACGATATCCTAGACTTCGTGTTTGGAAGCCCACACGATATGCTAGACTTCGTGTTTGGAAGCCCACACGATATGCTAGACTTCGTGTTTGGAAGCCCACACGATATGCTAGACTTCGTGGTTGGAAGCCCACACGATATGCTAGACTTCGTGTTTGGAAGCCCACACGATATGCTAGACTTCGTGTTTGGAAGCCCACGCGATATGCTAGACTTCGTGTTTGGAAGCCCACACGATATGCTAGACTTCGTGTTTGGAAGCCCACACGATATGCTAGACTTCGTGTTTGGAAGCCCACGCGATATGCTAGACTTCGTGTTTGGAAGCCCACGCGATATGCTAGAGTCATGTTTTGAAGTTGATATATTTTCATCAACTAATGGGTCAGCATCCTTTTAAAACTTCGGCGACGGAGAACGTTAAAGCCTGACGCGGTACCGACAATCTTCCAGCAATTACCTCAGCCGAAGGCTTTGACACAAAGCAAACACTCGATCATGCAAGAGAACTGTCAAATCGGAACGCGAGGCGGTTACTAAACAATCAATGAATGGACTATCTTGCCAAGTAAATTAATTTTAGACGCAAACAGCTTGTCCAAACTTATTGGCAAGTACGTGACTAATCTACGATCAGGCGTTTAAAGTTGGAGTTGTGGGAAATCTACTCAGCAGTCTTGACGTAGTATTCTGAACAAATATGGCCCATGCAAAAAATATTTTCTGTGTTCAACGACGTATATTTAGTTAACCACTTGCGTGATATTCTTAATTATAGTTGTAAGTGGTTAGTTTTCAAGTACACATATGTAGCTTGGTGGTTGCATTTGGAAAGCCCATATAATTGTCTTTCACGTGGTACCTTTATCTCAAAATGTAATTTTCCGACTTATTCCTGATTTTGGTGGTGCGGGTCACGTGTGTTTGTGTGTGTGTGTTTGTGTGTGTGTGTGTGTGTGTGTGTGTGTGTTTGTGCGTGTGTGCGTGTGTGCGTGTGTGCGTGTGTGCGTGTGTTCGCGTGTGCGCGTGCATGTTACGTACATGTGTGCGTGCATGCGTGCGTGCATGTGTACGTGCATGCATGCGTGTACCAATGTTCAGTAATAATTCTTGAATTGGGTTGGGCTATGACTCTGGCGTGTCTAGGACCATCTTGGATAATATGATCACTAATGCTCGTAGTGTCCACCGGCCATGCTCATATTTCCATCGCGTAATGTAATATGAGCTATTTTGATCAAATGTTCTCCGCGTCCTCATTGAAAAAACAACCCACGTGTGCAGTAACACCACTAGTAATAGTCTACCGCGAGAACGTTTACGTCAACTTTGCACACAGCGAGTATCTAGTCACACGGCTCCAGAATATCAATGTGAAAAAAAGTGGCTCATATTACCGAACCTTCCGCTATGCCTTTTTTGAACGTACAGTTTCTCAAGCCTCCTGATTAACTATTCAGTAGCTTGACTCCAACAGTTTCATAACATTTCAGATTTTGGCGTCTTTACGCTACGACTGGCCACGTGACCGACTGGTACTGCTCTCTCTCTCCCGCGTTCTCCTGGTGCCGCTGATGATGATGAGCGTCATGCCGCGGACAAAGCCGGTACTACACGACGACACCTGGCCAATAGTGATGTCACTCCTGCTCGGCGTCTCGAACGGATATTTTGGCAGCGTGCCAATGATCCTGGCCCCGGGCAATGTCCCGGATGCACAAAAAGAATTGACAGGTTTCGTAAATCTTTATTTACTGCCCCGAAAGTAGTATAATATTTGCAACTTTAAAAGTAGTATATTTATTACGTTTGTTGACGTTTAATGTAAGATATTAATTAATAAATTAGCAAAATAAATCAATGCATTAGACACGATTCACTGTGCATTCCAGTAAAAATATGTTCAAAGATCTAACATGTTACAATAAATAATATTTGTGTACAATTTGTTAAAATAATATGTTAAACAAATAAATATAGTGTCCACATGTCAGTAAAAGTAATTTCTGCTGTGCACAATAATGTTATAACGTCCGCACAAAAAATATGTGTAATACTAGCAGTTACTATAAAACTAAAATCGTAATAGCATTATGTATATAACATGGCTCCACTCTGTGTGTGGCCTGTCTGCAGAATGTTTCATGTTTCATTTATCTCTGTCGCATAATTCTGAGATTGAGTCTTCTGCTTCACAGGAAACATCATGACATTGTCATACAGCGTCGGTTTGACAAGTGGCAGCGCTGTCGCCTACCTTCTCGACAGTTTGACAGGGCCTCGGCTGGCCTACGACCCGTGTATATTACAAAATCTCACAACGCCGGCGAACATCTTTGCCAATGTGTCGACCACTGTCAAAGTTCTGTCGCAACTTCCTGACCCTGACTCGTTTGTGGGATGAGAGCGAACTTGGATATTTGACCGCTCCATAGATGTGTATCGACATTATCATCGGTATCCGTCTTTCTCGAAAGACAACGGTTTGCGTCACTGAAACTTCCCCTCCAGGGTGCAAGCCTGGCCGAAATGTGTAAAGACCCTGGGTTTCCCAGTCGTTAGGAACCATCTCTCTGTCTCACTGGTGGGGTCCAAATGAATGCAGAGCATTACATTTGGCACCAGCTTGGCCGCATAAATTGCTGGGAGGATGGCATGGTTGGTTCGAAATAATATATACTTTATACAGCAAGGCTTACGACTGTGCTAATGTCGTATCATAAACGGCATAGAAGATAGCACTATCAACATAACATGTGCATCGTCATATGGTATTTATAATTTAATATATAAATCATGTAACAGTGTTGTAATAATTGCATAAACACATTTATATGGTCACGTAAACGTGTTCATCTAGTTGTTTGTAACTATACCATGTATGGAAGCGAAGTTGACATGTGCCGTAAAGATATACGACAGCAGTGCATTTTAAGTCGCATAGATATGATGATGATGTCCGACTGGTTTCAACGTCTGTAAAGTTGACTGAATAATCATAAATGGAAATCCATGGTTCCAGAGTCCGCCGTGGCAGACATGACTAGCAGAATTGATCAAGATTGAAGTTGTGTTCCTCTATATGTATTTTAAACAACGTTAGTAAACAATAAATAAATAACTTAAAATACAGAAATTGTTATAAATTACTCGTGTGTTACACAACGTATAATATATGACTATTTCCAAAATGTCCGAGGACCCAGTAACTGCTTGACTACACAACAAGCATGATACCAATAAATATAAACATATATATATATATATAAATAATAATAAAGGTATAAAGGTATTGTAGAGTTATTCTCTGGAACTGCATGCGCGCACCCCTAGTGTCGTAGCCCGTATGTGAATCAGATACGCACCAAGTGGCGTTTTCCGAGTTGCGTACAGCGTACATTGCGCGATTGTGCGACTGCAATTTTCTGCCTTTGCAAGTATAGTAAGTATATAAGTAAACATCTGGGAATAAGTTCGAGACAAAGAGCCTGCTACACAACTCTATTTGGGTGACGTAGGACTCTACCTTGTCACCAGCATAATTGAAAATATGGCTTTACGGAATTAACTTCCTCTTACAAAGTGTCTATTTTGACATACATTTTGTATTTTGTTTCATACATCTAGCAATATATATATATATATATATATATATATATATATATATATATATATATATATATATATATATATATATATATATATATATATATATATATTACTTAAACGTAAGCTTACCGAAGCTAACTTGGCACCTCGCTATTGATGCAAAAACTAAGCACTGGTGTGACTTAATAAATATAATGTCATGCACAACATGAATAAACGTTGCCGCCATCCAACACACGACAATGAATGATTGTTCGTGCACAATTAGTCGTAGTTGGTCGGTTCATTGATTAAGTTGAAGCAACCAGACATCAGTCTTCACAATTGTCGCCATCCAACACACAACAATGAATGATTGATCGTCCTGAAATAATGTTATTACTTACGATTTTGTTCATCCTTAAACGTTATGTCCGACAGCCAACAATGATGCCGTTTCTTCTCAATAAATGTGTCTTATCGTTTAAACTTGAAACTATATTAGCAGTGCGCAATTTGCCGTAATAGGTCGGTTTAATGCTTGCGGTGAAGCATACATAAATCAGCTATCACTAATAACCCAACATTAACATAGGTGAAATAACACCTTTACATGCTGGCGGCATCTACTATTGTTTGCGTGTTGGGATTTCTACAAAGAAATTGAAGCCTAAGAGGACGTTGAAGTCTGGCCTGCTTCTCACGGTCCCCACACCTGCGTTCATTCAGCAGTAACACGCACGCACGCACGCACGCACGCACGCACGCACGCACGCACGCACGCACGCACGCACGCACCCACGCTCGCACGCACGCACACACACGCACGTCAACATCATATGTAGTATAACAGTCGTATGCGAAACTACTTGAACCGGCATACTGTAGGATAATTTAATTGAACACAGTCTCCATATGGTTCGGTGGTAAGGCAATAAACTGACTAATCTCGCTTAAACTCGCTAAGAAGAGAGTCTGGCCGCAGAGGCGTGGTCTCATTGTTTCCCACTGTCACCACTCCATGTTGGGTAGGCGTTCTGCGAAATATCACCATCTAATCAGCGTCATAAGTATGCGCCCAGGATATGTGTGCATACATCATTTCTGTCACAATGAAAAGTACACTTTGCGTCGATGATGTGTGCGACACAGCGATAATTGAGGCTACAAACTGATGTGCCTTTGATTTGTGCAACAATTAAAAGCGCGGGTGTGATGACGTCATTTGATAATATCTTTAATGCCGGCAGTTGATGACGCAGTATTGCTGACGTAGTATCAAAGTGTAATGCTGGTTTGCAAAGTGTTTGGATATGTTTCCCATTTTGTTCCAGGTTGTTGAAATGTATGGATATGGTTGCGATCAGGATGAACAAAGGCGTTAATAGGTTTAACGCGTAGCTTCATTCTGATCGAGACAGTTTACAGTGCAATATGTGAGGAGGTTCAGTGCTTTTAAGGACTTTAGTGCGGGCAAATTGTTTGTACCTATAAACTGACACATAAAGTCAGGGCTTTGTTTTCAAGAACAAGAGATTAACAGGCACGTTCAACATTTGTCCGAACAATTATTTAACTTCGATGACCGATGTCGATTTAGAAACCAATACGTTATGTTACCTGCCACCATACCGTGAATCCAAAATTAATAACACGTACAAGACATTTGCTTCATAATCACACATCTCCCTAGGGACGTTCTGCTACCGACACGTTGATGACAACATAGAGCAGATTGATGAACAAAAATTATTTATTAAACAACCTGCTAAATAATAATAATAATATAATAATAATAATAATAATATAATAATGCACCTGTACCGTCATATTTAGAGGCGATGTTACACTGTCGTTGGGTTTGTTAATACGCTATTAATTCATATTCTAACACTCCATAAACATTCGGACACACCTGTAGCGAATGGAACACAGATGAGCGACCTACACCGAAAACGACAATTCTTTGTTTTGCACAAATCTTCGGTTGCAATGTATGCCTTAGGCGAAACTCACTATGTTCCACAACCACTTAATTTAAAGTCATCTACCTTCCGTAAAGGCATGGACCTCATTAAATACTGGAGAAGTTATCAATAAAAGTTACACGACTATATAAAAATTGAATAGGCATTCTTGTCCAATTATTATCGTCATGCGATCTGCATGGGATGATTTCTTCTTCTTCTTCAGATGTCATGTCTGCTGACTTTGGCGATCACAGCCCTCCACGCATGATGATGACTACAAACACTATTACTCCAACGTTGACACCTTCGTTTTCGATTTTTGCTCTCGATGGGTTTTACTGCGTATTGCCTCCTATACACACGAAGATGACAAGGAGCAGCAGCGCATCCAGGGAGTCTTAGGGGTCTCAAGACCCCACCTAGGTCATGAAGGGGGGTCTTAGACCAGGATTGGTGCAATTTTGTGTAACTAGGTACATTGCAATTGAAAAATTATATATTTTAATTGAAATTGAGCTTGTATGATGCTGTATAATTTACTATTGCAATTGGCCAGGTCTATGCCAGCAATGATATTATATATATATATATATATATATATATATATATATATATATATATATATATATATATATATATATATATATATATATATATATATATATATATATATATATATATATATATATATATATATATATATATATATATATATATATATATATATATATATATATATATATATATATATATATATATATATATATGTGTATGTGTGTGTGTGTGTGTGTGTGTGTGTGTGTGTGTGTGTGTGTGTGTGTGTGTGTGTGTGTGTGTGTGTGTGTGTGTGTGTGTGTGTGTGTGTGTGTGTGTGTGTGTGTGTGTGTGTGTGTGTGTGTGTGTGTGTGTGTAAAGACCCTGGGTTTCCCAGTCGTTAGGAACCATCTCTCTGTCTCACTGGTGGGGTCCAAATGAATGCAGAGAATTACATTTGGCACCAGCTTGGCCGCATAAATTGCTGGGAGGATGGCATGGTTGGTTCGAAATAATATATACTTTATACAGCAAGGCTTACGACTGTGCTAATGTCGTATAGTAAATGGCATTGAAGATAGCACTATCAACATAACATGTGCATCGTCATATGGTATTTACAATTTAAAACATAAATCATGTAACAGTGTTGTAATAATTGCATAAACACATTTATATGGTCACGTAAACGTGTTCATCTAGTTGTTTGTAACTATACCATGTATGGAAGCGAAGTTGACGTGTGCCGTAAAGATATACGACAGCAGTGCATTTTAAGTCGCATAGATATGATGATGATGTCCGACTGGTTTCAACGTCTGTAAAGTTGACTGAATAATCATAAATGGAAATCCATGGTTCCAGAGTCCGCCGTGGCAGACATGACTAGCTGATCAAGATTGAAGTTGTGTTCCTCTATATGTATTTTAAACAACGTTAGTAAACAATAAATAAATAACTTAAAATACAGAAATTGTTATAAATTACTCGTGTGTTACACAACGTATAATATATGACTATTTCCAAAATGTCCGAGGACCCAGTAACTGCTTGACTACACAACAAGCATGATACCAATAAATATAAACATATATATATATATATAAATAATAATAAAGGTATAAAGGTATTGTAGAGTTATTCTCTGGAACTGCATGCGCGCACCCCTAGTGTCGTAGCCCGTATGTGAATCAGATACGCACCAAGTGGCGTTTTCCGAGTTGCATACAGCGTACATTGCGCGATTGTGCGACTGCAATTTTCTGCCTTTGCAAGTATAGTAAGTATATAAGTAAACATCTGGGAATAAGTTCGAGACAAAGAGCCTGCTACACAACTCTATTTGGGTGACGTAGGACTCTACCTTGTCACCAGCATAATTGAAAATATGGCTTTACGGAATTAACTTCCTTACAAAGTGTCTATTTTGACATACATTTTGCATTTTGTTTCATACATCTAGCAATATATATATATATATATATATATATATATATATATATATATATATATATATATATATATATATATATATATATATATATATATATATATATATATATATATATATATATATATATATATTACTTAAACGTAAGCTTACCGAAGCTAACTTGGCACTTCGCTATTGATGCAAAAACTAAGCACTGGTGTGACTTAATAAATATAATGTCATGCACAACATGAATAAACGTTGCCGCCATCCAACACACGACAATGAATGATTGTTCGTGCACAATTAGTCGTAGTTGGTCGGTTCATTGATTGAGTTGAAGCAACCAGACATCAGTCTTCACAATTGTCGCCATCCAACACACAACAATGAATGATTGATCGTCCAGAAATACTTAAACGTTATGTCCGACAATGATGCCATTTCGTCTCAATAAATGCGTCTTGTCATTTAAGCTATTTTAAAAGTGCACAATTTGCCGTAATTGGTCGGTTTAATGCATGCGTTGAAGCAACGTATTTGGCGAGAAAGAGTAGAACTCTGTTGTCACAAACTTGCGGAGGATGGGCGCCCGAGGAGTCGTGATGTACTGCAAGATTGCAACATAGTTGGAGAGTGTTGGTGATTGCTGATTGGACAGAAACTAAACCAGACACCGGTATGAACCAGTTCTGGCGTTACGCAGTTGTCTCGTTAGCGAATCAACACAGGCCTGTTGATAGCATGGCCAGTATCTGGCAGGTATAAAAGAGGCCCGAGACCGCCCTTGTGCACTTCACGATCTTCAAGTGACCGAGGTACGTACCACGTTGATGTCAGCAGTTACACTTTAAACTGTAACTTGTACGTTACTGGACGATAATAATGTTTCGGCAATTGTTTATTGTTAACTGTGTTCAACGTCATACAGTATTAATTAGATTCTATAAAATGTGGTTGGGGATTTTGCATTGCCGTGTAATTAAAATATTGTGTGTAACATTAAGCGTAAGTTGAATATAGCTATTAACAAATAAGTTTGTCTTGGAAAACGTTATGAGACTTGACATATTGTCTGCGGTTCGCTGTTCTTCTGAGTATTTCCACGCGTGTAAGCATACTTGTTTATATAGTGCGAAGCGTAGTATATTTTGTTAATATTATTACGTTGCATTTTCACTTAGAGTAATGCAGATAATAACGCGTAGTTTTTTGGGGACATTGACTATTGGAAAGAATCCAATGGTTATATATCGGCTATGTGTGGGTGGACGTCGTCAAGTCTGGGTGCGAGAAGTCCTGGACTGAGGTCCAGTTTTAGTTTTGAGTGTAGGGGATGTACGAAGATGAAGGAACTAGAGGTGGAGTTGGAAGAGCTGAGGCTGCTCGTTGTGGCAATGGTGGGAAGGGAACAGGGGGGTTGTGCCAGTAGTTCCGGTGGGGGAACAGTAGATGATAAAGTGGGGAAAGACACAGGAGATGCTAGGGAGAGCTCACCGCAGCCTGGGAGGAAGCTGAGAGGAGAGAAGGTGACAGGTCGTAGGGAGACAGGACGTAAGGAGACGGGAAGGAAAGGAATGGGAGGGAAGACAACCGGAGTGAAGGAGAGGGGAGTAGGGGAGACAGGAGGGAAGGAGAATGGAGTGGGGGAGACGGGAGGGAAAACAACCGGAGTGACGGAGAGGGGAGTGGGAGAGACAAGAGCAAAGGAGTGGGAAGTGGGGGAGACAAGGGGTCAGGACAGAATGTGATGGAGGGGATCGAACGGAAGAGTTATTCTGCAGCAGTGATAGAGGGGGTGAGGAAGAGAGCGAGGGTGTTTGTGGGGGATTCGATAGTTAGGAAGACCGACATAGTCTTAAACAAGGAAAATGATGTGGTGGTCTGCTTGCCTGGAGCCAAAACAGAGGCGATAACTGAGAGGGTAAAAAACATCGTAGGCTCGGGTAAGGGTGGATCTGTTTTAGTACACGCAGGGACAAATAACGTAGAGAGGGAGGGTACAACTGCCATAGTTAGGAAATATAGGCAGTTGGTCAGAACACTAAAACAGACGGGGGTTGAGCAGGTAATACTGTCAGGGATTTTACCTGTAATGGGCAGGAGGGGTCACAAATATCGAAATTGTCGGGGGATGGCAATTAACATGTTAGTCCAGAAGCTATGTAGGGAAGAGGAAGTTGGATTTGTGGATTTATGGGGAAGTTTTGTTGGGAGGGCTGATATGTACATGAAGGATGGGCTTCATCTAAGTGGAAAGGGGGCGGCAGTATTCGCGGACAAACTTTCAGCAGCAGTAGATAGTGACTTGGGTACAATGACAAATATTTTTGGAAGTAAACATTGTTTAAACTAGAAGTGCAGGGGGTTACCTAGAGGTGTCTCAAGCAGAACAAGAGGCCACTAGCACAGATAAACCAATATCAAATCATCCGAAAAACATCTCTGAAAAAGGTTATAGATGCGTATGTTTAAATGCAAGGAGCATAGTAAATAAGAAAAACGAATTAAACATTTTGGTAGAAGATATTGACCCTCACATAATTGGTATAACTGAATCATGGGCCAACATAGATATAACATATGCTGAATTAGGATTGACAGGATATGTAATGTTTAGGAAAGATCGAATAGGAAGAAGGGGCGGGGGAGTTATTTTATATGTTAAAGAATCTATTCAGGCTTATGAAATAAAACTAGAAAGGGAAGCAGATTGCGATGAAGCTGTTTGGTGCAAAATTGTTTCAGGAAATTCAAAATTAACTATTGGATTAGTTTACCGAAGTCCAAACATAAACGAAGAGGACAACACAAAAATAAAAAACGCTATAAAGGAAGTTAGTAAAGGGGAATGTATCATAATGGGAGATTTTAACCATGGACACATACAATGGAATTCTCTAGAGAGCACAGGGATTGAGGACCAACAATTTCTATTTTTAATCCAGGATAGCTTTCTTACTCAGCACGTACTAGAACCAACCAGGGGAGAAAATGTATTAGATATAGTTTTGTCATCACAAAAAGAATTAGTGGACAATGTAAAAATATTTGAACCATTGGGTAATAGTGACCATAATCAAATACATTTTGACATCAATGTAAAATCAGAAAGTAAAAATAAGAAAACGTACAAGAGAAACTTCCACAAAGGTAACTACAAAGATATGAGAAAATACTTAGCAAAGCTAGATTGGAATAACATGCTGATGAATAAGACCGCAATTGAATGTTGGAATATCCTAAAATATGAAATTGAGAGTATCATCGATAAATTTGTTCCCTTCCAAAAACAAGGAAAACGGTGTAGAAAGAAACACTTGTCAAAAGAGGCTATTAGAAAAATAATGCTAAAACAAACTATGTGGAGGGTTTATAGGCGTACCAGAATGGAAGAAGTCTATGCAAATTACAAATAGGCACTTAATGCATCTACAACTGAAATCAGACAATCTAAAAGAAGCTATGAGCAAAAACTAGCATGTAACATAAAAAATGACATCAAGAGTTTTTATGCATATGTCAGGAGTAAACAAAACGTACAAGACAAGGTTGGACCTCTAGAAGACAGTGCTGGAAATATAGTATCACAGGGGTTTTTAATGGCGGAAGACCTAAATGGTTACTTCAGTTCAGTGTTTACCAAAGAAAATATTAGTTCATTACCAGTTGCTGATGCTAAATTTCAGGAGGCTAAATCTGACTATTTAGATCCATTAGTTGTAACTCCAGAATTGGTAGCTAAGAAAATAAAGGCAATGAAGGATAACAAATCACCGGGAGTGGATGGGATTCCTCCAAAATTACTAATGGAAACAGTAGAACAAATCAGTATACTACTTGCAAGAGTATTCAACTTGTCATTAAAAGAGGGAGGTGTTCCGTTTGAATGGAAAGAAGCAAACATCATACCATTATTTAAAAAGGGTTCGAGAAATAAGTCAGAAAATTACAGACCAGTGAGTTTAACGTCAGTGATTTGTAAATTATTAGAAAGGTTAATTAAAGACCATATGGTGGACTTCCTCGTTAAGCATAAATTATTAAATTCATCTCAACATGGATTCCTTAAAGCGAGGTCATGCTTAACAAATACGTTATGTTTTTTTCAGAAAGCTTTTGACAAAGTGCCACATCAAAGATTACTACTTAAATTAAAAGCCCATGGTATCGGGGATAGCATAACTGACTGGATAGAAGAATGGCTGACTGACAGAAGACAACGAGTTGTAGTAGATGGAGAAGTTTCAAATTGGAAATCGGTTTTGAGTGGGGTACCTCAAGGATCAGTATTAGGACCTATATTATTCTTAATTTATATCAATGACTTGGACGACAGTATAACAAGTAACGTACTGAAATTTGCGGATGACACAAAACTGTTTAGAAAGGTTAATACTGATGGTGATAAACAACATTTACAAAACGATCTAGACAGATTAGTGAAATGGTCTGAGAAATGGCAGATGTTGTTCAATTTTGGGAAATGTAAATGCCTACATACAGGGCATGGGAACTTGAATGTAAACTATAAAATGAGAGATACTGTTCTGGGTACTACTGTAAAAGAAAAGGACTTAGGAGTTACAATAAGCGCTGATATGAAAGTTTCGGAGCAGTGTGGTATTGCAGCTTCAAAGGGTAATCAAATTCTTGGATTGATTAGAAGAAACATAACATACAAGGGAAAAAGTTAATTATACCTCTTTATAAAGCAATAGTTAGACCTCATTTAGAATACTGTATACAAGCACGGAGACCATATCGTAAGAAGGATATAGATACGCTTGAACGCATACAAAGGAGAGCAACTAAAATGATTCCAGAACTGAGATACCTTAGTTATGAAGAACGCCTGAATGAATGTGGTTTAACAACTCTAGAGATAAGGAGGTTAAGAGGAGATCAGATTGAAGTTTTTAAGATATTGAATGGTTATGAAAATATTGATAGAAATATGTTTTTCTCACTCAAGAAGGATAGCAGAACTAGAGGACATGAGGTAAAATTAGTAAAGGATCAATGTAGATTGGACATCAGGAAGCACTCGTTCTCACAGAGGACAATAAATGAATGGAACAAATTGTCTACAGATTGTGTAACTGCTAGCAGCGTGAATATGTTTAAAAACAAGGTTGACACATATCTCAGGAGGGCGGGTTATAAGTAGATGAACATTGTTGGACTCTCGATAAGCCAATGGCTTCCTTGTCCACTTGCCATCTGGGCCTTTGGCTTGGATGGCAAATCTTGTTAAATCTTGTTAAATGTGTTACGTCTAAACAAGTTCATTATCTTACGTTTCATGAAAAAAATATTAACGTTATTTAGTCTTTGACTCTCGCAAAATGTATCATAACTAACATATTTTTAATTATAAAGACAACACAATATGAACACAACAACATCAGTGGCTATATAAACAACACACTGGTAGACATATTTCATTGAATTTCACTGTGACATTGTGACAATAGTCCAGTACGATTTCACATGCTTTCGCGTATACACAATTACAGTTGTCCATTACTGTACGGTTTCACGTATTCCCATACCCTCACTTTTTTTCTCATCGGAAAGACACATCTTTTCCAAATCTCCTCCCGTAATCGGGCGTTAAGTGAACAGACAAGTTGTGCCCAATTTGTTGTGTAAAGACAAGGTTGGTCGCCGGTGTGGTATAGGGTACGAACCTACTATTACCTAGTCCAGAGGTGAGCCCCAAAAACCTCTGAGCAACTGTGATATATGTTGACATTTGCAATCTATTTGCAATTGTTTTGTTGTACAGTTTCAGAATATCGATACAATGAAGACGAGTTGTTTGCCGTGGTTGTGCCTTCTTGTGACCGTCGTCGTGGTCGTTCACGCCGGTAAGTCATCTCCAGTAATTACACAACCCTCGGTCTCTTACCTTCTTGTGACCGTCGTCGTGGTCGTTCACTACGGTAGGTCACCTCCAGTAATTACACAACCCTCGGTCTCTTACCTTCTTGTGACCGTCGTCGTGGTCGTTCACTCCGGTAGGTCACCGCCAGTAATTACACAACCCTCGGTCTCTTACCTTCTTGTGACCGTCGTCGTGGTCGTTCACTCCGGTAGGTCACCGCCAGTAATTACACAACCATCGGTCTATTACCTTCTTGTGACCGTCGTCGTGGTCTTTCACTCCGGTAGGTCACCGCCAGTAATTACACAACCCTCGGTCTCTTACCTTCTTGTGACCGTCGTCGTGGTCGTTCACTCCGGTAGGTCACCGCCAGTAATTACACAACCCTCGGTCTCTTACCTTCTTGTGACCGTCATCGTGGTCGTTCACTCCGGTAGGTCACCGCCAGTAATTACACAACCCTCGGTCTCTTACCTTCTTGTGACCGTCGTCGTGGTCGCTCACTCCAGTAGGTCACCCCCAGTAATTACACAACCCTCGGTCTCTTACCTTCTTGTGACCGTCGTCGTGGTCGTTCACTCCGGTAGGTCACCGCCAGTAATTACACAACCCTCGGTCTCTTACCTTCTTGTGACCGTCGTCGTGGTCGTTCACTCCGGTAGGTCACCGCCAGTAATTACACAACCCTCGGTCTCTTACCTTCTCGTGACCGTCGTCGTGGTCGTTCACTCCTGTAGGTCACCTCCAGTAATTACACAACCCTCGGTCTCTTACCTTCTTGTGACCGTCGTCGTGGTCGTTCACGCCGGTAAGTCACCTCCAGTAATTACAGAACCCTCGGTCTCTTACCTTCTTGTGACCGTCGTCGTGGTCATTCACTCCGGTAGGTCACCTCCAGTAATTACACAACCCTCGGTCTCTTACCTTCTTGTGACATAAAGGTACCTACAACAACAACTATTTTCTTCAAACCATAACTATTGAGATTACTTACTCTCAACGTTTCGGCTGCCATCGGCCGCCTTCATCGGGAATTCTGGGACGACTAGTTCTTCTTCTGCTCGCCAGTTGACGTGGCAAGGAGGTCGTTCCATACGTGGCTGAGTCAGTATCCCCTCGGCTCGATTCATGATTGGAGTCGTCTTTCTGATTCATGATTGGAGTCGTCTTTCTGATTCATGATTGGAGTCGTCTTTCTGATTCATGATTGGAGTTGTCTTTCTCATTCATGATTGGAGTCGTCTTTCTCATTCATGATTGGAGTCGTCTTTCTCATTCATGATTGGAGTCGTCTTTCTCATTCATATGACCTCTTTAATCCATCTTGCGTTTTTGTTGCTCTCTCTGTCTATCACCAGTGTTCCCCCAGTATATGATGCAATTGTTTCTGTATGTATGGTTTGGTATTGCAGACTTACGCTCTGCTGTCGCTGGCTCTCTATTTTATTCCGTAGTAAACCGTCTGGTTGTGTTCCTCGAGTCTTGTTCCAAATGTTCCTCCTGTTTCGCCAATGGACGTGTGGCTTCAGCTCTTAGGTGGGATCTGTATTCACAGTCTGTCTTTCTACTGTTTTGCACTTTGTCATTTGGATGCACTAGTATTAGTTTTATGTTTTGATGAGGACTCACAGTGTAGTGATTTCATGATGTTTAAAAAACCGTTGTACGGGTTCTGCTACTAATTTGACGTACGGGAGAGTGGCCATACCTGCATTCTTATCCTTCCTTTCCTTGGTCTTTCCCTTTTGACTTTGCTGTTCTTTCATCTACTTTGTGGTCCAACTTAGGTACCCACATCTTTCTAGAACCTTGGTGATGTACTCCACGTCTTTTGCTCGGTCCTCTGGCTCTAATGCTGTTGCATCTACCCAATAATGTTTTGATGACACCAGTTTCTGATGCAACGGATGGTGAGAAGTGAAGTTCAGATATTGGTATGTTGGTGTCTTCTTCCGATACACTAGGAGTTTCACAGTTCCATCCTATAAACCAGGAGTTTCACAGTTCCATCCTATTTTCGTACCGTAAGTGTGTCCAGGAAAGGCAGGGAGTTATCGCTCTCTTTTCCCTGTGTGAACTTAATGCTGCTTGTGGGGCCTGTACTACAGAGACGCTTTGTCAGTTCTTGTTCATATCCCTTCCGCACTACTTCCATCACATCATATACATATCTCTACCATAGTTTCGGTTTGCATGTTACTAGTACTGTGAAAAAACATGGTTTCGATGTTATAAAAACTTTTGGTGATTTTGATTTTCTGCTGGTGTGTACAAACTATCAACGCATGTGACTATACTTTATTGTCGGTGTTGCACCCATTGTGTATATGTGTTGGCTGAGTTGTTGTGAAGTTTTTGTAGAAGGCCGACGTAAATTATGCAAACAAAGCATTATTCCATTGTTATTCTTAGCTACACTGTGGTCAACTTGCCCCACACCAAGTGTGAGTTGAGCCAGTTTACAAACCCTGTTTGAATCAGCTACATATAATTATTTATACATACTAGATATATTATCTTGACACAAAATGATCTACCATCAAACAGTTTTGAATTAGAGAAACACTGCCTTCATCTTACGTTATGTCAACTCTGGAACAGCTCGTCATTCAAACAGCATTGACGTTGCATAATAATGTAGAACAATTCTAAATAGTATGCTACTCGCGACACTAACTTCAAGATCGAACCCTTGTCTTTTGCAACAAGCCATGTTGCTGTAGACACATATATGTCTAGCTAAACTGTACATTGGTTTTTGTATAGAATAAAACAACTTAACGTTGCCTCTACGGCTTTCCTACATTACATACGAGAAAACTAAGAGACAGTATGACGTATGTCATCGAAATAGTTGGTTTAATTAGCCCGAACGAAGGACCGACACCTTTAGCGTATTTGATTTTATGGTGACCAAATGTCATTAAGAATCGGGCTACGTTCATGCTATGTGTGTTGTAGGTCGTAGTCCGGCAGGACCAAAAACAATCCTGCTGAATCATGCACATACGAAGTACGTTGCGCTGAATAACAATGCCGCCGTTATGAGTGAAACACCAGTGCAGTTTCAACTGGTTCGTCTCGGACTAACGGAGGCCGCCAACACCGTCTCTATCAGGTCCTCGGAGAAACCCGGCTGGTATCTCCGTCACTACGGCTATCGTTTGTATTCGGAGTCAATGGCAAACCCAAGGAATCCACACATCTTTGACATAGATGCGACCTTCTTCGAAAGTCCGAACTACTTCGGTGGCTTCACAGCGTTCCAGTCCGTCAACTACCCTGCGTACTACATTTCCGTCAACAACGAGCAACAGGTGTTCATCCGCCGAGGTGAAGACAATTCCTTCAAAGAAAGTGCCAGTTTCGCCATTGGTAAGTTGTCATAGATCTGCTCGTTCGTGATCAGTTGGAATACGGACGAGCACAGCGTATCTTAAACATACCTAGTCATTTTAGCCGCTTAATGAACACATACAATTTATGAGTGTTATCTATCGAGAGTTTGAATAAATCATCAAACAGTTGGACTCTCTCGACGGCGCAGAATGACAAAAGTATCCGAGATGGCATAAACGAAGCATATGTAGTTTGCAAAGCGAAGTTTTATGGAATAGTTGGTTAGTGGAACAGTTATGGACACAAGTATATTATCTAGATGGTTGTATTTGGGTTAGTTGTGAAACTAAAAATTATAATAAATTATATTTAACAAAATGCAAAAATTACAAGGCGACGTACGACACTTATAAAGGAAGCGTGCGAGGCGGGTGCGCGCTTGCTGGCGCCGCGCATGGACGTATCGCAGTACTACTTCAAATAATTGTCTTCTCTGTCATTGTGCCTTTCAGTAGAAAAACTTTATTCAGAAGTATATGTGGCCTCATAACATGTGGTGCTTACGCTTGCATGGTTAATTTTAGTGTGCTTACTTTCATGACACTGAAATTCATAGACTCAATCACCATGTCTTAATTGACTAAAAGACGTGTACTGCAATAACAAAATGAAATTTTAAAACTGTCAATTTTCTACTACAGTTTTGCAAACGGGTCTGTTTTAGGAACAGAAGCGTCTCTTCTGTCGTTTGACACAAAGACGTTCGTTGCGCTGAACAACACTGCCGCCATTATGGATACGACACCAGTGCAGTTCTACCTGGTTCGTCCAGGACTAACTGGAGCCGCCAACACCGTGTCTATAATGTCCGCGGAGAAACCTGGTTGGTATCTCCGTCACTACGGCTATCGTTTGTACTTGGAGCCAATGGCAAGCCCAAGGAACCCACACATCTTTGACGAAGACGCGACCTTCGAAGAGCGTCCCGACGCCTTCTACTACGGCTTCACGGCGTTCCAGTCCGTCAACTATCCGCAGTACTACATTTCCGCCAACAGCATGCAACAGTTGCACATCCTCCAACTTTCCGACACCAGTTCCTTCAAGAAGAACGCCAGTTTTGCCACGGAAGTTGCATTTGCTCCACAGTTCTGAAGGTATATGTTAATTGAATACGGTGATCCATGTTTACGTACTATTCGTGTGATATTTACAGCGAAACAAAAGTTGTGGTTTTGGGGCTATGCGCCTAAGATATAACAAAAACTAAACAGGTACAATGTTAACCAGCGGGACCGATAAGATCATGTGCAGTTCTATGAAATTGGGGTAACGTAGACTATAAGTGACGTATTAAGGGAGGCCTACTTAGAACCAACGCAGTCTCAAATAAACGTGTTATTTTGCCATAGTATTTTTAATTGTAGTTACAAATGGTTATGTTTGAGTAACTCTTATAAGTGCATAGGCCGAAAACCATGACTTTTGTTTCGCTTTAAAATTTAATAACTTGAGCATTTTTTAAATACAAAATGGGGGCTATTGCCTTTATTTGTCCTCAGCCACAACAATGTGCCTCCAATCCTGGCCCCATTCTGCCTCACCAGCCCTTATACTGTTTGTATGTCAGGTATAATTCTTTTGTATGGGTATTTTTGGTCAATTTTAACTGGGGCCAGGTTCTGAAAGGGCAATGGATTTAGAAAGCAACAGTTTCGATAAAAGGGCAGTTTGCTGGTATGGTAACAGCCCACAGGCCCAATTTGTGGATCACTCGGACTGAGCTTCTGAAACACTTACATTTACGTAGGTCAATGTATTAGGTAGTAGACAGGCGAGTCCTGGACTTGGCAAAGTGAGCAAGGTTTTGTTGAGCAGATTATGTGAAAATGTACACACTTTGTTTGCCACATTAATGGCACCTTCTACTGAATGCCAAATCTGCTGTAGCACACAACATTTCAAAAAACAAACCATTTTTATACGAACAGAGTCCCTTTGGACCAGTTATGGTGGGTGTTTTTGACCAGTTAATTTGTGCACCAAACCTATGCCTTAATACCAGGATTGGTGCAATTTTGTGTAATTAGGTACATTGCAATTGTAAAATTATATATTTAAATTGACATTGAGCTTGTATGATGCTGTGTAATTGACCATTGCAATTGGCCAGGTCTATGCAAGCAAGGACATTATATATATATATATATATATATATATATATATATATATATATATATATATATATATATATATATATATATATATATATATATATATATATATATGAATATCCTGGCACATTTGTTTTATTCATATCTGTGTCTTTATTGTAGATAAATGCACGGTTCTGCAACATGTCAGCAGAAGTATGCTGGATTGGACAAGGACTACGGTTACCTACTCGGAAGAAACAAATGTTTAGCCGGAAAACCTGTGTTAATAACACCAAGGTTGATTATCAAATAAACGTGTTGCATTAAAAGGAGTGTTTACTTTTTGCTACAAGATTCGTCGTATAGTGACGGACTTGTCCACTGGCTTTATTCTAGACCGAACCAAAAGGCTTAGAAGTTAGATATACCAACAAAATCTCGCACAGTCATTTGTCCAAGTGCAAAGTATTCGAAATGTCCTGCATTTGATGTGTTTTCTTGTTTGACAATAGTGGCTTTGCATTATTAATTTGCTATAACTTTGTTGTAAACAACATATTTAAAAGGAACATTTTAAAAGCGAATTAAACCATGTTATTTTTAACTGAACTATACCAAATATCCTCAACTCTTGTGTAATAAACACAACAACTGGCAAGGCATTTAAAATTGTTCTTTGCATGCAATGGTGCATTTGCAAAAGAGAACCCTTAAAAAATTTACCATGTGAAGAAATCCCATTTACTTTCATAAAATTATCGTAGGAATAGTATTGCTAATATTTCACATTGTAAATACCTCTCAAAAAACTTTTTTATATTCTTTCCGAATATTTCGACAGATGCACTTGGTGTTCGTCGATGGACTGATGTCATCTGCCTGGGGTAGATGCATGGGGGTGCACTCAGTGATACAACACCAATATGCCACATTAAGCCTACCATCAACATCTCATTGAGACACAATGTAGCAACCATCAACACTTTGGTTACTGGGTACACAATGAGGCAACCATCAACACTTTGGTTACTGGGTAAACAGTGTGGCAACCATCAACACTTTGGTTACTGGGTACACAGTGTGGTAACCTTCAACACTTTGGTTACTCGGTAAACAGTGTGGCAACCATCAACACTTTGGTTACAACTAAAATCTATTATGACTATTATGCCAGTGGCTTACTCAGAATGTGCTCTAAAAGTTGGAGATTCCAGTCATTTCTCCGGTTCACTGAGTGCTGACATGTAAACCAGCACAACAGATAAGGGCACGCACAGTTCTATGAAGATCGGATAATGTACACTACCACTGACATACTTAGTGAGGCCAACATACACAGAACCAATGCAGTCTCAAACAAACTTGCTATTTTGTCAGAAAGAGGATTAGTTTAGTAAACAAACGACCAAAATATGTTACATAAGTTGAGTTGGGGTGCAAACAGCATAGCCATATCCTAATGGCATGTATCAGAGTAGGTGTAAACTATATTTTCATTTGGCAAGCGAATATTGCCAGACTATGACACTCGTGACATAAGGTTATGTAACAGTATGGTGCGGCCCATGAAATTAAGATGTTGTGCGTTCAACAAGTTTTTCACAGTAAACCACTGATGTGATATTTTTAATTGTAGTTACAAATGGTTATGTTTTAGTAACTCTTATAGGTGCATACGCCAAAAACCATGACTTATGTTTCGCTTTAAGTAGAGACCACTGTAACCGTCAACCGTCCACCATTCTTGTTCCCTTTCACTTCAATTAGAGTGGTCATTGCATCCCTTGACCGCTGCAGATAAAATTGTATCTTGCCAACTTTCATCTGTTGTCCGCCAAGGTTGGGGTGGTATTTGGGGTAATACAATCTACAACAAAGGGGTCACACAAAGGTAATAACCCAGGTGATAGCACAAGTTGTACCCACAAATTTTGCAAAAATGTCAACAACTGACATAACTGGGCTGACGTTATTTTGTTTTTACTGACGTCTTTATGTACAAAAAAAATTCTAACAAAAATTAAGGTAACTATTACAATTTGATGGTTCAGTGAACAAATGTAACAATAATCTGCAATCACTAAAAAAAGGATGATATGCTGAAGTCATTCATACTTAAACACAATATAACCTGCTAACAGCTCAATACAGTCGCGCCTCGTTATAAAGCGATTGTCGGGGTCCACGATAGTGGATCGCGTTGTAAGCGAGGGGCGTTAGGTGTTCCCATATCTCCCACCAGGGGTACCACGAACAGCAATTAATATGCCACGCCGCCACTGGTCGCTGCCGCTGTGACGAAGCCCTGTTGTCCCACACGGTTTATAAAGCTTATTTAGAGTAGAATGTTAACGTTAATGTGTGTTGTATCGATTTAAAAATGTCATACTTTATCGAATATTGAACTGAATACAATACATGTGTATGGAATTTTGGCATACAAATAATCTGTTACGATAGACTGACTGATCGCCGCCATTGCGAGGAAGCCCTGTTGTCCCGCACGGTATATAAAGTTTATTTAGAGTAGAATATTAACGTCAATGTGTGTTGTATCGATTTTAAAATGTCAAAATGTTGACTTGAATCAAATACATGTGTGTGGAATTGTGGAATACAAATTGACAATAATCTATCGATGGACTAACTATATGACGCGTCACTGTGAGTAATGCTCATCGAAAACAATAACCTGGAGACGAGCAGCGGAACATGTGCGTATGAGTTTACGCTTGCAGCACAAACATTTATTAAACATAGTAGCTTCACTTCATCTATTCGGGAACGCGCATCTCCTGAGACAGTTTGCATTGCGATTCACCCTTTCGTATCCGGATGACCAAATCTAACTTTTCGCGAACCATGTACGCCATGCGTTTTGGCATAGCGAAGATTCGAGAACAGCATTTGTGATGTGTGTAACAGACTAACGGAAGGCTAATGATACTTCGTTGCTGTTTCACCCGAGTTTTACATTGCTGTTGCCTGCTCTATTGCATTTAACAATATTTTACTCAACTTTTATTTCAATGCACTGAGTTATTTGCATGTATCGGTATTCAGTAAGAATGGTTTAATCTTGCCGCCTGAAGCGACTCGCTATAACGGGTTAAACTTCACTGTTTTTAATCGATTTGAAGGCGCAGGAGCGAATTGGCTCTGATGTATAAATTACTACTTAATGTGTGAATGCTTTATTCACATGCAATGCATTTGTGTGAATCACCATTGCAATTAACAAGTTGCCCGGCCGAAGCCAACGCCAGCGAAACACGACTGATGGCAGCCCAACCAATTCACACCTGGCGGCAGAAAGTCGGGGTCCACTACCGACCGCGTTATATCAGAATCTGTGTAATAACAGGGCGCGTTATAACGAGGCATAACTGTATAATGGAGTTACATGGTCAACAGATGGCGCTACGTGGTGCCATGCAATAGTGACCAATCAACTACGTTCAGCATTGTGTTATCTGAGACGGCTGGTTCAATACTCGCAGTGTGAGCTGGCAACACAGTTTACCATTTTCTATTATGCAAACTACCACACTCATTATGATTTCTGTTTAATGCAGCACCGCGTCTCTGGAACAACCTGCCTCTTGCCGTGGGTGCTACAGACTGCAATAACAGCTTTAAGAAGCAGCTTAAGACTCTTCTTTTTAAACTTGCATGTTCTCTTTAAACAAGATTTGTGTGCAGTTATGGACTCATGTCACTCTATCTAGTGTTTAACCGTGTCTGTAGTGTTTACGATATGGTCCTACATTATCTGTGTGAACACTTGAAGGGAGCTTCCTAAATTGTCTGTGCCACATGTAGAGTTGATGTTAGTGTGGCTGTGCTATGTATCAACACAACGTGCATCGACTGGTATTGTGACCTGCTTAATTGAAGTGGCCGTCTAGTAGAAAGGAGGTAGCCATCTTGTTAATGTATCACAAACTTGATCGCCAGGAGTCAACACTGTTATGAGCCATAACTAAGTTTCAGTTGAACTTCATATGTAATTAAGGATGTATTGTGACAGTTACACTGAGTCTCTGCGGGCTGTGAACAGGTATAAATTATAGTTGCACTAGTTGTAGCAAAGATACTTTGTACATGCTGAATGTTGTTTAAACCGACTCAGTATCCTGCTATAGTTGTTCAGTTGAGTTGTACACACTACCCAGGCATCATGTCTACAAGTTACAGTGTATTTACTGGAAGAAGTTGTACATTAGTGATTGATCCTGATAAGATTGAATGTTTTACCTATTTTATCATTTTGAAACTACTACTAAATGTAACTGCAGAGTTGACAAGTTGTATTATTTAATGGTTACGTTTATCTTACATATGTGCAGTAGATATTAAGGTGTGCTGGACATGATGAATGTGATTAACATGTACGTTGTATTGTTGTACCCAGAATCATACACATTTATTTGTATTACAATTATCTTCCTTGCATATAGTAGATATCAGTGAATGACATATATTTTGTCCTGATTGATGTGCGCAGTGAATTGTATTACACTGGATTATATGCAACATTGGTTGTGTTGTTACAGGGTCAAAGTATACACAATAAATACTTTTGAGCCACATTATTGGAGATTCCTTCCTCACTTGAAGGGAGCCCAGATTGAAGGGTGGATAACGTCGCGCGTGTGGCTCGGGACAGTAATTAGTATTTTGATGTGACATATATTGTATTTATTGTCAATATTATTTTAATGCTTTAAACGTCGGGCGCGGTGGTTGTGTAGTAGAGCGTCAGATTTTCGGTTGTGGGGGACCGGAGTTCGAGTCTATCTACTACCATTTCGAAACTTGGGCACACTGCCGGTGTCTTCCGGAAGATACATTAAAAGCTGTTGATGCTAAAGCCAGGGGAAGCAAAATACCCCACACAGGGGGTAAATATGTAACCTGCTGCGGCCTCCATCTCTCATGAGGTACTGTAGAAGCGTCCATTATATGGCTCAATCAATTCTGCTAACTACCTCGCAAGAGGATAAGATTTATTGAATATATAATTCATGTATAAATGTTTTACTTGTGTAGTGGGTTTCTGAATGGCCACAGCTGTCAGATATGTAGTGTAGAAAAAGCTGTAATAGAATTATTATTATTAACTACATTATACCATAAAATGTTATGCAGGTTATCGTTACCGATATGGTTCCAGAGTATTGCAACCGTACTCGAGAGCCTTGATCCAGTGGGAGAGCTGGATGGCAGCATCGAATGCGCAGTCAGTGATTTGTACAACGTAGATGTTGTTTGGATGCAGCAGTTGTTGCTGCCTCTGTAGACAGTTCTCACAGGTCTCCAACACAGCCTCATAGTCTGCCACAACACACACAGAGTCAGTATTACTGAACACAAATCTGCATTTTCATGTAGAAAGCGAACCAAAAGTCATGGTTTGGAGGCAATGAACCTACAATCAAGAATATCACGCCAATGGTTTTCTCATATTTATTTCTATAAATGGGAGATTCTGGTCAAATCTTCGTTTAACTGGGGGTTGACATGTTAACCAGCGTGAATGATAAGCACCTGCACAGTTCTAAGAAATTGGCTAACCTAGACTACCACTGAATGTGACATATTAAGAGTGGCAGGTATATACACAAGTAAGAAAAACTGTTCAATCAAATGCGCTGCCAGAAAGGGACTAGTTTAGTAAACAAAGGCCAAAATATGTTACATACCTCCAGTTTGGATGCATAAAGCATGGCACGACCCATGAAACTATAATAGGCACACAGGCCAAAAACCATGACTTTTATTTCCATTTAACAAGTTAACCTATGATAACACAGGACTTGCATCATAGGTTAATCTTTTGCATACATAGCTGTGTAAACTGTGATAGACTTGTGTTGTCTACTAACCACCACACTTGATTTTGTTATACTAAATTTTTTCTTTTAATATTATCCCTCAAAACCTGTATCAACACAGCAACAATTTGGTTAACAAGACAATTAGCAATTACAGCAAAATATCTCATCTGGCAGTAAAACAAAAGTAGTGTTTTTTTCACCCTTGTCTTTCTTGAGTTGCTTCACTTTCTCTAGGGTCATTTGTGAATGTGCCACACGTTCGCTGTTCTCTCTTGTGTAACTTGAATCAAATTATGTTCTCTTGCAATCATTGTATGTCGCTATGCTTCCATCTGGTACAACATTTTACACACAACACTAGGTCACCTGCCGTAGCAGCTTTTCCTAGAAAGAAGCCGACTAAAACAAACTCGGCATATATAAGTATCAATGTATTGCTGTGTGCCGCATATCAAATGTATGGGTGATAAAATATTTTCTTACATTGATAAAGAGTAATCATTAGGAAAATTAATTTGGCAATATGATTGTGAATTACCATTTAAGAAGAAGAAGAAATGCTTTATTTGACCTCACATAATACATATATATCCATGTTAAATTATAATTTTAAATAATACAGGTGTAAATGGTTGTAAGTAAACATGGTATATATTAAGGTAAACAAACAAATAGGGTCAGGAGACTCCTCTAAGACTTTGATAGTCGCTATCGAGAAGCCACCTTGCAAAATAAAATTAAACTAAATCAGTTGGTCGAACATATATAATTTTTCTAAGAGAAGAGAAAAGAAAGAAAAAAGAAGTGTTCGCGTGCATGTGCTTGTTCGCGTGCATGTGCTTGTTCGCGTGCATGTGCTTGTTCGCGTGCATGTGCTTGTTCGCGTGCATGTGCTTGTTCGCGTGCATGTGCTTGTTCGCGTGCATGTGCTTGTTCGCGTGCATGTGCGAGTTCGTGTATTAATATTCTCGCTTGATTATGTGTGTTTGCAATTTAGGCGCCTTTTAGTATAAGGGTGACATTGGTATTCATTTCTGTGTGTGGCGATAAGTAAAGGGGTATGACTTAATCATAAGATTATTAATTGTTCCATGATAAGAATAGCTGTGTTTTACTTATAATATTTATGATACCATTATATAGTTTGGGAATAAAAAGGTTTTGGGGCATAGTGGAAATATGTAGTTATAAAAAATACAATTCTGTTATTTCTATTTGGATACACTCTTTAGTCAAGTATTGTACACCGTAAACTTCCCACACAGTTAAATGTGTGTAACAGAGGTACTATGCACTCTCATATGGTTTATGTACTGAAGTATTTGCCGCGTGCATGGTTTCTGCGATTGTTTGAAGTTAAAGTTTTACGTAGCGAACAATTGTTGATTTACCATAAAGACCACTACGAACCTTTGATATACGGGGTATTCTGAAAAAATAAAGGCGTTACGTTTCATTCGTGGAGTCGGAGATTAATCACTGAAAGATTGGCGCCCGAGGTGCAAGCCGTCTAGGAGGAAAATGTTAACTTAACCACATACAAAAGTTAGCTCGATTATAGTTAGATACTATGAATTGTGAATTCAAAAACGTTGTGAAGTGGCGTCACTAAATCCAATTAAAGCTCTCTCATGATATGTAGGTAATATGCATTTGCTGCAGACCTGGGGCCGAGTACATTTTCATGAGTAAAGTACACGTACGAGTACATAGGTGATGGCTGACTACGAGTACATTGGTGATGGCTGAGTACGAGTGCATTGGTGATGGCTGAGTACGAGTATATTGGTGATGGCTGACTACGAGTACATTGGTGATGGCTGAGTACGAGTACATTGGTGATGGCTGACTATGAGTATGGGTATATTGCTCAAAGCTGAGTATGAGTACGAGTACATCTTGTATGATATCATAGTAACTCTGTATAGTAATAACAAAGTATTTTATAAAATAAATTTCATTTATATAATTCAGGAAGAGCTGACTATGCAATGGCTGTTGATTACACTTTTTATGAGGAAAACTGAAAAAAACCTTTATGTTTGGGACCAAACTTGGGGTTGCATTCCATTCAAAGTACGATTCGCATTCAAATGCAGATGTTCAGGGTATACTTTTCAAAATAAATTTTATAGCACAACATAACAAGGCAAAGGATATATAACCATTACATCTATATGATATATGAATCAATGAACACTGTTAGGCATGTTGTGGCTGACAGTGACCACAAGTCCTCAAGTAATATTTGTTGAGAGGGTGGATTAGCACCTGCCACATTCCAGGACAAAATTTTGGATGGACATTTTATACTCAGCATCATCTTCTCCTGAAAAAAATATTTTAAAGGTTAAACGAATGGGTTTA
>OY759272.1:37318932-37454006 GCA_963662155.1 Lamellibrachia columna | reverse complement strand
ACTCCCAAGTGTAGCTCCTTGCTCGTCCGGTCAACTTGCCCCGGTCATCTTGACCCGTCGGGTCATTTGTCAGACTGACGTAACACTCAGCATAGACTTAGTGAACTATGTAGAAAACAAGCATTTACTGTAGTTCATAAATGTGCGCTGAAATGGAGAAAATGCGTGGGATTTTGCAGATACACTTGTGTTACTATACCTTGTTTGCTTTAGTGAAACATTATAAAAACAACATTTTGCATAAAATTGCGAATGTTTCCGAGGCGCTGCCAGCTGTTCCCTGTTTTAACACTATTATGCGATTTTCAACATGCTCCATTCGTTGGCTTGCCTCATGTTCCCCTGTACGATACACGTAGGAGGTCAACTTTACACTTACTGTTGTTTAGGCTACGGCTTACCGGCCAAAGCGGGTCCCTGTTGGCAAAGGCTGAGGACCGTTTTGGCAGCACAATGCGGCTACTGTTTTTTTTTTCGCCTTTTTGAATAAGACCGGCAGATGCACATTAAATCTAATATGCACATATCAGAGCACACAAAACTGGCTTATAAACACCAGAGTTTCCATTGTTTCAACGCGCACAAATGGACATATGATATTTGAAAAACATTGCTAATATTTTATGAAAAGTATGAACAATTATATTTTTAGCTCAACGTTGAATTAGCTTTCCACGCTTCAGATCAACTTTCAGTGGTGATCCCTTAGCAGTGAAACCACCATTTTCACCAACAGTAATGCCAAACGGGCGAAAAAGACCATTCCCAGCATCTGTAAGCCCCACGTCTCATTGATAGTTATTTATCACGTAGGTCCTGTTGTAACCACGTTATAAACAAAGCCATAAAGTTGACAAACTGGGCCAACCGTCATAATGACTCGCTGGCGCAGCTCGCACAATGTCATGGCGACCCGGCCACACCGGACGTCGCAATTTGATACAACTGAGACGGGGTATTAGTTTGATTTACGATTGGTATTCGAGCCGTTATCGAAGGTCAATTTAACCATGTTGTACTACATGCGATTTTGACCAATGTTATATATATATATATATATATATATATATATATATATATATATATATATATATATATATATATATATATATACATATATATATATATATATATATATATATATATATATATATATATATATATATATATATACATATATATATATATATATATATATATATATATACATACATACATATATATATATATATATATATATATATATATATATATATATATATATATATATATATATATATATATATATATACATACATACATACATACATACATACATACATACATACAGACAGCAGACAGACAGACAGACAGACAGACAGACATACAGAGATACAGATACAGAAACAAATAAAGAAACAGAGAAACAGAGAGACACAGAATCACAGAGATAGAGAGAGGTGGGGGGAGGGAGAGAGAGAGACATGCAGACAGGCAGACAGACAGGCAGACAGACAGGCAGGCAGATAGACAGACAGAGAGACAGACAGAAAGACAGACAGACAGAAAGAGAGACACTAAGACAACATTACGAGAATTAGTACACATTTTACGATGTGAACGTACTTGGCGAGAATGAGTAGAACTTTGTTGTCACAAACTGGCGGAGGATGGGCGCCCGAGGAGTCGTGACGTATTGCAAGATTGCAACACAGCTGGAGCATTGGTGATTGATGACTGGACAAAAACAATACCAGACACCGGGATGAACCATTTCCGGCGTGAGACGCAGTTGTGTCTTTAGCGAATCAACACGGGCCCACTTATAGGATGGCCAGGGTCTGTCAGGTATAAATGAAGCCCGAGACCGCCCTTGTGCACTTCACGATCTGCTAGTGACTGAGGTACGTACCACGTTGATGTTGGCTATTTTACCTAACCTTTGGCTATCGTTATACTAATACGTTACTGGACGATAATAATGTTTCGGCAATTGTTTATTAGTCAGTGTGTTCAATGTTATACAATATTAATTAGGTTCTATAAAATTTGGTTCGGGATTTTACATTGGCCGTGTAATAAAAACATTGTGTGTAACTGTAAGCGTAAATTGAATATAACTATTAACAATGCGTTTGTCGTGGAAAACTTTATGAGACTTGACATATTTTCTGGGGTTCGTTGGTCTTTTAAGTATTTCCACGCATATAAGAATATTGTTTATGTAGTACGAAATGTAGTATATTTTGTTGATATTATTACGTTGTATTTTCACTTAGAGTAACGCATGTCATAACGCGTAATTTCGGCTGCTGGAAAGAATCCTTTGAGGATATATCGGCTATGTGTTATGTCTACGCTAGTTCATTATCTTACGTTCCATAAAAATGTTAACGTATCTAGTCTTTGACATATTTTGTATTGATAAAGACAACAAAATACGAGAACAACGACATCAGTGGCTGTGTAAAGACCACACCGGTAGACACATTTAATTGAATTTCACCGCGCATGAAGTAGATTGAAACCTGAGCGTCATTTCCCATCTACGTTCTGCAAATAGTATTATTACAAAGCAATGTATGCACAAATCTATATTACATCAATGTTTCGTATATTTTTATAATAGTCAATATAATTTAATATGCTTTTGCGTATACACAACTACAATTAAGCACTACTGTACGGTTGCAGGTATCCCCGTACCTAGTCCAGAGGTGAGCACCAAAAACCACTGAGCAACGGTGATATATGTTGACATTTGCAATCTAGTTGCAATTGTCTAGCATATTGTTGTACAGTTTCAGAATCTCGACACAATGAAGACGAGTTGTTTGCCGTGGATATGCCTTCTTGTGACCGCCGTCGTCGTCGTTCACGCCGGTAAGTCATCTCCGGTAATTACACAACCCTCCGTCTCTTACCGACTATCAGCAGTAAACGATCGCCCCCAGTCCGAGGGGAATGCCGACTTTAACGACAGCCGTAACGATTTTCTTCAAACCACAAATATTGAGATTACTTACTCTCAACGTTTCGGCTGCCATCGGGACGACTAGTTCTTCTTCTGCTTGCCAGTTGACTTAGCAAAGAGGCCGTCCCATACGTGACTGAGTCAGTTGACTTGGCAAGGAGGTCGTCCCATACGTGACTGAGTCAGTTGACTTAGAAAGGAGGCCGTCCCATCCATGGCTGAGTCAGTATCCCCTCGTCTCGATTTATGATTGAAGTCATCTTTCAGATTCATATGGCGTCTTTAGCCCATCTTGCGTTTTTGTTGTTCTCTGTTGCCCCCCCCCCCAGTATTTGATGCAATTGTTTCTGTCTGCATAGTCTGTTATTGCAGACTTATGCTCTACTGTCGCTGTCTCTCTTATTCCCTGATAAACCATCTGGTTGTGTTCCTCGAGTCTTATTCCAAATGTTCCCCCTGTTTCACCAATGGACGTGTGGTTACAGCTCTTACGTGGGATCTGTATACACAGTCTGTCTTTCTACTGTCTTTCACTTTGTCATTTGGATGCACTAGTATTATTTTGATGTTTTGATGAGGTCTCACAGCTGTAGCGATCTCATGATATTAAAAAAAACCGTTGTAGGAGTTCTGTTACTCATTTGACGTAAGGCAGAGTGACCATACCTTTGGATTGATTTTTCTGCATTCTTATCCAACCTTTTCTTGGTCTTTCCCTTCTGACTTTTATGTTGTTTCATCTTCTCTATGGTCCAATTTAGGTACCCACATATTTCTAGAGCCTTGGGGATGTGCTCCACCTCTTTCTCTCGGTCTTGTGGCTCTGATGCTATCGCATCTATCCAGTAACGTGTTGATGTAACGCAGGGTGAGAAGATATGATTCTGTTACATCTATACAGTAACGTGTTGATGACCCCTAGTTTCTGATGTAACGCAGGGTGAGAAGTGAAGTTTAGACACTGGTATGTGTGTGTCATCCGATACACCAGGAGTGGCACTGGTATGTGTGTGTCATCCGATGCACCAGGAGTGGCACTGTTCTATCCACCTTTCGTGCCGTAAGTGTGTCCAGGAAAGGCAGGGAGTTATCGCTCTCTTCTTCATGTGTGAACTTAATGCTGCCTATAGTGACTATGTTGTTGAGATGCTCTGTCAGTTCTTTCTCATATCCTTTCCGCACTACTTTCATTATATCATCCACATATCTTGGTTTGCACGTTACTGGTGAGAAGAAAGTTACGTTCCAGTCAACCCGTTAAGATATTTGAGATTACAGGTGACACCGGACTTCCCATTGCTGTGCCAAACTTCTGCTGATAAATGGTGCCCCTGAATCTAAAATATGTAGTTATAACGATGAACGTCAGCAGCTCCATTATGTCATCCACATTTAGATTTGTCCGTAGTTTCAGTTATGGCCTGCTTGCCAAGTCAACGGGCGATCCGAAGAAGAACTAGTCTACCCAGAATTCCCGATGAAGGCGTTGAGAGTAAGTAATCTCAATAGTTGTGGTTTGAAGAAAATCTTTACTCATATATTTACCAACTTGCTGAAGATTTTCACTAACATAAAATGTTGTCGCTATGTGAATTGATCGCTTTGACGGACCAGGATAAACCGTGAGAGTGTCCGCGTAAGCAACTTGATTAAAACTTTATTTGTTAGTGAATATCTTGAACAATTGTTTTCTCGTTGCAATATGATCTTTCGGCAGCCGCGCATGCAACACCCACTGTTATACCGACCGTATTCTCACTCCTCGATCACTTGAACCCAACGGTGTTTGCAACAATGACGAATATGCCTCTTGCTGACTAGGTGAATGCAGTGTTATTGGAACACGATTGACGAACAATGGGTGCCATTTGTGGCAACAATAAAAAAAATGGAGTTAAAAATATGGTTTCGATGTTTTCATAACTTTTGGTGATTGTGATTGTCTGCTGATGTGTAAAAAATATCAACGCATGTGTCTAGACTTTATTGTCGGTGCCTTTACATATCGTTTAACTATACATAGAGAAGAAGGATATTGTACATCATTTCGCTCATTAACGAGAAGTTAATTAAAAAAGTTTAATTGTCGACACAGGCTAGTTGAGCCACCCAAGGCCCAGAGGAAGGGTTAGTTGAGCCACCCAAGGCCCAGAGGAAGGGTTAGTTGAGCCACCCAAGGCCCAGAGGAAGGGTTAGTTGAGCAGTGGTTAAAGAACGAAGACAAGTGTTACTTTAGTCCACAATACTTCTTGGAATTCATTCCTCCGATGAAATTGGGACATTGGGCAAGGCAACATATTAGCAGTGACACTGGCTGAGATGAGCCTGTAATATATTAATTATGTGTGTGGACTTATTAATTAAACGTGTTGACTTGTGACATGTTGTGTCAGTGACGTGTAGTACCCATTGTGTATAATATTTTATGTGTTGGCTGAGTAGTTGTGAAGTTTTTATAGAAGGCCTACGTAAATTATGCAAACAATGCATTATTCCATTGTGACTCTTAGCTACAATGTGGCTCAACTTGCCTCACACCAAGTGTGAGGTGAGCCAGTTTACTAACCCTGTTTGAATCAACTACATATAATTATCTATGCATACTAGATATATTATCTTGATCCAAAATGATCTACTATCAAAAAATTTGACTAAGATATATGACTGTGTCGTAGATATATAAAAAACTAACTCTACCATCATCTTACGTGATGTCAATTCTGGAACAGTTCGTCATTCAAACAGCATTGACGTTGCATAATAATGTAGTACAATTCTAAAAATTCTGCTACTCGCGACACTAATTTCTGTATCGAACATCTTTTCTTTTCCTTCACGCCATGTTGCTGTAGACTAGCTAATGTCTAGCTAAACAGTACATTGGTTTTTGTATAGAATAAAACAAATTAACGTTGCATCTACGCCTTTCCTACATTACACACGAGAAAATAAGAGACACCGTATGACGTATGTCATCGAAATAGTTGGTTTAATGAGCCCAAACGAAGGTCCGACAGCTCACACGTTTAGCGTATTAAATTTTATGGTGACCAAATGTCATTAAGAATCGGGCTGTGTTCACGCTATGTGTGTTGTAGATCGTAGTCCGGCAGGCCCAAAAACAATCCTGCTGAATCATGCACAGACGAAGTACGTTGCGCTGAATAACAATGCCGCCGTTATGAGTAACACACCAGAGCAGTTTCAACTGGTTCGTCTCGGACTAACGAAGGCCGCCAACACCGTCTCTATCAGGTCCTCGGAGAAACCCGGCTGGTATCTCCGTCACTACGGCTATCGTTTGTACTCGGAGTCAATGGCAAACCCAAGGAATCCACACATCTTTGACATAGATGCGACCTTCGTCGAACGTCCGAACTACTTCGGTGGCTTCACAGCGTTCCAGTCCGTCAACTACCCGGCGTACTACATTTCCGTCAACAACGAGCAACAGGTGTTCATCCGCCGAGGTGAAGACAATTCCTTCAAAGAAAGTGCCAGTTTCGCCATTGGTAAGTTATCACAGATCTGCTCGTTCGTGATCAGTTGGAATACAGACGAGCACAGTGCATTTTAAACATACCTAGTCATTTTAGCCGCTTAATGAACGCATACAATTTATGAGTGTTATCTATCGAGAGTTTGAATAAGACTTCAAACAGTTGGACTCTCTCGACGGCGCAGAATGACGAAAGTATCCGAGATGGCATAAACGAAGCATACGTAGTTTGCAAAGCGAAGTTTTGTGGAATAGTTGGTTAGTGGAAAAGTTATGGACACAAGTATATAATCTTGAAGGCTGTATTTGAGTTAGTGGTGAAACTAAACATTATAATAAATTATATTTAACAAAATGCAAAACTTACAAAGCGATGTACGACACTTATAAAGGAAGCGTGCGAGGCGGGTGCGCGCTTGCTGGCGCCGCGCATGGACGTATCGCAGTACTACTTCAAATAATTGTCTTCTTTGTCATTGCGCCTTTCAGTAGAAAAACTTTATTCAGAAGTGTATGTGGCCTCATAACATGTGGTGCTTACACTTGCATGATTAATTTTAGTGTGCTAACTTTCATGACACTGGAATTCATAGACTCAATCACCATGTCTTAATTGACTAAAAGACGTGTACTGCAATAACAAAATAAAATTTTATAACTGTCAATTTTCTACTACAGTTTTGCAAACGGGTCTGTTTTAGGAACAGAAGCGTCTCTTCTGTCGTTTGACACAAAGACGTTCGTTGCGCTGAACAACAATGCCGCCATTATGGATACGACACCAGTGCAGTTCTACCTGGTTCGTCCAGGACTAACTGGAGCCGCCAACACCGTGTCTATAATGTCCGCGGAGAAACCTGGTTGGTATCTCCGTCACTACGGCTATCGTTTGTACTTGGAGCCAATGGCAAGCCCAAGGAATCCACACATCTTTGACAAAGACGCGACCTTCGTCGAGCGTCCCGACACCTTCTTCTACGGCTTCACGGCGTTCCAGTCCGTCAACTATCCGCAGTACTACATTTCCGCCAACAGCATGCAAAAGTTGTACATCCGCCAACGTGCCGACACCAGTTCCTTCAAGAAGAGCGCCAGTTTTGCCACGGAAGTTGCATTTGCTCCACAGTTCAGAAGGTATATGTTAATTTAATACGGTGATCCATGTTTACATACTATTCGTGTGATATTTACAGCGAAACAAAAGTCGAGGTTTTGGGCTATGCGCCCAAGAGATAATAAAAACTAACCAGGTACAATGTTAACCAACACGACCGATACGATCATGCGCAGTTCTATGAAATCGGGGTAACGCAGACTATAAGTGACGTATTAAGGGAGTCCTACACAGAAACAACGCAATCTCAAAAAAACGCGTTATTTTGCCATACTGTTTTTAATAGTAGTTACAAATGGTTATGTTTGAGTAACGTTTATAAGTGCATAGGCCGAAAACCATGACTTTTGTTTCGCTTTAAAAATTAATAACTTGAGCATTTTCTTTATACAAAATGGGGGCTATTGTCCTTAGCCTTTTCATTTGTCCCCAGTCACAACAACGTGCCTCCCATCCTGGCCCCATTCATGCCTCCTCCTCCTCCTCCTCCTGGCCCCATTCTGCCTCATCAGCCCTTGTACTGTTTGTATGTCAGGTATAATTCTTTTGTAAGGGTATTTTTGGTCAATTTTAACTAGGACCAGGTTCTGAAAGGGCAATGGATTTAGAAAGCAACAGTTTCGATAAAAGGGCAGTTTGCTGGTATGGTAACAGTCCACAGGCCCAATTTGTGGATCAGTCGGATTGATCTTCTGAAACACTTACATTTACGTTTTAGGTTTGTAGACAGGCGAGTCCTGGACTTGGCAAAGAGTGCACGGTTTGGTTGAGCAGATTGGTGAAAATGTACACACTTTGTTTGCCACATTAATGACACCTTCTACTGAATGCCAAATCTGCTGTAGCACACCATTTCAAACAACAAACCATTTTTATACGAACAGAGTCCCTTTGGACCAGTTATGGTGGGTGTTTTTGACCAGTTAATTTGTGTGTTTTTGACCAAATAAAGTACCTTGCCCAAGACGAAACGAATAAAAACCACATTGCGTGTAATAATGTGGGCGTAACTGTATTTGAATACATTTTGTGTTAACACTAAATAACACCAAATCTATGCCTTAATACCAAGATTGGTGCAATTTTGTGTAATTTGGTACATTGCAATTGTAAAATTATATATATTAATTGAAACTAAGCTTGTATGATGCTGTATAATTGACCATTGCAATTGGCCAGGTCTATGCCAGCTATATATATATATATATATATATATATATATATATATATATATATATATATATATATATATATATGTATGTATATATATATATATATATATATATATATATATATATATATGTATGTATATATATATATATATATATATATTTATATATATATATATATATATATATATATATATATATATATATATATATATATATATATATATATATATATATATATGTATGTATATATATATATATATTTATATATATATATATATATATATATATAAATATCCTGGCACATTTGTTTTATTCATGTCTGTTTCTTTATTGTAGATAAGTGCACGGCTCTGCGATATGTCCGCAGAAGTATGCTGGCTTGGACAAGGACTACAGTTACCTACTCTGAAGAAACAAATATTTAGTCGGAAAACCTGTGCTAATAACACCAAGGTTGATTATCAAATAAACGTGTTGCATTATAAGGAGTGTTTAGTTTTTGCTACAAGATTCATCGTATAGTGACGGACTTGTTCACAGGTTTTATTCTAGACCGAATCAAAAGGCGTAGAAGTTAGATCGTTATTCCAACAAAATCTCGCGCAGTCATTTGTCCAAGTGCAAAGTATTCGAAATGTCCTGCATTTGATGTGTTTTCTTGTTTGACAATAGTGGCTTTGCATTATTAATTTGCTATAAGTTTGTTGTAAACAACATATTTAAAAGTAACATTTTAAAAGCGAATTATAACATGTTATTTTTAACTGAATTATACCAAACGTCCTCAACTCTTGCGTAATATACAACTGGCGGGGCATTTAAAATTGTTCTTTGCATGCAATGGTGCATTAAAAAAAAACATTCAGCAGTTTACCATGTGAAGAAATCCCATTTACTTTCATAAAAAAAGTATTGTAGGAACTACATTGTTAATATTTAACATTATAAATACCTCTCAAAAAACTTTTTTATATTCTTTCCGAATATTTCGACCGATGCACTTGGTGTTCGTCGATGGACTGATTTCGCTACGGGCGTGTTAGTGTTTCATGAAAAAAGTCATATGACATTACATGAGTAATGTTAATAAAAATCAATACAATGTAAAACTTTTCTTTACCAATAACAAAACAAAAAGTTTAGTTTTACCATACATGTTTGTCACGGGTTAATTGTCAGGATACATCTGCCTGGGATAGATGCATGGGGTGCAAAGTCAGTGAGACAACACCAAGATGCCACAATAAGCCTACATTCAACGTCTCCTTGAGATACAATGTGTGTACTGGGTACTCAATGTGGCAACCATCACACTTTGGTTACTGGGTTCACAATGTAGCAACCATCACACTTTGGTTACTGGGTACACAATGTGGCAACCATCAACACTTTGGTTATTGGGTACACAATGTGGCAACCATCAACACTTTGGTTACTCGGTACACAATGTGGCATCCATCAACACTTTTGTTACTCCGTACACAATGTGGCATCCATCAACACTTTTGTTACTCCGTACTCAATGTGGCAACCATCAACACTTCAGTTACTCCGTATACAATGTGGCAACCATCAACACTTCAGTTACTTCGTATACAATGTGACAACCATCAACACTTCAGTTACTGTACACAATGTGGTAACCATCAACACTTTGGTTACTTGGTACAGAATGTGGAAACCACCAAGACTTCAACTCCGCAGTGCACTGGTCCAGCAACTGAGCCAACCAATGAAATGGCTTCTACTTTGAAATAGCCTTTATCAAATATTTTGCCTATAATTTTTCTTCATGATGTTAGTATGTGGGAATAATCTTTCAACGGCAGCAACAACATAACACAAAATAACACAAAATAACATAATTCAAACCGATACGCATAGGATCACTGAATTCTCCCAGGTATCACTACCTACTACTGGATGGAATGTCATAATGTCACTGTAACACCTGCCATGAGATATTATATATATATATATATATATATATATATATATATATATATATATATATATATATATATATATATATATATATATATATATATATATATATATATATATATATATATAATTTCAAGCCAGAGCAATTTCATTCTATTACTATGCACCTAAGAGATAATAACAACTAACCAAGTGTAACTAAAATGATGACTATTACGCCAGTGGCTTACTCAGAATGTGTTCTAAAAGTGGGAGATTCCAGTCATTTCTCCGGTTCACTGAGGGCTGACATGTTAACCAGCGCAACAGATAAGGGCACGCACAGTTCTATGAAAATCGAGTAGAGTAGACTACCACTGACATATCTAGTGAGGCCAGCATACACAGAACCAATGCAATCTCAAACAAACTTGCTATTTTGTCAGAAAGAGGACTAGTTTAGTAAGCAAATGACCAAAATATGTTACGTAAGTTGAGTTGGGATGCAAACAGCATAGCCATATCCTACTGGCATGTATCAGAGTAGGTGTAAAATAAATTTTCATTTGGCAAGCGAATATTGCCAGACTATGAAACTCGTGACATAAGGTTATGTAACAGTATGGTGCGGCCCATGAAATTAAGATGTTGTGCGTTCAACAAGGTTTTCACAGTAAACCACTGATGTGATATTCTTAATTGTAGTTACAAATGGTTATGTTTTAGTAACTCTTATAGGTGCATACGCCAAAACCATGACTTATGTTTCGCTTTAAGGAGAGACCACTGTAACCGTCAACCGTCCACCATTCTTGTTCCCTTTCACTTCAATTAGAGTGGTCATTGCATCCCTTGACCGCTGCAGATAAAATTGTATCTTGCCAACTTTCATCAGTTGTCCGCCAACGTTGGGGTGGTATTTGGGGTAATACAAACTACAACAAAGGGGTCACACAAACATGTCAAAATGTTGACTTTAATCAAATACACGTGTGTGGAATTGTGGAATACAAATTGACAATAATCTATCGATGGACTAACTGTATGACGCGTCAGTGTGAGTAATGCTCATCGAAAACAATAACCTGGAGACGAGCAGCGGAACATGTGCATCCGAGTTTACGCTTGCAGCGCAAACATTTATTAAAAATAGTAGCTTCACTTCATCCTTTAGCCATCCCCGAAGCGTCGATTCGGGAACGCGCATCTCCTGAGACACTTTGCATTGCGATTCACCCTTTCGTATCCGGATGACCAAATCTAACTTTTCGCGAACCATGTACGCCTTGCTTTTTTTGGCATAGCGAAGATTCGAGAAGAGTATTTGTGATGTGTGTAACAGACTAACGGAAGGCTAGTGATACTCCGTTGCTGTTTCACCCGAGTTTTACATTGCTGTTGCCTGCTCTATTGCATTTAACACTATTTTAGTCAACTTTTATTTCAATGCACTGAGTTATTTGCATGTATCGGCATTCAGTAAGAATGGTTTAATCTTGCCGCCTGAAAGCGACTCGCTCTAACGGGTTAAACTTCACTGTTTTTAATCGATTTGAAGGCGCAGGAGCGAATTGGCTCTGATGTATAAATTACTACTTAATGTGTGAATGCTTTATTCACATGCAACGCATTTGTGTGAATCACCATTGCAATTAACAAGTTGCCCGGCCGAAGCCAACGCCAGCGAAACACGATCGATGGCAGCCCAACCAATTCACCCCTGGCGGCAGAAAGTCGGGGTCCACGACCGACCGCGTTATATCAGAATCCGCGTAATAACGGGGCGCGTTATAACGAGGCACAACTGTATGGTGTAGTTACATGGTCAACAGATGGCGCTACGTGTTGCCATGCAATAGTGACCAAGCAGCTACGTTCAGCATTGTGTTATCTGATACGGCTGGTTCAATACTTGTGTCACCTCGCAGTGTGAGCTGGCAACACAGTTTACCATTTTCTATTATGCAAACTACCACACTCATTATGATTTCTGTTTAATGTAGCACCGCGTCTCTGGAACAATCTGCCTCTTGCCGTGGGTGCTACAGACTGCAATAACAGCTTTAAGAAGCAGCTTAAGACTCTTCTTTTTAAACTTGCATGTTCTCTTTAAACCAGATTTGTGTGCAGTTATGGACTCATGTCACTCTATCTAGTGTGTTAACCCTGTCTGTAGTGTTTACGATATGGTCCTACATGATATTTGTGAACACTTGAAGGGGGGGGCTTCCTAAATTGTCCGTGCCACGTGTAGACTTGCTATGTATCAACACAACATGCATCGACTGGTATTGTGACCTGCTACATACGCTACCAGAGAAAGAGAGAGAGAGAGAGATAGGGAGAGAGAGAGAGAGAGAGATAGGGAGAGAGAGAGAGATAGGGAGAGGGAGAGAGAGAGTGAGAGAAAGAGAGAGAGAGAGAGAGAGATAGGGAGAGGGAGAGGCGGTGTGTGGTGACGGCGCCTGGTAATAGCTTTAATGCCGGTAGTTGATGACGTAGTGTTGCTGACGTAGTATATATTTGTGTTTGGCAAGCACGTAGCACCTTAGCGGGTTTGGTCAACTACATTTAAGCGCAATGGGAATGCTGGTTTGCAAGATTTTTGGACATGTTTCGCGTTTTGTTCCAGGTTGTAGAAATACATGTATATGTTTACGATTAGAATGAACAAAGGCGTCCATAGGTTATGCGCGTAGCTTCATTCTGATCGAGACAGTTTAACATGCAATATATGAGGACGTGCAGTGCTTTTAAGGCCTTTCACCAGGGCAAATTGCCCGTACATACATACAGACACATACATGCACACGCATACACACAAATGGTCGTCAATATGACGAACTACATTCATACAAAGGTCACTGCTTTAGTGTGACCTTTGGTGCACTTTCAAGAACAAGAGATTAAAAGGCACGTGCAATATTTTTCCGAAGTAGCAGAAGCATCTAGGGGAAACTGAGGCTGAAGTTGACAATGCTAAGCATTAATTGCTGATTTATGTGGCTTTTATTAACATCAACAGATTGGTAACAATACAACTCAACACACGAACATACGTACAATCTTTTAACATAACAACAATTAATGTGTAAATAAAAGAGAGTGAAACATAATAGTTTAAATTAATTTACCATTTTCCATCTCACCCCACATCTTGTGAAACACGACTCTCACACGGAGCAAGTTGACAATATGAATCCGCTAGCCTGAATCAGTTATCAACTAATTATAAATTAAGCATATAGACAACTCTCTGCGTCCTTCGTAATTAGAGCAACTTTCGTGCCACTATTTGATGCACTGCTAACTTTGGGTCCAGTTGTTGGTTGACGGATCTTCAAACTTCCGTGCATATCGTGTCTGTCGACATCAGTGGGGTATTCGACTTTTGAGGGCAATATGTCCTAGCTGATAAGTAGACACTCCTTTCTGTGCTTTTTATTTGACAATGTCATAAACTGAAAACTCGTTGATGACACTCCCAGGTGTAGCTCCTTGCTAGTCCGGTCAACTTGGCCCGGTCATCTTGACCCGTCGGGTCATTTGTCAGACTGACGTAACACTCAGCATAGACCTAGTGAACTATGTAGAAAACAAGCATTTACTGTAGTTCATAAATGTGCGCTGAAATGGAGAAAATGCGTGGGATTTTGCAGATACACTCGTGTTACTATATCTTGTTTGCTTTAGTAAAACATTATAATAACAACATTTTGCATAAAATTGCGAATGTTTCCGAGGCGCTGCCAGCTGTTCCCTGTTTTAACACTATTATGCGATTTTCAACATGCTCCATCCGTTGGCTTGCCTCATGTTCCCCTGTACGATACACGTAGGAGGTCAACTTTACACTTACTGTTGTTTAGGCTACGGCATACTGGCCAATGCGGGTCCCTGTTGGCAAAGGCTGAGGACCGTTTTGGCAGCACAATGCGGCTACTATTTTTTTTCGCCTTTTTGAATAAGACCGGCAGATGCACATTAAATTAAATCTAATAAGCACATATCAGAGCACACAAAACTGGCTTATAAACACCAGAGTTTCCATTGTCTCAACGCGCACAAATGGACATATGATAATTGAAAAACATTGTTAATATTTTATGAAAAGTATGAACAATGATATTTTTAGCTCAACGTTGAATTAGCTTTCCACGCTTCAAATCAACTTTCAGTGGTGATCCCTTAGCAGTGAAACCACCATTTTCACCAACAGTAACACGAAACGGGCGAACAAAACAATTCCCAGAATCTGTAAGCCCCACGTCTCATTGATAGTTATTTATCACGTAGGTCCTGTTGTAACCACGTTATAAACAAAGCCGTAAATTTGACAAACTGGGCCAACAGTCACAATGACTCGCTGGGGCCGCTCGCACAATGTCATGGCAGACAGACAGACAGACAGACAGATACAGAAACAGAGAGACAGAAACGCAGATATAGAGAGAGGTGGGTGGGAGGGAGAGGGAGAGACATGCAGACAGGCAGACAGACAGACAGACAGACAGAGAGACAGACAGAGCGAGAGAGAGACAGAGAGAGAGAGAGAGAGAGAGAGAGAGAGAGAGAGAGAGAGAGAGAGACAGACAGACAGACAGACAGACAGGCAGACAGACAGACAGGCAGGCAGACAGACAGACAGAGAGACAGACAGACAGGCAGGCAGGCAGACAGACAGACATACAGAGAGACAGACAGACAGGCAGGCAGACAGACAGACAGACAGAGAGACAGACAGACAGGCAGACAGACAGATAGAGAGACAGACAGACAGCCAGGCAGACAGACAGACAGAGAAACAGACAGACAGAGAGACAGACAGACAGACAGACAGAGAGACAGACAGACAGGCAGACAGAGAGACAGACAGACAGACAGACAGACAGACAGACAGACAGACAGACAGAGAGAGAGAGAGAGAGAGAGAGAGACAGACAGACAGAGAGAGAGAGAGACAGACAGACATACATACATACATACAGACAGACAGACAGACAGACAGAAAGAGAGACACTAAGACAACATTAGGCGAATTAGTACATATTTTACGATGTGAACGTATTTGGCGAGAATGAGTAGAACTTTGTTGTCACAAACTGGCGGAGGATGGGCGCCCGAGGAGTCGTGATGTATTGCAAGATTGCAACACAGCTGGAGTATTGGTGATTGATGACTGGACAAAAACAATACCAGACACCGGGATGAACCATTTCTGGCGTGAGACGCAGTTGTGTCTTTAGCGAATCAACACGGGCCCATTGATAGCATGGCCAGGGTCTGTCAGGTATAAATGAAGCCCGAGACCGCCCTTGTGCACTTCACGATCTGCTAGTGACCGAGGTACGTACCACGTTGATGTTGGCTATTTTACCTAACCTTTGGCTATCGTTATACTAATACGTTACTGGACGATAATAATGTTTCGGCAATTGTTTATTAGTTAGTGTGTTCAATGTTATACAATATTAATTAGGTTCTATAAAATTTGGTTCGGGATTTTACATTGGCCGTGTAATAAAAACATTGTGTGTAACAGTAAGCGTAAATTGTATAGAACTATGTCTTGGACAACTTTATGAGACTTGACATATTTTCTGGGGTTCGTTGTTCTTTTAAGTATTTCCACGCATGTAAGAATATTGTTGATGGAGTATGAACATATTTAATGTAGTATATTTTGTTGATATTGTTACGTTGTATTTTCACTTAGAGTAACGCATGTCATAACGCGTAGTTTCGGATGCTGGAAAGAATCCATTGAGAATATATCGTCTATGTGTTATGTCTAAGCTAGTTCATTATCTTACGTTCCACAAAAATTTTGACGTATCTAGTCTTTGACATATTTTGTATTGATAAAGACAACAAAATACGAGTACAACGACATCAGTGGCTATGTAAAGAGCACACTGGTAGACACATTTCATTGAATTTCACCGCGTATGATTGAGGTAGATTGAAACCTGGGCATCATACCCCATCTACGTTCCTCAAATATTGTTATTACAAAGCAATGTATGCATGCGTAAGTCTATGCTACATCACTGTTTGGTATATTGTGAAAATAGTACAATAGGATTTAATATGCTTTTGCGTATACACAACTACAATTAAGCACTACTGTACGGTTGCAGGTATTCCCGTACCTAGTCCAGAGGTGAGCACCAAAAACCACTGAGCAACTGTGATATATGTTGACATTTGCAATCTAGTTGCAATTGTTTTGCATGTTGTTGTGCAGTTTCAGAATATCGACACAATGAAGACGAGTTGTTTGCCGTGGATGTGCCTTCTTGTGACCGCCGTCGTCGTCATTCACGCCGGTAAGTCATCTCCAGTAATTACACAACCCTCCGTCTTTTACCGACTATCAGCAGTAAACGATCGCCCCCAGTCCGAGGGGAATGCCGACTTTAACGACAGCAATAACGATTGTCTTTAAACCACAACTATTGAGATTATTTACTCTCAACGTTTCGGCTGCCATCGGTCACCTTCATCAGGACTTCTGGGACGACTAGTTCTTCTTCTGCTCGCCAGTTGACTTGGCAAGGAGGTCGATCCATACGTGGCTGATTCATGATTGGTGTCGTCTTTCTGATTCATGTGGCCTTTTGAGCGTATCTTGCGTTTCTGTTGTTCTCTGTTGCCCCCCCCCCAGTATATAACGCAATTGTTTCTGTCTGCATATTCTGTTATTGCAGACTTACTCTCTACTGTCGTTGGCTCTCTCTTTTATTCCCTGGTAAACCGTCTGGTTGTTTTCCTCGAGTCTTGTCCCAAATGTTCCCCCTGTTTCGCCAATGGACGTGTGGTTACAGCTCTTACGTGGGATCTGGTATATACAGTCTGTCTCTCTACTGTCTTGCACTTTGTCATTTAGATGCACTAGTGTTATTCTGATGTTTTGATGAGGTCTCAATGCTGTAGTAATCTCATTATATTTTAAAAACCGCTGTAGGGTTTCTGTTACTCATTTGACGTAAGGCAGAATGACCATATCTTTGGATTGATTTTCCTGCATTCTTATCCGTCCTTTCCTTGGTCTTTCTCTTCTGACTTTGTTGTTCTTTCATCTTCTTTATGGTCCAATTTAGGTACCCACAACTTTCTAGAGCCTTGGTGATGTGCTTAACCTCTTTCTCTCGGTCCTCTTGCTCTGATACGATGCTTTTGCATCTATCCAGTAACATTTTGATGTCCCCCGGTTATAATGTAACGGAGGGTGAGAAGCGAAGTTCATATACTGGTATGTGTGTGTCTTCCGACACACTAGTTTCACTGTTCCGTCATCCTTTCGTGCCGTAAGTGTGTCCAGGAAAGGCAGGAAGTTATCGCTCTCTTCTTCGTGTGTGAACTTAATGCTGCCTGTAGTGACTATGTTGTTGAGATGCTCTGTCAGTTCTTTCTCATATCATTTCCGCACTACATTAATTAAATCATCCTCATATCTCTGCCATTTCGGTTTGGACGTTACTGGTACTGTGAGGAGAACCTTATGTTCCAGCCATCCCATTAAGATATTTGATATTACAGGTGACACCGGACTTCCCATTGCTGTGCCAAATTCCTGCTGATAAGCAGTGTCCCTGAAGCTAAAATATGTAGTTCTGACGATAAACTTCAGCAGCTCCATTATGTCATCCATATTTAGCTTTTTCGTAGTTTCAGTTACGGCTTGCTTTCCAAATCAACAGCCGATCAAAAGAATATCTAGTCGTCCCAAAATTCCGGATGAAGGCGTTGAGGGTAAATAATCTCAATAGCTGTGGTTTGAAGAAAACCGTTACTCATATATCTACCAATTTGCTAAACATGTTCACGAACAATGTCATTACTATGTGAAGCTGTCGCTTTGACGGACCAGGATAAACCGTGACACTGTCCGCGTAAACAACTTGAAAAGAACTTTATTCGTTAGTAAATAACTTGAACAATTATCTTCCCGTTGCGCTATGATCTTTCGGCGTGGCAGCCGCGCATGCAATACTCACTGTTATACCAAACGTATGCTAACTCCTCGGTCATTTAAAACCAACGTTGTCTGCACCAATGACGAGTATGCCCTCGTGGTGATAAGCGGAATGCAGTGTTATTGGAACACAATTGACGAACAATGGGTACCATTTGTCATAATAAGAAAATGTGGAGTTCCAGATATAGTTTTGATGTTTTTTTTAACTTTGTAGTGATTGTGATTAATATATGTTGGTGTACAAACTATCAATACATGTGACTATACGTTATTGTCAATGCGCTTACAGATCGTTTAACTATGCTTAGGGAAGAAGATTATTTTACATCATTTCGCTCATTAATGACAAATTATTAAAAAAGCTTAGTTGTCGAAACAAACTAGTTGAGCCACCCAAAGCCCAGAGGAAGGGCTAGTTGAGCCACCCAAGGCCCAGAGGAAGGGCTAGTTGAGCCACCCAAGGCCCAGATGAAGGGCTAGTTGAGCCACCCAAGGCCCAGAGGAAGGGCTAGTTGAGCAGTGGTTAAAGAACGAAGACAAGTGTTATTCTACTCCAAAATACTTGAATTCATCCTTCCGAGGAAATTGGGAAAAGGCAACATATTAGCAGTAAAACTGGCGGAGATGAACCTATAAGTATGTGTGTTGACTTATTAATTAAACGTGTTGACTTGGGACGTGTTGTGTTAGTGACGTGTTGTACCCATTGTGTATATGTGTTGGCTGAGTTGTTATGAAGTTTATAGAAGTCCTACGTAATTATACAAAAGCATTTATCCAATTTACAAGCCCTGTTTGAATCAGCTACATAACATTTTCTATGCATAACAGATATAATATGTTGGTCTAAAATGATCTAATAATAAATAATTTTGACTTAGGAATATGATTATGTCCTAGATATCAAAAAGAAAAAAAATTGCTCAACTAACACTGCCTTAATCCTACGTGATGTCAATTCTCGAACAGTTCGTCATTCAAACAGCATTGATGTTGAATGATAACGTAGTACAATTCTAAATAATAACGCGCTTCACTAACTTCGTTCGTAATCGAACTCTTGCGTTTTGCAACACGTCATGTTGCTGTAGACATGCATGTGTCTAGCTAAACAGTACATTGCTTTTTAATAAAATAAAACAACTAAACGTTGCTTCTGCGGCTTTCCTACATTACATACGAAAAACTAAGAGACCGTTTGACGTATGTCACCGAAATAGTTGATTTAATTAGCCCGAACGAAGATCCGATACCTTAAGCGTATTTCATTTTACGGTGACCAAATGTCATTAAGAATCGGGCTACGTTCACGCTATGTGTGTTGTAGGTCGTAGTCCGGCAGGACCAAAAACAATCCTGCTGAATCATGCACAGACGAAGTACGTTGCGCTGAATAACAATGCCGCCGTTATGAGTGACACACCAGTGCAGTTTCAACTGGTTCGTCTCGGACTAACGAAGGACGCCAACACCGTCTCTATCAGGTCCTCGGAGAAACCCGGCTGGTATCTCCGTCACTATAGCTATCGTTTGTACTCGGAGTCAATGGCAAACCCAAGGAATCCACACATCTTTGACATAGACGCGACCTTCTTCGAAAGTCCGAACTACTTCGGTGGCTTCACAGCGTTCCAGTCCGTCAACTACCCAGCGTACTACATTTCCGTCAACAACGAGCAACAGGTGTTCATCCGCCGAGGTGAAGACAATTCCTTCAAGCAAAGTGCCAGTTTCGCCATTGGTAAGTTGTCATAGATCTGCTCGTTCGTGATCAGTTGGAATACGGACGAGCACAGCGCATCTTAAACATACCTAGTTATTTTAGCCGCTTAATGAACACATACAATTTATGAGTGTTATCTATCGAGAGTTTGAATAAGACTTCAAACAGTTGGACTCTCTCGACGGCGCAGAATGACAAAAATATCCGAGATGGCATAAACGAAGCATACGTAGTTTGCAAAGCGAAGTGTTATGGAATAGTTGGTTAGTGGAACAGTTATGGATACAAGTATGTTATCTAGAAAGCTATATTTGAGTTAGTGGTGAAACTAAACATTATAGTAAATTATATTTAACAAAATACAAAAATTACAAAGCGACGTACGACACTTATAAAGGAAGCGTGCGAGGCGGGTGCGCGCTTGCTGGCGCCGCGCATGGACGTATCGCAGTACTACTTCAAATAATTGTCTTCTCTGTCATTGTGCTTTTCAGTAGAAAAACTTTATTCAGAAGTATATGTGTCCTCATAACATGTGGTGCTTACACCTGCATGGTTAATTTTAGTGTGCTTACTTCCATGACACTGGAATTCATAGACTCAATCACCATGTCTTAATTGACTAAAAGACGTGTACAGCAATAACAAGATTAAATTTTACAACTGTAAATTTTCTACTACAGTTTTGCAAACGGGTCTGTTTTAGGAACAGAAGCGTCTCTTCTGTCGTTTGACACAAAGACGTTCGTTGCGCTGAACAACAATGCCGCCATTATGGATACGACACCAGTGCAGTTCTACCTGGTTCGTCCAGGACTAACTGGAGCCGCCAACACCGTGTCTATAATGTCCGCGGAGAAACCTGGTTGGTATCTCCGTCACTACAGCTATCGTTTGTCCTTGGAGCCAATGGCAAACCCAAGGAATCCAAGCATCTTTGACAAAGACGCGACCTTCGTCGAGCGTCCCGACACCTTCTTCTACGGCTTCACGGCGTTCCAGTCCGTCAACTATCCGCAGTACTACATTTCCACCAACAGCATGCAACAGTTGTACATCCGCCAACGTGCCGACACCAGTTCCTTCAAGAAGAGCGCTAGTTTTGCCACGGAAGTTGCATTTGCTCCACAGTTCTGAAGGTATATGTTAAGTTAATACGGTGATCCATGTTTACATACTATTCGTGTGATATTTACAGCGAAAAAAATCGTGGTTTTGGGGCTATGCGCCTAATAGATAATAAAAACTAACTAGGTACAATGTTAACCAGCGGGACCGATAAGATCATGCGCAGTTCTATGAAATCGGGGTAACGTAGACTAAAAGTGACGTATTAAGGGAGACCTACTTAGAACCAACATTGCTTCAAATAAACGTATTATTTTGCCATAGTATTTTTAATTGTAGTTACAAATGGTTATGTTTGAGTAACTCTTATAAGTGTATAGGCCGAAAATCATGACTTTTCTTTCTCTTTAAAATGTATTAACTAGAGCATTATTTAAAATTTTTTTTTACTTAGGTCAATGTTTTAGGTAGTAGACTGGCGAGTCCTGAACTTTGCAAAGGATGCACACACACATTAATGACACCTTCTACTGAATGCCAAATCTGTTGTAGCACACCATTTCAAACAACAAATCATTTTTATATGTACATAGTCCCTTTTGACCAGTTATGGTGGGTATTTTTGACCAGTTAATTTGTGTGTGTTTGACCAATTAAAGTACCTTGCCCAAATAATGCCTAAAGCCTAAACGAATTAAAAGCACATTGCGTGTAATAATGTGGGCGTAACTGTGTTTGAATACATTTAAATTGAATACATTAATTAGGTACATTGCAATTGTAAAATTATATATTTTAATTGAAATTGAGTTTGTATGATGCTGTATAATTGACCATTGCAATTGGCCAGGTATGTGCCAGCAAGGACATTTTATATATATATATATATATATATATATATATATATATATATATATGCATATATATATATATATATATTTATATATATATATATATATATATATATATATATATATATATATATATATATATATATGCATATATATATATATATTTATATATATATATATATATATATATATATATATATATATATATATATATATATATATATATATATATAAATATATGCATATATATATATATATATATATTTATATATATATATATATATATATATATATATATATATATATATATATATATATATATATAAATATATATATATATATATATATATATATATATATGTATATATATATACGAATATCCTTACCACATTTTTTTATTCATGTCTGTGTCTTTATTGTAGATAAATGCACGGCTCTGTGATATGTCCGCAGAAGTTTGCTGGCTTGGACAAGGACTACTCGGAAGAAACAAATGCTTATCCGGAAAACCTATGTTAATAACACCAAGGTTGATTATCAACTAATCGTGTTGCATTATAAGAAGTGTTTACTTTTTGCTACGAGATTCGTCGTATAGTGACGGACTTGTCCACTGGCTTTATTCTAGACCGAACCAAAAGGCTTAGAAGTTGGATCGTCATACCAACAAAATCTCGCACACTTAGAGACGTTTGTCCAAGTGCAAAGTATTCCAAATGTCCTACATTTGATGGCTTTTTGCTTGTTTGAAAATAGTGGCTTTGCATTATTAATTTGCTATATAAGTTTGTTGTAAACAACATATTTAAAAGTAACATTTTAAAAGCGAATTATACCATGTTATTTTTAACTGAATTATATAAAATATCCTCAACTCTTGTGTAATAAACACAACTGGCAAGGCATTTAATATTTTTCTTTGCATGCAATGGTTCATTTGCAAAAGAGAACCCTTAAACAATTTACCATGTGAAGAAATCCCATTTACTTTCATAACATTATTATAGGAATAGTATTGCTAGTATTTCGCATTGTAAAAATCTTTTTTATATTATTTCCGAATATGTCGAAAGATGCACTTGGTCTTCGTCGGCGGACTGATGTAAATCTTTTCTTTACCAATAACAATAAAGAAATTTTAGTGTTACCATACATGTTTTGTCATACATGTTTGTCACGGGTTAATTGTCAGGATACATCTGTCTATGGTAGATGCATGGGGGCGCAAACTCAGTGATATAACACCAAGATACATCAACAAGCCTACCATCAACGTCTCATTGAGACACAATGTGGCAACCATCAACACTTTGGTTACTGGGTACACAATGAGGCAACCATCAATACTTTGGTTACTGGGTACACAATGTGGCAACCATCAACACTTTGGTTACTGGGTACACAATGAGGCAACCATCAACACTTTGGTTACTCGGTACACAATGTGGCAACCATCAACACTTTGGTTACTCGGTACACAATGTGGCAACCATCAACACTTTGGTTACTCGGTACACAATGTGGCAACCATCAACACTTTGGTTACTGGGTACACAATGTGGCAACCATCAACACTTTCATTACTAGGTACACAATGTGGCAACCATCAACACTTTCATTACTAGGTACACAATGTGGCAACCATCAACACTTTGGTTACTGGGTACACAATGTGGCAACCATCAACACTTTGGTTACTGGGTACACAATGTGGCAACCATCAACACTTTCATTACTAGGTACACAATGTGGCAACCATCAACACTTTCATTACTAGGTGCACAATGTGGCAACCATCAACACTTTGGTTACTCGGTACACAATGTGGCAACCATCAACACTTTGGTTACTAGGTACACAATGTGGCAACCATCAACACTTTGGTTACTGGGTACACAATGTGGCAACCATCAACACTTTGGTTACTCGGTACACAATGTGGCAACCGTCAACACTTTGGTTACTCGGTACACAATGTGGCAACCATCAACACTTTCATTACTAGGTACACAAAGTGGCAACCATCAACACTTTCATTACTAGGTACACAATGTGGCAACCATCAACACTTTCATTACTAGGTACACAATGTGGCAACCATCAACACTTTGGTTACTCGGTACACAATGTGGCAACCATCAACACTTTCATTACTAGGTACACAATGTGGCAACCATCAACACTTTGGTTACTCGGTACACAATGTGGCAACCATCAACACTTTCATTACTAGGTACACAATGTGGCAACCATAAACACTTTCATTACTAGGTACACAATGTGGCAACCATCAACACTTTGGTTACTCGGTACACAATGTGGCAACCATAAACACTTTCATTACTAGGTACACAATGTGGCAACCATCAATGCTTTGGTTACTCGGTACACAATGTGGCAACCATCAAAACTTTCATTACAAGGTACACAATGTGGCAACCATCAACACTTTGGTTACTCGGTACACAATGTGGCAACCATCATCACTTTGGTTACTCGGTACACAATGTGGCAACCATCAACACTTTAATTACTAGGTACACAATGTGGCAACCATCAACACTTTCATTACTAGGTACACAATATGGCAACCCTCAACACTTCAGTTACTCGGTACACAATGTGGCAACCATCAACACTTTCATTACTCGGTACACAATGTGGCAACCACCATCACTTTTGTTACTCGATACACAATGTGGCAACCATCAACACTTTCATTACTAGGTACACAATGTGGCTACCATCAACACTTCGGTTACTCGGTACACAATGTGGCAACCATCAACACTTTCATTACTAGGTACACAATGTGGCAACCATCATCACTTTGGTTACTCGGTACACAATGTGGCAACCATCAACACTTTCATTACTAGGTACACAATGTTTCAACCATCATCACTTTGGTTACTCGGTACACAATGTGGCAACCATCAACACTTTCATTACTCGGTACACAATGTGGCAACCATCAACACTTTGGTTACTCGGTACACAATGTGGCAACCATAAACACTTTCATTTCCAGGTACACAATGTGGCAACCATCAACACTTTCGTTACCAGGTACACAATGTGGCAACTATCAACACTTTCATTACTCGGTACACAATGTGGCAACCATCAACACTTTCATTACTAGGTACACAATGTGGCAACCATCAACACTTTCATTACTAGGTACACAATGTGGCAACCATCAACACTTTCATTACTAGGTACACAATGTGGCAACCATCAACACTTTCGTTACCAGGTACACAATGTGGCAACCATCAAAACTTTCATTACTAGGTACACAATGTGGCAACCATCAACACTTTGGTTATTCGGTACACAATGTGGCAACCATCATCACTTTGGTTACTCGGTATACAATGTGGCAACCATCAACACTTTCATTACTAGGTACACAATGTGGCAACCACCAACACTTCGGTTACTCAGTAAACAATGTGGCAACCATCAACACTTTCATTACTCGGTACACAATGTGGCAACCATCATCACTTTGGTTACTCGGTACACAATGTGGCAACCACCAACACTTTCATTACTCGGTACACAATGCGGCAACCATCAACACTTTCATTACTAGGTACACAATGTGGCAACCATCAACACTTTCATTACTAGGTACACAATGTGGCAACCACCAACACTTCGGTTACTCGGTACACACTGTGGCAACCATCAACACTTTCATTACTCGGTACACAATGTGGCAACCATCATCACTTTGGTTACTCGGTACACAATGTGGCAACCACCAACACTTTCATTACTCGGTACACAATGTGGCAACCATCAACACTTTCATTACTAGGTACACAATGTGGCAACCATCAACACTTCGGTCACTCGGTACAAAATGTGGTAACCATCAACACTTTGGTTACTCGGTACACAATGTGGCAACCATCAACACTTTCATTACTAGGTACACAATGTGGCAACCATCATCACTTTGGTTACTCGGTACACAATGTGGCAACCATCAACACTTTCATTACTAGGTACCCAATGTGGCAACCATCATCACTTTGGTTACTCGGTATACAATGTGACATCCATCAACACTTTCATTACTAGGTACACAATGTGGTAACCATCATCACTTTGGTTACTCGGTACGCAATGTGGCAACCATCAAAACTTTCATTACTCGGTACACAATGTGGCAACCATCAACACTTTGGTTACTCGGTACACAATGTGGAAACCATAAACACTTTCATTTCCAGGTACACAATGTGGCAACCATCAACACTTTCATTACTCGGTACACAATGTGGCAACCATCAACACTTTCATTACTAGGTACACAATGTGGCAACCATCAACACTTTCATTACTATGTACACAATGTGGCAACCATCAACACTTTCATTACTAGGTACACAATGTGGCAACCATCAACACTTTCGTTACCAGGTACACAATGTGGCAACCATCAAAACTTTCATTACTAGGTACACAATGTGGCAACCATCAACACTTTCATTACTAGGTACACAATGTGGTAACCATCATCACTTTGGTTACTCGGTACACAATGTGGCAACCATCAACACTTTCATTACTCGGTACACAATGTGGCAACCATCAACACTTTGGTTACTCGGTACACAATGTGGCAACCATAAACACTTTCATTTCCAGGTACACAATGTGGCAACCATCAACACTTTCGTTACCAGGTACACAATGTGGCAACCATCAACACTTTCATTACTCGGTACACAATGTGGCAACCATCAACACTTTCATTACTAGGTACACAATGTGGCAACCATCAACACTTTCATTACTATGTACACAATGTGGCAACCATCAACACTTTCATTACTAAGTACACAATGTGGCAACCATCAACACTTTCATTACTAGGTACACAATGTGGCAACCATCAACACTTTGGTTACTCGGTACACAATGTGGCAACCATCATCACTTTGGTTACTCGGTATACAATGTGGCAACCATCAACACTTTCATTACTAGGTACACAATGTGGCAACCACCAACATTTCGGTTACTCAGTACACAATGTGGCAACCATCAACACTTTCATTACTAGGTACACAATGTGGCAACCATCATCACTTTGGTTACTCGGTACACAATGTGGCAACCATCAACACTTTCATTACTAGGTACACAATGTGGCAACCATCATCACTTTGGTTACTCGGTACACAATGTGACATCCATCAACACTTTCATTACTAGGTACACAATGTGGTAACCATCATCACTTTGGTTACTCGGTACACAATGTGGCAACCATCAACACTTTCATTACTCGGTACACAATGTGGCAACCATCAACACTTTGGTGTACACAATGTGGCAACCATAAACACTTTCATTTCCAGGTACACAATGTGGCAACCATCAACACTTTCGTTACCAGGTACACAATGTGGCAACCATCAACACTTTCATTACTCGGTACACAATGTGGCAACCATCAACACTTTCATTACTAGGTACACAATGTGGCAACCATCAACACTTTCATTACTATGTACACAATGTGGCAACCATCAACACTTTCATTACTAGGTACACAATGTGGTAACCATCAACACTTTCGTTACCAGGTACACAATGTGGCAACCATCAAAACTTTCATTACTAGGTACACAATGTGGCAACCATCAACACTTTGGTTACTAAGTACACAATGTGGCAACCATCATCACTTTGGTTACTCGGTATACAATGTGGCAACCATCAACACTTTCATTACTAGGTACACAATGTGGCAACCACCAACACTTCGGTTACTCAGTACACAGTGTGGCAACCATCAACACTTTCATTACTCTGTACACAATGTGGCAACCATCATCACTTTGGTTACTCGGTACACAATGTGGCAACCACCAACACTTTCATTACTCGGTACACAATGTGACAACCATCAACACTTTCATTACTAGGTACACAATGTGGCAACCATCAACACTTTCATTACTAGGTACACAATGTGGCAACCACCAACACTTCGGTTACTCGGTACACAATGTGGCAACCATCAACACTTTCATTACTCGGTACACAATGTGGCAACCATCATCACTTTGGTTACTCGGTACACAATGTGGCAACCACCAACACTTTCATTACTCGGTACACAATGTGGCAACCATCAACACTTTCATTACTAGGTACACAATGTGGCAACCATCAACACTTTCATTACTAGGTACACAATGTGGCAACCATCAACACTTCGGTTACTCGGTACAAAATGTGGTAACCATCAACACTTTGGTTACTCGGTACACAATGTGGCAACCATCAACACTTTCATTACTAGGTACACAATGTGGCAACCATCATCACTTTGGTTACTCGGTACACAATGTGGCAACCATCAACACTTTCATTACTAGGTACACAATGTGGCAACCATCATCACTTTGGTTACTCTGTACACAATGTGACATCCATCAACACTTTCATTACTAGGTACACAATGTGGTTACCATCATCACTTTGGTTAATCGGTACACAATGTGGAAACCATCAATACTTTGGATACTTGGTACAGAATGTTGCAACCATCAACACTTCATCTGTGCAGTGCACTGGTCCAGCAACTGAACCAACTCTCGGTAGAGAAGATGTTTCTTGCCATGAGTTACGTCGATGAAGCTTTCTGCCTGTGAACACAGAAGAGCAAGAGACAAATACAAGATCGACAGTCGGCACGTCCATTGCGTTCCAGAACTATATTATTGCGTCCGGTAAAAGCTGCAATTAATGTGAAATGAAATGAAATTTATTAGACCTATAATTACAAGTACATATTATAATTTAGTATATAAAATAGGTGAGGAGACTTCGGTGCAGGCATTTAAATGCCGCTATCACAAGTGCCACCATGACTAAAAAAGTGTATAATAATAATAATAATACATTTACAGAGTAATGTAAGTAATGTCCTGTCGCAATTTCTATAACGTGATATCACTTTTTGCAATTTTTAGGGGGTCAGGAAAAATGCCAGTTGCTAGTGACTGATTAATTATGATGGTGAGAAGTTTGCAAATTTCTTGTTTTATTGTTTTTAATAATTTAGTGGAAATGCCATCATTGCCACAGCTAGGTTTAGGTTTTAAGCTATCTAATATGTTTATGGTAGTTCCTTCATACATTTTTTGGAATGTGAAATTATTTAATATCGGATTGTGTAGGTAATCCATGAAATTTGCGTTGTCTGTATTAGTTATTTCAGCTGCTAGCTTAGGTCCTACATTTGTAAAGAAACAATTAAATCTGTCAGCAATGACACTGGTATCACTTATCAATTTATTGTCAATCAGAAAGTGATCAGACAATTCCAATTTCTTTGAAGTCCGATTAATAACTTATTTGATAGTACACCATGTTTGTTTAATGTCAATCTTACATTTTTCAAAACGATTTTGATAAGTTTTATTGGCATTACGAATTAGTTTTCTTCAGAATTCTTTGGTAAGAGGCAAAGTTACGTTTACGATTTGTATATTGCTCGGAATCCGCCGGTGTTTGTTTTAATTTCATATATAATTTGTCTTTGTAAGCAATTGACCGGATTATACCTTTTGTGATCCACAGAGACTTGCTGTGTTTATGCTTACTGAATTTGATCATACGAACTGGCAAATGTTTATTTTTAAGAATGTTGAAATTGTTATTTGTGTTTAGCTTCCGATTAAAATTTATTTATCGATTCTGTATTCCAAGTTTGGATTCTAATCGATTTGGTGGCGTCTACACCCTTCGGTTCTAGATAATCTAAAAATATGAAGTAGGGTACGTAATCTGATATTGTGTTAATTAGTACACCGGTAGTTGCCTGTGAGAAGCCATGTGATAGCTTACACAGGACATTGTCTATGAGCGTACAATTTCTACTCGAGAGCCTGGTGGGTAGTGTAATTTTAGGGACAAAACCTTGAGCAACAACATAATCAAAATATTCGCCAAATATTGCATTGTTTTAATTTGCAATAAGTCAATATCGTAGTCACCAGCAATGATGACTTCACTTTTACATTTTTTAAGATGATCAAGTAGAGGAATAAATTCAGTAATAAATGTCTGACATGTTTCATTATTATGCCCGGGTGGTCTATATATATTTCCTAATATAACTTGTTTTCAAGTTGCTTTCCTATAATTTCAATAAATTGTCGACGATTTTATGGATGGAACTTCAACATTGTTTATTCGCATTATGTTACATGATAAGGCAGAGCAATGGCTGCCCATGTTGACAGATCGTAATACCTCAATGGTCGCTAGGCACGATATATAGTAAATATCACATTCCTCTCCTTAATAAAATTGTACTAACAATCATAATTATGCAGTTATTTCAAAATGACAATTTTCATTATGTAATATGAAAATAGGCTGTTCACATCTACAATTACAATCCATGACAAATAAAAACGTATTATTATTTTGTCATAATATAATAAAACGTCAGATCTGAAAGTTTTGCATGACTTTCAAATGTTCTTGTAAGTTACAATTCGTAAAGTCCTTGTTAGAACATTTTCAGAGGGAAAAGCCCATAGCAGACAGAAATTATTCATTGACATTTGCTGTCTACTGATCACACCGACATTTAAAACTGTTAATTGAGCTATGAAAAAATACACCAGCTGTTAAAACTGAGTGTATCTAGGGGAGAGGTTACCAGCACGTCACCCCAGCTATCCAATATTTACCACTGGATTTTTCTCCTCTGCGCTCAGACTACTTCACTTTAGGAAGTCCAATATAGTCCTTGAATCTGACTGGCATCTTGTGAGAGCGTTGCGGGCGAGCATCCGGAAGGCGTAAACGTGATTTAAGTGTTGTCTTCGGATTTCCCCAACTAGTTGCCGTTTCTTTTGGCGGCTCATCATCGTGATCAATCATGGGCGTCTTCTGACTTACACACAATTCCGAATCGTCCATTTCATCAGATGATTTGTCTTCGTTAGTGAGTGTGTCGACGTTAGTGAGTGTGTCGACGTTAGTGAGTGTGTCGACGTTAGTGAGTGTGTCGACGTTAGTGAGTGTGTCGACGTTAGTGAGTGTGTCGACGTTAGTGAGTGTGTCGACGTTAGTGAGTGTGTCGACGTTAGTGAGTGTGTCGACATTACTGAGTGTGTCGACGTTAGTGAGTGTGTCGACGTTAGTGAGTGTGTCGACGTTAGTGAGTGTGTCGACGTTAGTGAGTGTGTCGACGTTAGTGAGTGTGTCGACGGGGTCGATTCGATTGAAGAGTGAAATGTTTCGTATGAACGTACACGAGTGTCGGCTTCCGGTTATCATATTCCCTTTTCTCTTTTTCCACCGTAAATGTTTCTGGGTCAAAGTGTGGGGTGAGCTTGGTCACACGACGCTGGCGTACCAATACTGTGTCTCCTTTGTCAATGTTCGTTTGTCTTGGATTTCATCGTTTGTCGGCGTATTGTTTCATTTGTCGTTTTCTTTGTTCATCGTCCTGTTGAATTTTTAACCATGTGTTCAGTAGCGAAGGAACGCTGTCAGCAGGTAGCTGTGGTAACTGTGTGCGGAAACAGCGGTTGTACAGGGCTTCAGCAGGACCGACACCGGTGGTGCAGTGTGGTGTTGTTCGATATTGGCGCAAAAATCGGTACATCTCTCAGTCTCTTCAGCAGTTTCCCCAGCCCCTGGGGGACCGCCTCAGGTTTCACCAGAAGCAGAGTAGAGGACCGCGCAGCATCGACTCAAACACTGACTCTTCACTCAAGCCATTGGAGCTGACCAGGTCACCATCTTGTCCGCTTGATTACATATGTATGTATGAATGTACATAAATGTATGTGATAAGTGTATATATATATATATGTGTGTGTGTGTGTGTGTGTGTGTGCGTGTGCGTGTGCGTGTGCGTGTGCGTGTGCGTGTGCGTGTGCGTGTGCGTGTGCGTGTGCGTGTGCGTGTGCGTGTGCGTGTGCGTGTGCGTGTGCGTGTGCGTGTGCGTGTGCGTGTGCGTGTGCGTGTGCGTGTGCGTGTGCGTGTGCGTGTGCGTGTGCGTGTGCGTGTGCGTGTGCGTGTGCGTGTGCGTGTGTGATTGTTTGTGAGTGTAATGCATTATACATAGTTAAGTTGTTACAAATGTGAATGTAATGCATGCTAATGAATTGCTAGTTACTGTGGCGATCGTCACGTGACAGTTGATTGGTTTACACATTACTCTTGATAGTGGCATTTAATTTTAATATATGAGATGATGGGTCAAATAAATATGTCTGAGTCTGTTTGAGTTTATTAAGTTTTGCATTTACCAAAGGCAAAGTGCTGCAAAACAATAAACATGTTGTCAGTTCTTATCAAAATTGCTGGCTTGAAAAATTAGAACAGTAGTGAAAATTTGCAAAAGAAGATGACGTAAGTATTTGGGACTTCCCTCATACTTGTCGGTATGATGTCAACACTGACAAATGTTAATCGAACATTGTATATTTAAGGAGACATTCTTAAAAAAAAAAAATTTCAATTTCAGAGCCGACCACCTGAAATGTTGTGGAAATCACCCTGAGTATCACTTTGAATAAAATTGTCTTTTTTTTCTAAATTTTTTAGCATTTGGTTCCCATGCATGTCTTGGTTTTTGGTAGGTACCTTTCAACACGAATCACTTACGCTATGCTGTCCAGATCAATCACAGTTATAGCATATGTGCAACGTGACAGGGAATTTGTATCAGAAATATATTTTGCTGATTTTTCATATAATTCCAAGTAATAAACCAAACGACTAAAATTTATTTGTTTGGCTAATCACTTGGATTTATATAGGAGATGACTATACAACATCATGACTTCATGTTTTTATTGTACCTAGTGAGCTACTCTCGAAACTGATTGTTTAACTTTATTTTTTTACTTTGCATACACGTAGATAATCGTTCACTTTTTGATTTAACCATACACATAGGCATTTTGCGTGTTCCAACAATGACACTTGCATATATAACGATCAAAATCTACAAAATATAAAGATATCCTATGATAAACATAGCAACTACTGTAAAACCAACGTATATGCCATTATATTGAACGAGCTTCACAAAAACACCATATGGCGTAGCTAGCATTTAACTGGAAGTACGAATAAAAATGATTTTAAATATAAATATATTTTCAAAACAAAAGAATATATGTAATTATTCCGCACACGCAAATGCAAACAAGTACATACATACAGTTACGGGCAATTCGTGTGGGAGAAGAACGTTAAAATCTTTTACTAGTGTGCTTATATTCTTATTGGCACGATTGACGCATTACATCTTTTCAAAATTATGTTGTGTAAGTTTGTTGTAATTGTTAGAAACTAATTTGTCACTTATTTGTGTTCCCAGATACGTAAATCATGGCTCCCGGAAAGAAACGGTCATACCAGGAAGCGTCCATTGAAAAGCCTCAATGCGTTCTTTGCAGTAAAGTCCTTAGTGCGGAGAGCATGAAACCCAACAAACTGAAGGAACATTTCGAAATAAGTCATGTAGAGTTTGCAGAAAAAGACATGGAATTATTTAAAAGGAAGGAGCGCATTTTGTATTCTACCCATGTGGATTCAACTGGTCACGTTGCTCAGATAAATGAAGCTGTTCTTGAAGCCTCTTATCGCATTGCTCTTCGTATTGCTGAATGTAAGAAACCTCACACAATCGGAGAGAAATGTATCAAGCCATGCCATGTTGAAGCAACGAAACTTATCCTTGGGATGAACAAGCAAGAAAGATTAACTATATATCACTTTCGGACACAACTGTGCGAAGCCTAATCTCATAGGTGAGCGATGACATTTTGGAACAGGTAGTTGCAGAAGTGAAAGCAAGCCCGTACTTCGCGCTTCAGTTGGATGAATCGACGGATGTTGCTTCTTGTGAACAGTTGCTTGTATATGTTCGGTACATGAAAGGCGACTCAGTGAAAGAGAATTGTCTATTCTCTGAACCGTTGATCACCACTACCCGCGGAGAAGACGTCTTCGGGACGTTGGAGAATTTCTTCGCTGACAAGGAGCTGGAGTGGGCGAAGTTAGTTGGCATTTGCATTGATGGGGCGCCATCGATGATAGGAATTCGTTCTGGGTTCCGAGCGTTCGTGAAGCAGGTTGCTCCCCACGCCACATTCACCCACTGCATGATTCATAGGTAGCTTTGGCCGAGAAAACACTCGTCAATGTCTTCTCGGAGGTTGTTAAAAGTGTTAATCTTATCCGAGGCAGTGCTACGAACTCTTGCATTTTCAAAGTGTTGTGTGACGAAGTTGGGGCCGAATTCAGTGTAGTCCTGTTCCATACGGAGTTTCGCTCGTTGTCACGGGGGAAAGTCTTTCTACGCGTGTTCGAACTGAGAGAAGAAATCACCTTGTTTCCGGAAAGGGGGAGAACAGCTAAAGAACAAGAATTCCACGTGAAGATAACGGACCATACATTCATTCTAAAGCTGGCCTACCTCGCAAGTCATTTTGGTGAGATCAGTCAGCTGAACCTCTCACTACAAGGGAATGTGGTGAATATCCTCTCAGCTCAAGACAACGTAGCCAGCTTTCTGCGCACGCTCCAGCTTTACCAACGAAGAGTTCAGGTCGATGACGTCTCCATGTTCTCCCAACTGACGACGCTGCTTGAGGGGACCGAGGAGAAATCAGCATTTACATTCCGCAGAAGTATCCACCGGTGGATACTTCCCTGATCTGGAATGCCGTGAAAAGAATACATGGATTGTGAAACCTTTTTCCGTGGAATAAGAAGTCATCAAAGATGACGATGTCACTGCGAGTTCCTTGGCCTGCGAGGAGACAACACGCTAAAAGATGACGATGTCACTGCGAGTTCCTTGGCCTGCGAGGAGACAACACGCTAAAAGATGACGATGTCACTGCGAGTTCCTTGGCCTGCGAGGAGACAACACGCTAAAAGCAGACTTTCAAGATTCTGACCTGGCTACCTTCTGGCATAAAGCTGATACGGGGTATCCAGTTCTCTTAGACACAGGCCTGGAAATCCTCATCCTATTTGCCACCACATATCACTGTGAGGCTGGCTTTTGAACAATGGTCACGATAAAAACCAAGGCAAGGAATATGTTAGATATCGCCCATGACCTGCGATGTGCTCTTGCTGTGACAAAACCTCGCATATCACAGCTGGTCAAGAAGAAGCAATTCCATCCGTCACACTGACACTTGCATCTGTAGCGTATGACTTGTCATGTGTTTGATCTGAACTGAGATATGGCTAGTGACGCCTAGAAATAATTCTTTTCTGAATTTAACATGACGAGAATAAAACCGTTCTGAAATAAGAATGTTTTATTTTATTTCCCCATTTCCTTTTTCATGTTTCTACTTAATATCGTGAGGTGGTAATTACGGCTTTGTTGGTAAGTTGAAGGGGTAACAGTGCCAAAAGGTTAAACACCACTGCTAGAGAACGATGTTTACATGACAAACTAAAATAAACTGAGATATTGAGGGTCAACGTCGCGGTGACATCACTTTCAGTGAATCGCGGTCTAGCAGAAGATCACGCCAGATTGTTTACTTGAATAATTCGCCTACGATTGGCAATAATAGAATGGCTAACTGGGACAAAACGTTTAGAACACGGACTTCTCCGACTTTCCAATGATGTGCAACAATAAGGGTTCAACTCGAGTTCAGCGTCGCCGTCAGTGCAGCTGTCATTAACTTCACAGTCGTTGTGAAGTTCCGAAGTCGACGGACAGAAGTAATCTTCGATCACTTCCCGCACCGCTGAACTGTCTCCTATACCACATTTCAAAGCTTCTTTCAGATGTTATCTGTGCAGCTCGATCGTCAACTGCGAAACAATATATTGATATATATATATATATATATATATATATATATATATATATATATATATATATATATATATATATATATATATATATATATATATATATATATATATATATATATATATATATATATCCTCAAAACTTGCTTAAATTCAGTGCGCGACGCTAGCCTATAGAACGATGTTTACATGACAACATACTTTCAGTGAATGGCGGTCTAGCAGGAGATCAAGAGATACTTGAATAAGTCGCCTATGATTGGCTTGCAATAATAGCATGGCTAACGGGGATGACACGTTTAGACCACGGACATCTCCAGTTGTTCTGTGGCAGTGGGTGACGGCAATGATCATCGTCTCCCAGTGTTTTCCCAGTAGTCGCCCCGATCATCCCAAATCCCCCTTATATTGTTAAATCTACAGATGGCCCCCAATTGTAAACAACATTCCAACTTGCGATTTGCATATTGATTGGCTTGATGAAGCACGTGAAACATTAAGCAATTAAGGCAATGTATATCCTATGTGTGGTATCCTTCTAAATTCGTTACAAATAGATGTATAAATATGTAGCGTTTGGGTCGAGCGGTCGTTATGGAGGCGTACGGGCACACATTCATTCACTCATTCGTACTAAAGAAAAGCAAATATAAGTTCTAACGGTTTATTACATATAAAATTGTATTACAAAAACACGAACTAACTAACGAATAGTCTGTCTGTCTGTCTGTCTCTCTGTCTGTCTGTCTGATTCTGTCTGCCTGTCTGCGTGTCTCTCTCTCTCCCTCTCCCTCAACCTAACCAGCATATCTATGATATCTCAACGATATTCTAAGACGGCGGCGGCTTATTCAGCAACCGTACACCGATCTGTGGTAATCACAGATTCGGGTTTATAATATCTCAGCAATATGCTGAGACGGCGGCGGCTTATTCAAGCCACCAAGGTACTAACCTTCAAGGTTTTCACTGCGTACAGCGATATTCTGTGTTCTCGAAGGACGCTCTGTGGCAGTGGATGACGGGAATGACTGTCGTCTCCCAGTGTGTGCCGAGTGGTCGCCCCGATCATCCCAAATCCCTCTTTCTGTATTGCTAAATCTATAGCCTCGGGGTAGACACGGACGCTGATTATGTCACTTGCTGCCGACTGTAGGGGTCCTTGGAATATTGGCAGGGTGCCAGTGAACTTCAGCTAACCTTCTGAACAAAGGCCTCCCTGTGTGGAGCTCTGCCTCCCAAAAGCAAATGGCCCCCAATTGTAAGCAACCTTACTACTAGCGATTTGCATATTGATTGGCTTGATGAAGCACGTGACTCTGTATCTGTCAGGTATAAAAGAGGTCCGAGACCGCCCTTGTACACTTCACGATCGTCAAGTGACCGAGGTACGTACAATGTTGATGTCAGCAATTAAACTTTAAACAGTAACTTGTACGTTACTGGACGATAATAATGTTTCAGCAATTGTTTATTGTTAAGTGTGTTCAATGTTATACAGCATTAAATAGGTTCTATGAAATATGGTTCTGGATTTTACATTGGCCGTGTAATTAAAACAGCGTGTGTAACCGTAAGCGTCATTTGAATATAGCTATTAACAAATGCGTTTGTCTTGGAAAACGTTATGAGACTTGACATATTTTCTGCGGTTCGCTGTTCTTCTGAGTACTTCCACGCGTGTAGGCATACTTGTTTATGTAATGCAAAACTTGGTATATTCTGTTGAAAATGATTACGTTACATTTTCACTTAGAGTAACGCAGGTAACAACGCTTAGTTTTTTTTGTGAAGGACATCGGCTGCTGGAAAGAATCCAATGGTTATATATTAACAAGATTTAATAAGAGTGCCATCCTAAACAACAAGTTCCAGATATTGCGGGTCAACGTTGCGGTGACATCACTTTCAGTGAATGGCGGTCTAGCAGGAGATCACGAGATACTTGAATAAGTCGCCTATGATTGGCTTGCATTAATAGCATGGCTAACTGGGATGACACGTTTAGACCACGGACATCTCCAGTTGTTCTGTGGCAGTGGATGACGGGAATGACCATCGTCTCCCAGTGTTTTCCCAGTAGTCTCCCCGATCATCCCAAATCCCCCTTATTTGTATTGTTAAATCTATAGATGGCCCCCAATTGTAAACAACATTCCAACTAGCGATTTGCATATTGATTGGCTTGATGAAGCACGTGAAACATTAAGCAATTAAGGCAATATCTATCCTATGTATGGTATCCTTCTAAATTCGTTACAAATAGAAGTATAAATATGTAGCGTTTGGATCGAGCGGTCGTTATGGAGGCGTACGAGCACACGTTCATTCACTCATTCGTACAAAAGGTAAGACAAATATAAGTTCTAACGGTTTATTACATATAAAATTGTATTACAAAAACACGAACTAGATAAGGAATAGTCTGTCTGTCTGTCTCTCTGTCTGTCTGTCTGCCTGTATGCGCGTCTATCTTTATCTCACTCTCCCTCAACCTAACCTGCATATCTATGATATCTCAACGACATTCTAAGACGGCGGCGGCTTATTCAGTAACCGTACACCGATCTGTGGTAATCACAGATTCGGGTTTATAATATCTCAGCAATATGCTGAGACGGCGGCGGCTTATTCAAGCCACCAAGGTACTAACCTTCAAGGTTTTCACTGCGTACAGCGATATTCTGTATTCTCGAAGGACGCTCTGTGGCAGTGGATGACGGGAATGACTGTCGTCTCCCAGTGTGTGCCCAGTGGTCGCCCCGATCATCCCAAATCCCTCTTATCTCTATTGCTAAATCTATAGCCTCGGGGTAGACACGGACGCTGATTATATCACTTGCTCCCGACTGTAGGGGTCTTTGGAATAATTGCAGGGTGCTAGTGAACTTCAGCTAACCTTCTGAACAAAGGCCTCCCTATGTGGAGCTCTGCCTCTCAAAAGCAAATGGCCCCCAATTGTAAGCAACATTCCAACTATGGATTTGCATATTGATTGGCTTGATGAAGCACTTGACTCTGTATCTGGCAGGTATAAAAGAGGTCCGAGACCGCCCTTGTACACTTCACGATCGTCAAGTGACCGAGGTACGTACAATGTTGATGTCAGCAATTAAACTTTAAACAGTAACTTGTACGTTACTGGACGATAATAATGTTTCAGCAATTGTTTATTGTTAAGTGTGTTCAATGTTATACAGCATTAAATAGGTTCTATGAAATATGGTTCTGGATTTTACATTGGCCGTGTAATTAAAACAGCGTGTGTAACCGTAAGCGTCATTTGAATATAGCTATTAACAAATGCGTTTGTCTTGGAAAACGTTATGAGACTTGACATATTTTCTGCGGTTCGCTGTACTTCTGAGTACTTCCACGCGTGTAGGCATACTTGTTTATGTAGTGCAAAACTTGGTATATTCTGTTGAAAATGATTACGTTACATTTTCACTTAGGGTAACGCAGGTAACAACGCTTAGTTTTTTTTGTGAAGGACATCGGCTGCTGGAAAGAATCCAATGGTTATATATTAACAAGATTTAATAAGAGTGCCATCCTAAACAACAAGTTCCAGATATTGCGGGTCAACGTTGCGGTGACATCACTTTCAGTGAATGGCGGTCTAGCAGGAGATCACGAGATACTTGAATAAGTCGCCTATGATTGGCTTGCATTAATAGCATGGCTAACTGGGATGACACGTTTAGACCACGGACATCTCCAGTTGTTCTGTGGCAGTGGATGACGGGAATGACCATCGTCTCCCAGTGTTTTCCCAGTAGTCTCCCCGATCATCCCAAATCCCCCTTATTTGTATTGTTAAATCTATAGATGGCCCCCAATTGTAAACAACATTCCAACTAGCGATTTGCATATTGATTGGCTTGATGAAGCACGTGAAACATTAAGCAATTAAGGCAATATCTATCCTATGTATGGTATCCTTCTAAATTCGTTACAAATAGAAGTATAAATATGTAGCGTTTGGATCGAGCGGTCGTTATGGAGGCGTACGAGCACACGTTCATTCACTCATTCGTACAAAAGGTAAGACAAATATAAGTTCTAACGGTTTATTACATATAAAATTGTATTACAAAAACACGAACTAGATAAGGAATAGTCTGTCTGTCTGTCTCTCTGTCTGTCTGTCTGCCTGTATGCGTGTCTATCTTTATCTCACTCTCCCTCAACCTAACCTGCATATCTATGATATCTCAACGACATTCTAAGACGGCGGCGGCTTATTCAGTAACCGTACACCGATCTGTGGTAATCACAGATTCGGGTTTATAATATCTCAGCAATATGCTGAGACGGCGGCGGCTTATTCAAGCCACCAAGGTACTAACCTTCAAGGTTTTCACTGCGTACAGCGATATTCTGTATTCTCGAAGGACGCTCTGTGGCAGTGGATGACGGGAATGACTGTCGTCTCCCAGTGTGTGCCCAGTGGTCGCCCCGATCATCCCAAATCCCTCTTATCTCTATTGCTAAATCTATAGCCTCGGGGTAGACACGGACGCTGATTATATCACTTGCTCCCGACTGTAGGGGTCTTTGGAATAATTGCAGGGTGCTAGTGAACTTCAGCTAACCTTCTGAACAAAGGCCTCCCTATGTGGAGCTCTGCCTCTCAAAAGCAAATGGCCCCCAATTGTAAGCAACATTCCAACTATGGATTTGCATATTGATTGGCTTGATGAAGCACTTGACTCTGTATCTGGCAGGTATAAAAGAGGCCCGAGACCGCCCTTGTACACTTCACGATCGTCAAGTGACCGAGGTACGTACAATGTTGATGTCAGCAATTAAACTTTAAACAGTAACTTGTACGTTACTGGACGATAATAATGTTTCAGCAATTGTTTATTGTTAAGTGTGTTCAATGTTATACAGCATTAAATAGGTTCTATGAAATATGGTTCTGGATTTTACATTGGCCGTGTAATTAAAACAGCGTGTGTAACCGTAAGCGTCATTTGAATATAGCTATTAACAAATGCGTTTGTCTTGGAAAACGTTATGAGACTTGACATATTTTCTGCGGTTCGCTGTACTTCTGAGTACTTCCACGCGTGTAGGCATACTTGTTTATGTAGTGCAAAACTTGGTATATTCTGTTGAAAATGATTACGTTACATTTTCACTTAGAGTAAAGCAGGTAACAACGCTTAGTTTTTTTGTGAAGGACATCGGCTGCTGGAATATATTAACAAGATTTAACAAGATTGCCATCCCAAACAACAAGTTCCAGATGGCAAGTGGACAAGGAAGCAATTAGCTTATCGAGAGTCCAACAATTTTCACATCTATGTGTAGCCCGCCCTTTTCAGATATATGTCAATTCTATTGTTAAACATATTCACACTACTAGCATTGACACAATCATTTTGCAGTTTGTTCCTTTCACTTATCACCCTCTGTGAGAAAGAGTACTTTCTCATGTCCAACCTACACAGCTCCTTAACTAATGCTGCTTTGTGTCATCTGGTTCTACTGCCTTCTTTAAGTTTGAAGAACATATTCCTATCAACATCCTCATAATCGTTCACTATTTTAAACTATTAGTTATGTGTTACGTGTAACCACATCGAACGACTGTTGGGTATAGACAGTGTTTAATGTGTGAAGTAAAAGCTTCCAGAAGAAATATAGCAACTGAAACAAAGTGTTGCATACCAACATCACTACTTCTGTAACATTATCACTATAAAGTAACAAGGAAAACAGTTGTAATCACAATGCAAAAGCAATGACTTCTATCAATATAACAACATAATAAAGTAACGTGGCCACAAATAAAGATCATTCGTCAACACCCATTTACATCAATGTGACTTTGAATACATGACGAAATAAACTAGGTTCATATACTCCAATCTATATAGATAATATATATATATATATATATATATATATATATATATATATATATATATATATATATATATATGTATGTATGTATGTATGTATGTATATATATATATATATATATATATATATATATATATATATATATATATATATATATATATGTATATATATATATATATTTATATATATATATATGTATATATATATATATATATATATGTATATATATATATATATTTATATATATATATATATGTATATATATATATATATATATATATATATATATATATATATATATATATATATATAATCCTTTACCAGAGCCGTGTGATTACATTTGCTCGAAACCCACGAAACCAGGTTGTACTTTGAGTAGCATATACATAGGCGATGACAGCGATACATTCATAAACGTCCAAACAAAGCATTGAAAGTACAATGGTACACACCCGCAACAATGGCCGTAGTAATAGGTGAATAATGTATCACAAATGGAGTTTCTGCTCCCAGCGACTGTAATGAAACAACCAACGCGGCATTACAACCTCTCTAATACATCACGTTTAGACAGTGCTTGATATATCAGTAATTGTAATTAACAATTAGTTGTATACAGTCTTTAAATGAATGGCAATGTATAATGACAATACAAAGTTACTCAGTACTGCCACGCCCAGCAACCTGAATGGTAAAGTGGCGACTTCCAAAACATTCAACTTAACATAAAGTTTCACAACTTCTTCTAATAATTTATAAATAAAGTCTCACTATATAAGTTTTATAAAAGTGACTCACCAGAGATAAATTGTCAATATACATATACTGAGCCGGGAGAAGGTTGCTTGCATGTAACAACGTGTGTCGTCTTCTCCGGCCCAGGGCGAACTGCCCAGACTAATTTATAAAACTCGCTCAGGTTGTTAAACTGGGAGTAACACTGGGCATAGCGCCCCCTAGTGACTAGCCTAACAAATATATAACCAGCTAAATCCACCAGGGTTACACTTTCTCCCACTTTGAAATGTAGGCGTCCGCGTCTAAAATATGTCTAATTATTAAGCACTGATCTAGGATTCCGAAAAGGGTTACTATGGTAGCCCGCATTACGTCGCGTTGACCGACGTAAAGGCATAGGCGAGATAACTACCTGGTCTTGGTCCGAATCTGAATCGGAGTAGTTAATAGTCGGTTCTCGAGAGATTTCGACTCGTCCAGATTCGGCGTCCGATGACTCTACATCACTATGTTATATGTTTGGTCCAGGCCTTGGTGTTTGATACCGAGATTCCCTTCATACTGGTTTTTTCGCCTGCTATCTCACATGAAATGATAGGGGTCTTACCCACTATAGCGTCCACTAACACACAGTCAATGCTACTACGCCCGCTTGCCTGACGCTCCGCAAGGGGTGAATTAGTTTCCCTGTTGACCCCGGGGTGGTACTGGCACATTTGGACCCGACATAGATCGCGCTACTGGACCACCCCGCATTGCACGGGTATCTGACTGATGCCCGTACGCATGATAGTGCCCTGCGCGGGCCTAGAATTTGATCCCAAGCCCGGCCCGCAATTAGCAGTTAGAGTCCAGGCCCGGCCCAGGCCCGCAATAATTTGTTTAAGCCCGGCCCGGCCCAGGCCCGCAAACTATAATTTAGGCCCAGGCCCGACCCGCCCGGCCCGGCCCGCAAGTTTCAGGCCCAGGCCCGGCCCATACCCGCGGGCCAAAGATGGGTAAGCCCGCGGCCCGCAAGCCCGCGGCCCGCTAAGTTTAGAGAAGATAAACCTATAATCTTATAACAAAGACGAAAAACAAATAAACTGTAAAACAGACTTATTGTTTTATTAAATAAAAAAGGTCCATAGTGTGCTGGATGAGTTCTAAAAATTCAGCACCACCAACTTCTTCAAACTTACGAATATCCTGAAGAAAAAGAAAGAAAAACTTCTTAGTGTCATTACTATTAAATATGGTAACATTTGTTATATTTGGCTTTAATGTATTGGTTTATTGTTAGGGTAGGATATTTGTTTATCTAACCCTGACTTAACCCATATGCAAGCCACAATCCCAATTTATATTGTTAATTGAATTAGCTCAACTAAGTTAACATAATTTAATATGATATTTCAATTAAATGTCACCCACTAGCACTGACACCCAGTGGCATTTCCAGCAGGCCTGCAGTCACTAGCCTGAGACAGACATGTGCGAATTAGTACAAGTGTGAATGAATTAGGACTGGGGAGAAATACCAATTACCAACTGGGTTTGGTACTGGGTAGTGGGCTAGTGGCCTAGTGTGCACTTGGCAGTGGGCAGGTCTTTCAGGTGGGCAATGTTTGGAGGGAAGACCTAGACAATAGAATGTCCACTGGTAGGGTCAAAGGGTGATAAGTTGATGGTTAATCATGGCTTGATTGCCTCTGCAAATATTTCTAAAGTAAACATTTGGAGCTGGCTACTTCCAGCCAAGTGAACTTATGGGGTCATTAGATTCCATGCAAGATCTCAATTTGCAACTATATAATACTAAAGAAATAATTTTAAGCATTCATTAAACGGAATTACAATTTATAATCAGTTTTTATTTAAAAAAATAAAGTAATAATCGGTGTTTTGTATGAATATTTTTATTATGTCCAGGCCCAGCCCAGGCCCGGCCCGGCCCCACGCGGCCGTCTGTTGTTGTGCTCGCAACAAAGACACGATTTCCGCCAGAGTGGTCGCGAGTAGTTCCAACTGGGCCGCAATTCGGTCCAGTGGACTCGGGTCATCGGAGGCGTGGCGGGGTTCGTGAACTTCCCTCACACGTACACTCCTGCGTGGCCCACTCAACCCGTCCTCCTCTAGTTGAATCGCTTCGGAGCGCAATGCGCCAAACGAAATTGTGGGGTCAGTCCGAACTAGTCTCTTTATTTCCCGCTTTATCTGAGGTTCTAACAGGTTTTCACAGAATACTTCTATCAACATATTATCCTTACATTCAACCTTATCAGTCAATCCTTCAGAAATTTCCAGGAGCGCTCTGGAGAACTCTCTAACACTTTCTCTACTACCCTGCACCCGATCGTATAATTATCTCTTCAGCTGTGCATTACTGCGGTTTTTCCCAAAAGCAGACACCAGTAACGTAAACATCTTATCGATACAGTCCTTCTCATCACTTGGGGCGTACCTTACTTCTTCCCGGGCCGGTCCCTCCAGGTGGGCGATAAAAAATGACAGTCTATCGGCCGAAGAGACGGATGGTACGGGGTTGTTCGGGATTTCTGGATCGCGTAAATCTTGTACAACTCGGTGACAATCTTGGCGTCAAAACAACGTCCCTGGTCCGAGTGTATCCGACACGGAACTCTTAACGGAAAAAACACTCCCGTACCAGAGCTTTGGCTACCGTTTGCGCTGTCTGATTCCTAGCTATAGTAAATTTGCTGTATACGTCCGTCATAACCAGAAATTTTCCATACCGTTACTGGTGACAATGACAATGACAATGACAATGACAATGATTTTTATTTCCCTACGACCCCTTGCGGAGTATGAGAGAAGTTTCTCTCTACAGTACATTTTAGTAGAACATCTGGTTACAATACATGACATATATTGTATAAAACATATTTACAGTATGTAAATCATCTAGTTACAGTGCATAATACATCTAGTGTCATTATTGGATAAAGTATTTTCTATATAATCAATACATGCAATTTAGGTAATGTAAAATAAAATAAACTATGTATATATTGCACAATTTGAACTACACTATGTAATAATATGAACAGTAAATTAACTATGAGCTACACTTTTACTTCAACGCAATTCACTGTTTTAATAAGGCAGTTTGTTAATTAGACAAACTTTGTCATGATTATTTTAATAAATCTGGACAGATCTGTCAGCTGTTTCACATTGTGTACATTGAACAGCTGGTTCATTTTCAGAGTATTAGGTCTGATTCTGAAGTATCTTTTTATGTATTTCGATCTTTCTTCCATTAGAGATGGACATACAAGTACATAATGATATTCGTCACCTTGGTCCCCAGTGTTGCATAAGTGACATAGCCTCTGGGCATTTCCAGGGAGATAACGACCAACAGAAATAGGTAATTTGTGATTTCCACAGCGAAATTTACATAAATTAATTCTGTCAGTTGGGCTCAAATATGTTAAATACTTCTCGAAACCTACTTCATTTTTGAATATTCTGTAATTTGAACATAGCCTATTTGCATGAATTTCACTGTGCCATGTTTGTATGTTAATATCTTTCAACTTGAGTTCCAAGTTATGCTTCAACCATTTTATATTTACTACACTATGGTCATGCCACATGTTAGTTAGTCCACATCCATCAATGATACTCTTAATTTTTAGAATCCATTTTGATTTAAAATCACCTGTATCATGGAGACTTTTCATAAGCCTGAAAATAACATTAGATAGCTTGCTTTGTTTGCCGTCAATTATATGTATCCAAAAGTTTATCATTCTCTTTTCTATAACTGCTGTCACATTTTGTCTGCCAACTTCTCCATATACCGTACAATTTGCTGTGCTCCTATTCAGTTTTAGTAGACTTTTCAAGAATTTTCTATGGAATCTCTCAATCTGGTCTAGATTTTGAAAACCCCATATTTCACAACCGTATAGTAAAATTGGCATTATAAGCTGGTCAAACAGCTCACACTGTATGTCTATAGGTAAATCTAGCTTCCTCGCTTTAGTTGTGAGGTTGAACATTGCACGCCTAGCTTGATTAACTTGTTTCGTTATGGCTTTGTTAAACAGTCCATTATAGTTTAGATTGGTTCCCAAATATATGTAACTATCAGTTACCTCTAGTTTATTTTGTCCAAACAAGAAGTCTGGTTGTGATCTGACCTTTCCACGTGAGAAAATAATTACCTTCGTTTTACTGGTATTAACAATTAGGTGCCATGTTTGGCAATAATGACATGCAGCATTTAAGGCAGACTGCCAATCTTCAGGTGTTTCCGCCATAACAATAGTATCATCAGCATAGAGTAAAACATACATTTTCAAGAAAACTTCTACATCATCATCACAAAGGTTGTTATGAATTTCACCAGTCAGCATGTCAAGTCCCTTGTAATTACGGCTAACTGAATGTTCAAAATCATTAAGGTAAATAGCAAATAACAAAGGAGACAAGTTTTCTCCTTGCCGCACACCAACTTCACATGAAAAGAAATCTGACAGGGCTTGGCCCTGTTTTACACATGACTTAGCATTTTCATACATGTTGTATATAACCTTCAACACATTGCCATTAATACCACAAGCAATTAGCTTGGACCACAGTGAGGATCTGTCTACTAGATCAAATGCTTTTTTATAATCGATGAAGGCACAATAAAGCCTTTTGCGGCGAGTCAAATAAAATTCAACCAATGAGTGTAAAGCGAATATATGATCAAGGGTAGAATACCCTTCTCTGTTCTTCACCTATGATACTTGCTTCATCTAGGTATGTTGTCAGTCTCGTATTAATGGAGGCTGTAAACAACTTGCCTATGCAGCTTAATAATGTAATGCCACGATAGTTGTCTGGGTCATCTATTGACCCCTTCTTTTTGTAAATGGGCTTAATGATCCCAATGCACCAGTCAGTTGGCACAATGCCAGATAATAGAACTAGATTAAACATTTTAACAATAAGTACAATTAGTTCTGTGGGGCTGTTTTTCAAGTATTCATTTATAACATTATCAATACCACATGCCTTTTTGTTTTTAAGTTTTTTAATTAAAATTACTACTTCATCTTGCGTGAATGGTCTATTTATGTGTTCATTGATTGACTGCATAATCTTTCTTGTATCAAAAGGTATCTCACTATCCACTGTGGCTGTTTCACTTTCAGGTTTTTCAAGTTTTTCAAAGTGGCTCATAAATGTATCCAGTGAAATATGTCCACATTTTTCTTTGCTGTTACTTGCTTTATTAAGTATGTCCCAGTATTCTGCAGGCTTACTATGTTTTAGGTTTCGCAAGTTTTGGTGCAATTGTTTATAGTAACATTTTGATGTTTTTTTGATAAAGCGTTTATAGCCACTGGCCATTTCTCTTAGCTCTACTTTTGCTTCATCACTTTTAATTTTCTTTAGTCTACCTTTGGCTCTCAAATATTCTGTTCTCTTTGTTCGGCATTCTTCATTAAACCATGGTGTGTTATTTACATGGTTAGTCTTTTTTGTTTTATTAAGATGTGTTATATATGTTGGTTCTTTGCAAATGCCAGTATTCTTTGCAGTAGTTAAATATATGTCACATATATCTTTCACCAGACCATCCATTTCCCTCTGTGATAGGGAATTTAGTTCAACACTTTCTAGTTTGGCTTCTAAATTAGCAATGTCCTGTTCATTGAAATTAGTTTTGTATTCTCCTGCTTTTTCTGGCTTCCATCTTGTGTTGACTGGCTTATAATATTCGTTGGTGTTAACCATGACATTTACTACATTATCAGTAACTGGGCAATTCTGGGGTTTTCCATCAAATTTTAGTGTCACCCATATGGGAGTATGCACATCAGACAAGCATTTATCAAAGGTATCAATTTGAAAATTTATTAGTTTTGAAAAAGGGAAGTGGATGCTATAGCATAGTCAACTACACTTTTACCCGAAGCATTTTGACAGGTGAAGTCACCCACACCCTGATCATTACCAAACCTTCCATTGATTATTTTCATATCCAGACCTTTACACTGGTAGGCTCGAGTACTGTAAAATCGATGGCGATTACTTCTAAGGGTTCCCTGGCCACAATGCTGTGCATGGGTGTGCGTACCTTAAGATGTGGCATTTTTGCAAGATTGCAACGTACGCGCATCGAAATCCAGTGTTGAATGTCCGAACGAATATTTGGCCAGTAAAACCGCGAACGTACTAGTTTCTCTACTCTGTCTATGCCTTGATGTCCCATCTTGTCATGTAATTCCTATAGGACTTCGTCCTTCATTGTACTTGGCAGCAACAATTGCGTTACCTTTGATCCGTCCGTTGGGTTCATCATTGTTCTGCATAACCTGCCAGCACAAATCTGTAGCCGGTCCCATTGTTGCAGGAGTTTAGCTACTGCTGGTGGTTCCTTCCGCTTTTCCCTTCGTTCGAGTTCGTGTCCCCTCTCTATATAGTACCAGATTCGGCCCAAGACAGGATCCTTCCGCTGAGCCTGCTGAATTTCCCCAATAGCAAGACTTGGTAGGACGGTTAGTTCTACATCCTCGTGTGTATCGCACACCTTGGCTGTGACGTCGCACGTCGCGCCCTTGAGTAACTTCTGGCATAAATCAGGCGGTAATACCGTTACCTGAAGAATGTCTTCACCGATGACTGAGAAATCGGTGGGTTCAGCCTGAGGTTTCCGACTCAGACCGTCCGCAGAAGCATTGAATCGCACGGGACGGTAGTGAATGCTAAAATTGAATCTTGCTAGTTCTGCTTGCCAATGATGTTCAGCCGCTGTTAGTTTGGCGGAAGTTTGAATGTATGACAACGGGTTATTGTCCGTGTATATCACAAACTGAACTCCCAACAAGTAATCGCGAAACTTTTCAGTAACCGCCCATTTCACTGCTAACAATTCCAACTTCATAGAGCTATATGCCGTTCGATTCTTCTCAGGTCTCCTGAGACCCCGGCTCGCTTATGCTATTACTCGAGTCTTCCCATCTTGTTCCTGGAGAAGTAATGCGCCAAGTCCTTGGTGGCTGGCATCTGTCTCCTGAATGAACGGCTTTTTGAAGTCAGCAAATCCCAACACCGGTGCGGTTGTGAGAGCGCGTTTTAGTGAATCAAACGATTCTTGATGTTCCGGTCTCCACACAAACGGTCCTGGTGTGGCCGAGTTCCACTTCCGTCCTGGTTTTCTCTTCTTCCCTTTGTTGGGATCTTGATTCACCAATTCATACAGGGGCGATGCCAGCTGCGAAAAATGATGAATGTAACGTCGGTGATATCCCGCTGTACCCAGGAAGATTTTCAGTTCCCTCGCATTTTCTGGTACTGGCCATTCGCTCACCGCTTTCACCTTTTCTGGGTCAGCCGAAATCCATTGATCCGATATTATCTGTCCTAAGTACGAAACTGATTTCTGAAAAAGATGTCACTTAGTAGGTTCGATTTTTAACCCGTGAGATGCTAGTCGCTGAAACACTAACGCCAGTCGTTCAAAGTGCTCTTCAATGGTGGAAGATTATATATGATTATGTCATCTAAGAAAATCAGCACCTTTTCATTCATCTCCTCCTAAACTATTTCATTATCTTACGTTCCACAACAATTTTAACGTTATCTAGTCTTTGAATCTCGCAAAATATATCATAACTAACATATTTTTAATGATAAAGACAACACAATATGAACACAACAACATTAGTGGCTATATAAATAACACACCGGTAGACATATTTCATTTAATTTCACCGTGACATTGTGACAATAGCCCAATACGATTTCATATGCATTCGCGTATACACTACAGTTAATCATTACTGTATGTTTTTTTTATTTATTCCCATGTCCTCACTTTTTCTCATCAGAAACATACGTCTTGTTCAAGTCTCTTCCCATACGTCGGGCAATGAACGAATAGACGCGTTTACCCAATCTGTTGTGTAAAGACACATTTTGTCGCCGGTGTGGTATAGGGTACGAACCCAGAAGTTGAGCACCAAAAACCATATGTTGTAACATTTGCAATGTAGTTGTAATTGTTTTGAATGCTGTTGTGCAATTTCAGAATCTCGATACAATGAAGACGAGTTGTTTGCCGTGGATGTGCCTTCTTGTGACCGTCGTCGTGGTCGTTCACGCCGGTAAGTCACCTCCAGTAATTACACAACCCTCTCGAACAACCCTCTATTACCGAGTATCAGCAGTAAACGATCGCCCGCAGTCCGAGGGGAATGTCGACTTTTTGATATAGGGTAACCCGAGGCAGCGCTGCCCCTAAGGAAAACGTTCATATTGTACACAATTAAACTAGCAGGTCTTTTATGTGTTCACATTATGAACAGATATGTGTGTTACGAAATGGAAAATTATTTTCAGTAAATAAATAACCTAGCTAATTTGCATATGAAAAATAGTAAGAGTACTAAAAAAACCGTCTTGCCCCTTCCCTGGAGCAAGGTGGACCTCTGCCTGGGGCAACACATTCTACAACTCCCTTCCCGTGGTTTCGTTTATATAAACTACTGCCTGAAATTAAAATGTACATGTACAAATGGTATAATAGTAATATATCAGGCCAACACGATTGTTTAATTTAAATTGGAGTTAACATATAATATATACCTTGTAATTCATACATAATATAATATCTCTCCCTCCCTCCCTCCCTCCCTCCGTCCCTCCGTCCCTCCCTCCCTCCCTCCGTCCCTCCTTCCGTCCGTCCGTCCGTCCGTCCGTCCGTCCGTCCGTCCGTCCGTCCGTCCCTCCCTCCCTCCCTCCCTCCCCCTCTATATGTTTTCGGCTGTTCGTATGCAGGTTATTATTTTCGAATGTTTTTAGCCGACGAAACGTTCGTTTACAAATAAATTACGAATGAATAAGTTCCGAAGTTTCTTAGCAGAGAACAATATAAACATAATTACATAGAGCACCTCATTCCGTGCCGAGTGATATGCTGGCTTGGTATACTGTCAGTCACCCCACCTCATTCCGTGCCGAGTGATATGCTGGCTTGGTGAACTGTCAGTCACCCCACCTCATTCCGTGCCGAGTGATATGCTGGCTTGGTGAACTGTCAGTCACCCCACCTCATTCCGTGCCGAGTGATATGCTGGCTTGGTGAACTGTCAGTCACCCCACCTCATTCCGTGCCGAGTGATATGCTGGCTTGGTGAACTGTCAGTCACCCCACCTCATTCCGTGCCGAGTGATATGCTGGCTTGGTGAACTGTCAGTCACCCCACCTCATTTCGTGCCGAGTGATATGCTGGCTTGGTGAACTGTCAGTCACCCCACCTCATTCCGTGCCGAGTGATATGCTGGCTTAGTGAACTGTCAGTCACCCCACTTCATTCCGTGCCAAGTGATATGCTGGCTTGGTGAACTGTCAGTCACCCCACCTCATTCCGTGCCGAGTGATATGCTGGCTTAGTGAACTGTCAATTGCCACATTCTTTTATAAGTGACAGGCGCTGATATTTCGAAGCTCTTCCAAAGACGTGCAGTTTTGCAAGCATAGCAGTATTGATTTCAAACCTGCTTCTACTTCATTTAGGCGCTCAGCATTATGTCAGTATATCTAATTTATATTATATAACTTGATTTTACGATAAAAACGAGCAGCACCATGTCGCTTTAATTAGCCCGAACGAAGGCCGCACAGCCCACACGTTGAGAGTATTTATTTTTATGTTGCCAAATGTCATTAAGAATGGGGTTGTTTTCACGCTGTGTGTGTTTGCTGTAGGTCACAGTCCGGCAGGACCAAAAACAATCCTGCTGAATTACGCACAGACGAAGTACGTTGCGCTAAGCAACACTGCCGCCGTTATGAGTAACACACCAGTGCAGTTTCAACTGGTTCGTCTCGGACTAACCAAGGCTGCCAACACCGTCTCTATCAGATTATCGGAGAAACCCGGCTGGTATCTCCGTCACTACGGCTATCGTTTGTACTCGGAGTCAATGGCAAACCCAAGGAATCCACATATCTTTAACGAAGACGCGACATTCGTCGAACGTCCGAACTACTTCGGTGGCTTCACAGCGTTCCAGTCCGTCAACTACCCGGCGCACTACCTTTCCATCAACACACAACAGGTGTTTATCCGCCAAGGTCAAAACACCAATTCCTTCAACGAAAGTGCCAGTTTCGCCATTGGTAAGTTGTCTTAAATCTGTCTGACCAATTGGAATACGGACAAGCACAGCGCATCTTAAATATACGTAGCCATTTGAGTGTGAATAAGACGTCAAACAGTTGGATTTTCTCGACTGCGCAGAATGTCAAAGTATCCGAGATAACAAAATTGTTATGAAATAGTTCGTTAACGGAATAGTTACTGATGCATGTATGTTGCTTAGAATATTGTATTCGAGTCAGTGGAGAAAATCAACATTATATTTAACAACACCGCTTCATTCGGTAACTCGTGTCAGCCCTTTGTAATTAGACGTAGACTACAATACGACGTGCGCCACTTACAACGTAAGTGACGTGAGAGTTCGCTTGCTGGTGGCGCCTATGAACGTACCACGGTACTCTTTTACATAACTCTTTGTTATCATTGTGATTTTCAGTATTACAAAACTTTATTCAGAAGTATATGTGGCCTCGTGATATGTAGTGCTTACACTTGCACGGTCAATTTTAGCGTGCTTACTTTCATGACACTTGAATTCAACGATTCGATCAACATGTTTAAGTTGCATATAGACGTTTGTTGCAGTAATAAAATGGAATTTACAACTGTCAGTGTTCAACACATTTTTTTTCTCAAACGCGTCTGTTTTAGGAACAGAAGCGTCTCTTCTGTCGTTTGACACAAAGACGTTCGTTGCGCTGAACAACAATGCCGCCATTATGGATACGACACCAGTGCAGTTCTACCTGGTTCGTCCAGGACTAACTGGAGCCGCCAACACCGTGTCTATAATGTCCGCGGAGAAACCTGGTTGGTATCTCCGTCACTACGGCTATCGTTTGTACTTGGAGCCAATGGCAAGCCCAAGGAATCCACACATCTTTGACAAAGACGCGACCTTCGTCGAGCGTCCTGACACCTTCTACTACGGCTTCACGGCGTTCCAGTCCGTCAACTATCCGATGTACTACATTTCCGCCAACAGCATGCAACAGTTGTACATCCGCCAACGTTCCGACACCAGTTCCTTCAAGAAGAGCGCCAGTTTTGCCACGGAAGTTGCATTTGCTCCATAGTTCTGAAGGTATATGTTAATTAAATACGGTGATCTATGTTGGCATACCATCTGTGCGAAATTTAAATCGAAACAAAAATCATGGTTTTGGGGCTATGCGCCTAAGAGATAATAAAAATTAACTAGGTACAATGTTAACCAGCGCGACCGATAAGATCATGCGCAGTTCTATGAAATCGGGGTAACGTAGACTACAAGTGACGTATTAAGGGCGGCCTACACAGAACCAACGCAAAGTCTCAAACAAACGTGCTATTTTGCAAGAAAGAGAACAGGTTTAGTAAACAAAGGCCACAATATGTTACATAAGTTATGTTTGGACGCAAATCGCATGGCCATATCATATTGCTAATAATAGGAATAGGTGTATGCAAAATATGAGTTTCTTTTGGCGAGCGAATATTGCCATAACAAACTCGCGACGTTGGATTATCTCACAGTATGTTTTATACAAAATGTGGCTATAGCCCCAGCCCTTTCATTTGTCTCCGGTCAGAACAACGTGCCTCCAATTCTGGACCCATTTTGCCTTACCAGCCCCTTGTATTGTTTATATACCAAGTAGATAACTTTTATCAGGGTGTTTTGGTCAATTTTAAGTGGGGCCAGGGTCTGAAAGGGCGACAGATTAAGAGATCAAAATTTTCGATAACAGTGCAGTTTACTTGTATAGCAAAAACCCAGAGGTCCAATTTATGGACCACTTGACGAGGATTTAGCTTCAGAAACACATAAATTTACGTAGGTCAATGTTTTACGTAGTAGACAGGCGAGTCCTGGACTTGGCAAAGGGTGCACGGTTTTGTTGAACAGATGGGTGAAAATGTGCACACACTGTTTGAAGCACATGAAGAAAAATAAATACCACGTTAATTGTACCTTCTAATGAATGCTAAGTCTGTTGTAGCACACCATTTCAAACAACAAATCATTTCTGTACGTATAGTCCCGTTTGACCAGTTATGGTGGGTGTTTTTGACCAGTTAACTTGCGCGTGTTTTCGACCAATTCAAGTGGGACGTTGCCCAAGTTGAAATATTTCAGCATTCATGTTGAAATATAAATAGCTAAGTTGTAATCATGCATGTTGTATACTATAATTATTTGCTTCTTGTTATATTTATGGTAATTGGGCAGGTGTCATAAGTGACACATTTCTTCTTGCCCTTTTCAACATCAAGACTGTGGTTTATATTTTATGCTTGCCTATTTTTTGTGTTGTGTTGTTGTTGAAATAAAACCTGTAGCCTTGTCAAAAACAAATGAATTAAAACTACATTGCGTATAACAATATGGACGTAGCTGTGTGAACACATTTGGTTGCATTACTAAATAACAGAACCTATGTATTAATACCATGCACATATTACATGGCAATCGTACAATTATATTTTAATTGTGTAACTGTGTAATTGACTATTCTAATTGGCCATATGTATGCCAGCAAGCATATATATATATATATATATATATATATATATATATATATATATATATATATACACGCACACGCACACGCACACGCACACGCACACACACACGCACACGCACATTTGTTTTATTCATACATGTGGCTATGTTGTAGATAAATGAACGGCACAGCGCTATGGCCGTAGAAGAATGCTGCATCGGACAAGGAATACAGTTATCTACAAGGAAAAGACAACTGTTTAGTCGGAAAACTTGTCTGTTAACGGCACCAACGTTGATAATCAAACAAACGTGTTGCATTTTAAGCTGTATTTAGTTTTTGCTACAAAACTCGTCGTATAGTGACGGACTTGGTCACTCGCTTTATTCTAGATCGCAACAAAAGGCTTAGAAGTTGGATCGTCATACCAACAAAATCTCGCATACTTTCAGTCATTTGTCCGAGTGCAAAGAATTCGAAATGTCCCGCATTTGATGTTTTTTTTTTGCTAGAAAATAGTGGCTCTGCAATATTAAATTGTTATAAAAGTTGTTATCTCGGCCTGTCGGACTTGGATCAGGCGGTAGTGAGCGCTTCACTTTTTATCAGTAGAGAGTTAGCAATATGCACGTAATACCTTGTAGTGCTTTAATGTAGGTCAACTAGACAGGACTGTTGGCTCATTTATTATTAATAGGTTATTATATGTTTTTCATTTACTTAATATAACTTTAATATTATCATTAACGTATATACTATATTCATTCACTTTATAATATATATATTCATTATCATATACATATATAACTTCGAACATTTACTTAATTAACTCTTAAAATTAGCATCATTGATAGGTTGCTTTGTAATGTTACTAATAAAAATACGTGTACACGTTCTACGCTGTTTGTTTGTTTTTTAGACGACTCTTTACAACTTTGATATGACCCCCTTTATTTTTCCAGACGACCCCTTATCGTTTTTAATCCTTCATATTTTTGAAATGATCCCTGATATTTTTGAGACCCCTTATGTTTTTTATAGATGACCCCTTGTTTTTCTTAGATGACCCCTTGTATATTTTTCAGGCCGTCCTCCGGTTATGCACCTGGGCTACACCGGCAGCTTACACGCTACCCTCTTGCATCATGCTTGATGTTGTTGCTCAATAAAATACGTGTGCAATCGTACAATACCGTGTTTTGTTCGTTTCTCGTTTACTCGTCAGGCGATACCACCCCCAGCACACCGCACACTATTTGCCCCTCTTAATATTAATCTCATGACCTTTGACACCCGTCCATTCAATGACGATTAGCCTCGATTATCCAGGCTCCGCGCTGTGGCGCCACCGTTTGTCGTACACATCATCGCCTGGCATAGAGTTACATCATTAATCACCCCTCTATAAACTAACGGGTGTTCTATTTATGTCTATGTCGCCTGGACACAGAGTGGGGTTCCCATTGTGACGGAAATTAGGTATGCGCCCAGATTCTGGGCGCATACATAAGTAGCTCATTAAGCTCGACGATTATGCTGATTGGCTGCTGGCACTTCATCCAGTAACGTCTACAGAAATACAAATGGAGTCGCTACGAGTCACGCGTGCTATCGACAGAGCAAGAGTTGTTAAATTTAGAATTTGCAACAGTTTGCCTGCATCCAGAACATTACCGATGGACGTTATGTGATGGGAATACTTCCAACATGGTACGGAGAAACCCTCATATACACAATTCTCCCTCGTGTACTTGATATGTTACCGGGCAATATCGGCTGGCACACGTTGACATGGTGTTGCCTTTTATTTACTGTTGGTCATCGGAAGAAAGACTACACACGGTGGGCCTTGGACTTGTTGGCGCGGTTCACCCGAAGCTGAGCGGTAGCACTATTGATACGAGTAAGCCATTGTATTGATTTCAGTTTCATACATCTAGCATATATGGCTGACTATTACGGTAACGCAGATTTCTAATGTCACTCATGTCGTGGTTCATGTTTGCATTGCAATCAAGTTAGTTCTAAAAAAGACACCTGGAAACAGGTGAAAATAAGTGTGATTTGGGGCTCTTACCCCTTGTATTTAGTAAAGCATTATTTTAATAAATTGATTATATTTTATACAATTAAATCAATACGCCTATATTACTTCTTAATTAGCTTACCTAGTACCTATATGGTACACCCATTTGGTATTGCAGTTACTATAATATAATACGATTATTATGATCACGTGGCTGAGAACCATGTATTGATGTAGCTCTCAGCCAAAGATAGACCCCTCATAAATGTAACACGAATAACCAAAATAGCAAATTTTCCCTCTCTGTACTCTGTTTCTTGTATGTAAACATAACCAGTTATTTTCCCATACTGACTGATATATGGCTATTGATCAATCCCTGCCAAATCGACCAATTATCAGGAAATTAAAAAAATTTGATGCCTCAGAATTTGCTTAAATTTTAACTGATGATTAATAGCTATGTCTGAGCACTTCAGCAAAAGTATTTAAGCATTTACATGCAAATTGTGTATGTAATGTGAAAGTGTCGAAAAATGCACCCACAAATGGACAGTGGCCTGAAATTGCAACTAGTACACGTTTTTGATGACCAGAGAAAAGATGAGCACTTCTTTATGACTTCAGGGGCATTCAATTTGCAACTTCAATTGTAATAACTTTTTTTTTAAATTGTTTCAGTTCAGATTTACATTTGTTCTGAAGTGTAGAAATAAAAGTTAGATTAATCGTAATTATACCATGCTCAAATGTGCCTTTTTTGGTGTGCCATTTTTGCATTTGCGTTTCTGTGGGGAGATCAATATAACGCATATGTAATTGAAACAGGACTAGTGTAATTAAAATGAAACATAATTGATTTGATTTTGTGTTTATAATATATATTATAAAAAATATTAACATGGTATTATAAACACGCACGCACTGTATATGCATGACAGCTGCATAGTGAATTTGTACTTGCCCGGTGAAAAAAGCAACTACCGTGTCAATAGTTTTTGTCTGCTTATTGACATTATACTTCAGTCAGCAGCCTAGATACTGATATATTATTTTAATAGCATCTTCTGAATATGAACAGTTTTATTTTTCAGAGACAAGGGAAAGGGTGAAACAAGGGGACTTTCCAGTTATGCTACCGAATCCCAAAGCATTGTTTGCAGGACAGTGGAGGGCCATCATGTCAGATGAGCTTTTTCAGGAGAGACTACATACAATTGTAGTTGATGAGGTTCACTGCATTACCGAATGGTAATTGAAACTTTCATAATTATATCAGCAGTATCATACTACCATATCTTTGAACCACAATGTATTAACAAAAACACTGACTATGCAATTCCTCATTGTTTTTCATACATTAATAACTAAGTTTACATTATTTTTATTTTTTACAATGTTCATTACATTGATATAACTACTAAATGGGATATTACTGTCATGATAGAGAACTTTAGTTCCACAACTTACAATTAAAAGCAGATACAAAATATTAAGGGTGGCCCATGTATAGACACATTCCAAACTTGGCGTTGTGTTTGTGCACATGAATATGTATCATTTGTGATGCTTATTAGCAATGATGCGAAGTTGCACTGAGAACTTGATTTTCAATGAAAATCATTCACAAATCATAACACCTGTAAAAGTCTGGTTTTAACTTACTTGATTGGTTGATCCACTTACATTAGATGTGTATATGTATGTTAGGGAGGAAATGGTGGTAATGAGTGGATGGTGTACACCTTCCCCCTGTGCAATGCTACATAGACAATTATGAAAAAAGCATAACAATTATGGCAAGTATTACTTGATAACAAGATCTGTTTTTAATAATTTATGTTTGCCACCAACTTAATACATTGGGCACTTGTTATGTTGTACACACATAAAATATGATAAATTATGTTGTTCTGATGTAAAACAATACACATGAATAATAATATTGATCAACATGCCTAATGAAATAAGAAATAAAAATTATTAATGGTGGCCAATTTGTGCATGTCTACAGTATGCATTTTGTTTGATTAAATTATTATAAACATGTTTTGGTTGTCTACTGTCTGCAACACCTATACGTTTCAATCAGTCAGATCTCGTTTGGGCTGTTTGTACACATTTGTAAATTTATCACACTTTGACCTGTGCCAATGAACAATATTGATACCCATAAATATTGATATTCATCTGTTACATAATGTAACAATGGGTACTAGAACTAGACAAGCTCGAGTAACTTCCTATAACCATACCTTGTAGTAAATAGTGCATACGATAATAACTACTAATTTAATTATTTTACGTTCCTGTTATTGTAGGGCCAGTGACTTCCGTGATGACTGCAACAGTTACTCCAGCCAAGAGGATTGACATCCAGAATGAACTTTGCATGACGGCTTCACTCGAAATTTTGGCATGTCTAGATCAGCCAAATATTGTATATCAGGCTGTGAAATCCACACAGTACACATGCATGGATTTATGAAACAGTGAATATGTGTATTCTTAGCCGACAATGTCATATAGACTTATGCACTTTGCTACAATGAGCCTATAATTTCCTGTGAACATTGACATGGATTGGATATATGAAACAGTGAACTGTGAATATTGCTGCATTGTACTATTATTATGGTCTTCCTTATACACCTGTGTATGCCAACTTTGGGTATTGTCTTTTTCCATGTCTTCATATCAGCCTACAGTGAACAATAAATAAACATTACTTCATGTTGAAGTACAGGATATTATTTCATGACACAGTGAAATATGAATATTGATGTACTGGGCCTGCAGTGTACTGTAAACCAGTTTTGACATTGGACTATAAATATTGTTGCATTATGCATGCAGGAAATTACAAAGCTCTCATAATGTATAATAAATGGTGTTTTTTCAAACAATTATTTCCATATGCAAGAATATATTGGTGTTCTTTATAATTATATGGTAAACACTACAGATTCTACATATTTTGCCCATCGTGTTTCTGGTTTGTTTATGTTCTAATATGTAGTGTGTGAATTGTAATATCTGCAATCGGTTTAATTAAAAAGTGCGTATTTTTGTTGAAATCATAAAAAAAATTGACTTTAGTTGTTCATTCTTGGTGGCTGCGCTGATTAATCAGAAATTCTGCCTCATGACAGGAATGCTGACTCATTTGTTCCGGCAACTTTGCACTTTGCAGCAGTGATATTCCAGTGACATTTTAGCTATACATTTGATTTATGTATTTACTGATGTTTTATAAACTAACTTATTCTACCTATTTCTTCAACTAATTTAAGCACCTTATTTATTTTTGTCATTTAATTTATTCCTTTTATCTGTTTTAGCTCATTTTAATGTATTTTACTTATATATGTACAACTAACTCTAGAGCCTTTGAGCAGGTGTTTCACCTGGATACATGGCATGTTATAAATGTTTAATAATAATAAATCTGGTAGGGCTCAAAATAGTGGATATCCAAAATGGTAAACTCTGAGCGAGTCAATGCCGATCATGGGCATGACTTCCATCCTCTCACCGATTACATGATAAAGTTATGAAATTTTACCAAAGGTGAAAATTGTGAGTTTTCAGCATTTCGATTTTTACTAAGTAATTTAATTGTGGAGTCATAGTGAATACTAGGTAGGCTTGCATTTTCGCAAAATGAACTTGAAAAAGGACAAGCAAACAAATTTTATTGAGAAGGCATCTTTAATTATACATAATCCAATCTCCAAAAGATCACATTGTAGTAAAGTTAATTGTGTACAGCATTTGCCCAGTGCATTTGTAAACACCACTGTTGTGCATAATTATTTATGGCTAAAATAGGTAATTTATCAATGTAAATATGTCGATGGAAGTCAAATAATCAGGTCACTGTAAGGTTAGTGTTATGGTCAACAATTACAGCCTCTATTGACATGATAGCACCACAATCCATACTTAATTAAAAATAAATAGATCATTAACACACGTAATTCAGTAACACGTAAGGTCAATAATGGGTATTAAGGTTAATGTGTATATACACTCCTCCCTCAACTTACGGATCTCATGTCATACATGATTACTTAATTAGGGCATTTTTAACTTAAATAGGTCAACGGTCATTGCAAGGTCATGTCCAGTTCACACATTATTCCACCTCAGATATCTTCATTAGTACGCATTATGCCGTTTGCCCTTACATTCAGTGGCAATACAGCCCACAAACATCCAGATCACAAGAAATGGACTATATTACGTGTAAAAAAATGCCCCTTTTTATGACACTAAACAACTTCGCAAATAATAAATATTGAAAAAAAAAAAGGTTATACACCGCACAACATATACTTTATCACACCGAAGTGTTTAAATGATTTGAAAATGTTTGCGTCCATCTCCATTTGACACGCATCCTCACGCATCCTGTCTAAAAAAGGACTGCGAACTATTGAGGAAACTCAGATAATAAGGTAAGAGCAGAACTGATCACAAGATCACGAAAATGCAGCAATACGTCAGATTACTTGAAATATTGATGACGCCATAATTTTTGCGTATACCAGTGGTGCCATCTGATGATGGTAACAGTCAAAACATGCTTCCGTTGCCAGGCGCTATTCTCGGCGGATTCACGAAGCCGACAGAGGGGGCGCTGGCATCCAGTGAGCGATAATACACCTTTTCCCCTATACTTTCACACATCTACACTTTTCCCATAGATGACCATTATAACGTTCTTACGACTACATTGAATACTTATCCTTTTTTTTTAATTCACAGCAAATGACAGACCCACTAAGACACCTGGTGTGTGAAATTCGTGAAAATGACATACCTCCTTTTTGCACAAAATTGCTTCAACGCATGACACCCCTGCATTTCTGCAATGAAATTCCCCGGTTTCCAAAATATGAGTACATCCTGCCTGATGGCCACTGTGTCCTTGCGCAACTGGTATACCAACTGACGAATGGCATCATTTCAAAGCTTAGATGCTACTTCCACTCCCTCATCCACACAATTTCTGCTCTCACAAATAAACCCTAACTGCACAATTAATTTTTTCCTTGGGACTCTATCTATGTAATGGTGGATGCATTCTGACTGTGGTCCGTACAAATCACCTGGGTTTTTCCCAATGTCTATTTTTAGTTACCTCCCAAACATGAACACTCTCTTACTCCTTCAAAACCTATTGTATACTACTCTCCTGCCCCCATTGCAATAAGATCTGCAAATCAAGAATCAGGCTTCTGAGTCACCTCAGAACCACCGACCAACCCCTCGCAGACGTCATCCTCATTTCGAGGGATCGCTGATGAACATTGTTGGACTCTTGATAAGCCAATGGCTTCCTTGTCCACTTGCCATCTGGGCCTTTGGCTTGGATGGCAAATTAAAAAAAATCTTGTTAAAACCCATCAACACTTTCACTACTCGGTACACAATGTTGCAACTATTAACACTTTGGTTACTCGGTACACAATGTGGCAACTATCAACACTTTTGTTACTCGGTACTGGATGTGGCAACCATCAACACTTTGGTTACTAAATACACAATGTGGCAACCATCAACACTTTGGTTACTAAGTACACAATGTGGCAACCATCAACACTTTGGTTACTTGGTACAGAATGTGGAAACCATCAACACTTCAACTCTGCAGTGCATTGGTCCAGCAACTGAGCCAACTCTCGGTAATAAAGATGTTCCTTGCCATGAGTCACGTCGATGATGCTCTCTGCCTGTGAATACAGAAGGGCAAGAGACAAAAATACAAGATCGACAGTCAGCTCCTCCATTGCGTTCCAGAACTGTATTATTGCACCCTGTAAAAGCTGCAATTAATGTGATGTTATGAAATCATGATTAGTCATTGGTAACTGACTCACTGGTCTAGCTTTCTCGCCCACATGAACTATTTGTATGACATTATATAGGACGGGTCTCGACATCAAGATCAATGACCTGTGGGACAATTTCTCTACACAAGGGCAACTACACTTAGGTTTTGTGTGATGATTCGTCCAATAACTGTGGCTGACTGTTACAACGAGAATATGTCCAACAAAATATAAGGAAAATTGGGTAACGTAGACAACTACTGACATATTTAGTGAGGCCAGCATACACAGAACCAATGCAGTCTCATAAAGACTTGCTATTTTATCAGAAAGAGGGCTAGTTCAGTAAACAAAAGACCAAAATATGTTACATAAGTTGAGTTTGGATGCAAACAGCATGGCTATACCCTACTGGCAAGCATAGGAGTAGGTGTACACAAATATATTTTCATTTGGCGAGCAAATATTGCCAGACTATGACACTCGTGACATAAGGTTATCTAACAGTACGGCGCGGCCCATGACATTGATGACATAAGTTATCTAACAGTTCGACGTGGCCCATGACACTGATGACATAAGGTTATCTAACAATGACGTGGCCCATGACACTGATGACATAAGGTTATCTAACAGTTCGACGTGGCCCATGACACTGATGACATAAGGTTATCTAACAGTATGGCACGGCCCATGACACTGACGACATAAGGTTATCTAACAGTACACGCGGCCCATGACACTGATGACATAAGGTTATCTAACAGTACGGCGCAGCCATGACACTGACAACATAAGGTTATCTAACAGTATGGCGCGGCCCATGACACTGATGACATAAGGTTATCAAACAGTACGACGCGGCCCATGACACTGATGACATAAGGTTATCTAACAGTACGTGCGGCTCATGACACTGATGACATAAGGTTATCTAACAATACGGCATGGCCCATGACACTGATGACATAAGTTATCTAACAGTTCAATGTGGCCCATGACACTGATGACATAAGGTTATCTAACAGTATGGTGCGGCCCATGACACTGATGACATAAGGTTATCTAACAGTACGACGCGGCTCATGACACTGATGACATAAGGTTATCTAAAAGTACGTGCGGCTCATGACACTGATGACATAAGGTTATTTAACAGTACGGCACCGCCCATGACACTGATGACATAAGGTTATCTAACAGTATGGCGCAGCCATGACACTGACGACATAAGGTTATCTAACAGTATGGCGCGGCCCATGACACTGATGACATAAGGTTATCTAACAGTACGGCGCGGCCCATGACACTGATGACATAAGGTTATCTAACAGTACGTGCGGCTCATGACACTGATGACATAAGGTTATCTAACAATACGGCGTAGCCCATGACACTGATGACATAAGGTTATCTAACAGTACGGCACGACCCATGACACTGATGACATAAGGTTATCTAAAAGTACGTGCGGCTCATGACACTGATGACATAAGGTTATTTAACAGTACGGCACCGCCCATGACACTGATGACATAAGGTTATCTAACAGTATGGCGCAGCCATGACACTGACGACATAAGGTTATCTAACAGTATGGCGCGGCCCATGACACTGATGACATAAGGTTATCTAACAGTACGGCGCGGCCCATGACACTGATGACATAAGGTTATCTAACAGTACGTGCGGCTCATGACACTGATGACATAAGGTTATCTAACAATACGGCGTAGCCCATGACACTGATGACATAAGGTTATCTAACAGTACGGCACGACCCATGACACTGATGACATAAGGTTATCTAAAAGTATGTGCGGCTCATGACACTGATGACATAAGGTTATTTAACAGTACGGCACCGCCCATGACACTGATGACATAAGGTTATCTAACAGTACGGCGCAGCCATGACACTGATGACATAAGGTTATCTAACAGTATATGCGGCCCATGACACTGATGACATAAGGTTATCTAACAGTACAGCACTGCCCATGACACTGATGACATAAGGTTATCTAACAGTACGGCGCAGCCATGACACTGACGACATAAGGTTATCTAACAGTATGGCGCGGCCCATGACACTGATGACATAACGTTATCTAACAGTATGGCACGGCCCATGACACTAATGACATAAGGTTATCTAACAGTACGTGCAGCTCATGACACTGATGACATAAGGTTATCTAACAATACGGCGTGGCCCATGACACTGATGACATAAGTTATCTAACAGTTCAACGTGGCCCATGACACTGATGACATAAGGTTATCTAACAGTATGGTGCGGCCCATGACACTGATGACATAAGGTTATCTAACAGTACGACGCGGCCCATGACACTGATGACATAAGGTTATCTAAAAGTACGTGCGGCTCATGACACTGATGACATAAGGTTATTTAACAGTACGGCACCGCCCATGACACTGATGAAATAAGGTTATCTAACAGTATGGCGCAGCCATGACACTGACGACATAAGGTTATCTAACAGTATGGCGCGGCCCATGACACTGATGACATAAGGTTATCTAACAGTACGGCGCGGCCCATGACACTGATGACATAAGGTTATCTAACAGTACGTGCGGCTCATGACACTGATGACATAAGGTTATCTAACAATACGGCGTAGCCCATGACACTGATGACATAAGGTTATCTAACAGTACGGCACGACCCATGACACTGATGACATAAGGTTATCTAAAAGTACGTGCGGCTCATGACACTGATGACATAAGGTTATTTAACAGTACGGCACCGCCCATGACACTGATGACATAAGGTTATCTAACAGTACGGCGCAGCCATGACACTGATGACATAAGGTTATCTAACAGTATATGCGGCCCATGACACTGATGACATAAGGTTATCTAACAGTACAGCACTGCCCATGACACTGATGACATAAGGTTATCTAACAGTACGGCGCAGCCATGACACTGACGACATAAGGTTATCTAACAGTATGGCGCGGCCCATGACACTGATGACATAACGTTATCTAACAGTATGGCGCGGCCCATGACACTAATGACATAAGGTTATCTAACAGTACGTGCAGCTCATGACACTGATGACATAAGGTTATCTAACAATACGGCGTGGCCCATGACACTGATGACATAAGTTATCTAACAGTTCAACGTGGCCCATGACACTGATGACATAAGGTTATCTAACAGTATGGCGCAGCCCATGACACTGATGACATAAGGTTATCTAACAGTACGGCGCGGCCCATGACACTGATGACATAAGGTTATCTAACAGTACGGCACCGCCCATGACACTGATGACATAGGGTTATCTAACAGTATGGCGCGGCCCATGAAATTAAGATGCTGTGTGTTTAACAAGGTTTTTTTACTAAACCACTGGCGTGGTATTCTTAACTGTAGCTTGTTTTAGTAACTCTTATTGTTGCATATCCCGAAAACCTTGACTTTTGTTTTGCTTTAAGCAGAGACCACTGTAATCGTAAACCACCCACCATTCTTGCTCCCACTCACCTCAATTAGAGTGGTCATTGCTTGTCTTGACCGCTGCAGGTAAAGTTGTATCTTGCCAACTTTAATCAGTTGTCCGCCAACGTTGGGGTGGTATTTGGGGTAATACAATCTACAACAAAGGGGTCACACAGAGGTAATCCCCCAGGGGGTAGCCCAAGTAGACGTCATTTTGTTTTTACTGATGTACAAAAACAAATTCTAAAAAAAATTAAGGTAACTATTACAATTTTATGGTTCAGTGAACAAATGTAACAAGAGTCAGCAATCAATAGAAAAAGGATGATATGCTGAAGTCATTCATACTTAAACAGGTGGGTAAAACTCAGCTAACAGTTCAATATGGCGGAGTTACATGGTCAATAGATGGCGCTACATGCAATATTGACCAATCAGCTGTGTTCAACAATGTGTTATCTGAGACGGCTGGTTCAATACTTGTGTCACCTCGCAGTATGAGCTGGCAACACAGTTTACCATTTTCTATTATGTAAACTATCACACGTATTATGATTTCTGTTATGCAGCACTGTGTCTATGGATCAATCGGCCTCTTGACGTTACTGCTACACACTGCAATAACAGCTTTAAGAAGCAGCTTAAGACTCTCCTTTTTAAACACTCATGTTCTCTTTAAACAAGATTTCTGTGCGGCTATGGACTCATGTAAGGAGTGAAGGAGAGGGGAGTAGGGGAGACAGGAGGGAAGGAGAAGGGAGTGGGGGAGACGGGAGGGAAAACAACCGGAGTGAAGGAGAGGGGAGTGGGAGAGACAAGAGCAAAGGAGTGGGAAGTGGGGGAGACAGGAGGGAAGGGGTCAGGACAGAATGTGATGGAGGGGATCGAACGGAAGAGTTATTCTGCAGCAGTGATAGAGGGGGTGAGGAAGAGAGCGAGGGTGTTTGTGGGGGATTCGATAGTTAGGAAGACCGACAGAGTCTTAAACAAGGGAGATGATGTGGTGGTCTGCTTGCCTGGAGCCAAAACAGAGGCGATAACTGAGAGGGTAAAAAACATCGTAGGCTCGGGTAAGGGTGGATCTGTTTTAGTACACGCAGGGACAAATAACGTAGCGAGGGAGGGTACAACTGCCATAGTTAGGAAATGTAGTCATCTGGGCCTTTGGCTTGGATGGCAAATCTTGTTAAATGTCACCCTAACTCAATGACACAAATATTTTGGTATTCATCTTTAACTTATTATAATCATTCAATTGTAATTAGTATTTTGATATGATATATTGTATTTATTGTCAATATTATTTTAATGCTTGAAACGTCGGGAACGGTGGTTGTGTGGTAAAGTGTCAGATTTTCGGTTGTGGGGGACCGGAGTCCGAGTCTACCTACTGCTATTTTGAAACTTGGGCACTTTGCCGGTGTCTTCCGGAAGATACACTAAAAGCCGTTGGTGTTAATGCCATGGGAAGTAAAAGACCCCACACAGGGGGTAAATGTGTAACCTGCTTCGGGCTCCATCTCAATTTATTGAATTTATACTTCATGTATAAATGTTTTACTCGTGTAACAGGCTTCTGAATGGTCAGGTATGTAGTGCAGAAAAAAGCTGTAATATAATTATTATTATTAACTATATTATACCATAAAATGTTATGCAGGTTATATTTACCGATATTGTTCCAGAGTCCTGCAGCCGTACTTGAGAGCCTTGAGCCAGTGGGAGAGCTGGATGGCAGCATCGAATGCGCAGTCGGTGATTTGTACAATGTAGATGTTGTTTGGATGCAGCAGTTGTTGCTGCCTCTGTAGACAGTTCTCACAGGTCTCCAATACAGCCTCATAGTCTGCCACAACACACACACACAGTCAGTATTACTGAACACAAATCTGCATTTTCATGTAGAACTAATGTTAAAAGCGAACCAAAAGTCATGGTTTTGGGGCTATGAACCTACAATCAAGAATATCATGCTAGAGGTTTTCTCAGAATTTTTTCTAAAAATGGGAGATTCTGGTCAAATCTTCATTTAACTGGGGGTTGACATGTTAACCAGCGTGAATGATAAGCACCTGCACAGTTCTAAGAAATTGGCTAACCTAGACTACCACTGAATGTGACATATTAAGAGTGGCAGGTATATACACAAGTAATAAAAACTTTTCAATCAAATGCGCTGCCAGAAAGGGACTAGTTTAGTAAACAAAGGCCAAAATATGTTACATACCTCCAGTTTGGATGCATAAAGCATGGCACGACCCATGAAACTATAATAGGCACACAGGCCAAAAACCATGACTTTTATTTCCATTTAACAAGTTAACCTATGATAACACAGGACTTGCATCATAGGTTAATCTTTTGCATACATAGCTGTGTAAACTGTGATAGACTTGTGTTGTCTATTAACCACCACACTTGATTTTGTTATACTAAATGTTGACTTTTAATATTATCCCTCAAAACCTGTATCAATACAGCTACAATTTGGTTAACAAGACATTTAGCAATTACAACAAAGTAAAGTGTTTTTTTCACCCTTGTCTTTCTTGAGTTGCTTCACTTTCTCTAGGGTAATTTGTGAATGTGCCACAAGTTCGCTGTTCTCTCTTGTGTAACTTGAATCAAATTCTGTTCTCTTGCAATCATTGCATGTCGCTATGCTTCCATCTGGTACAACATTATACACATAGCATCAGGTCACCTGCTGTAGCAGCTTTACCTAGAAAGAAGCCGACTAAAACAAACTCGGCATATGTAAGTATAAATGTATTGCTGTGTCACGCATGTCAAATGTATGGGTGATAAAATATTTTCTTACATTGATAATGTCACAGTAACCATTAGAAAAATTAATTTAGCAATATGATTGTGAATTACGATTAGTATTCATTTCCCTTAAATAGAATCAAAAATAATTTGAAGTGGTGATAAGTAAAGCAGTATGACTTAATTACAAGATTATTAATTGTGCCATAAAAAGAATAGTTGTATCATACTTATAATATTTATGATACCGTTTTTATAGTTTGGGGAATTAAAAGTTTTTTGTCATACGTGGGAAAGTGTAGTTATAAAAAATACAATTCTGTTACTTCTATTAGGATACACTCTTTAGTCAAGTATTGTACACCGTAAACTGACCACACAGTTAAATGTGTGTAACAGACGGTGCTACATACTCTCAAATGGTTTATGTACTGACGTATTTGCTGCACGCATGTGCGCATAGTTTCTGCGATTGTTTCAAGTTAACGTGTTAAGTAGCGAACAATTGTTGATTTACCATAAAAACCACTACAAACCCTTGATATATGGCGTATTCTGAAAAAATAAAGGCGTTACGTTTCATTCGTGGGGTCGGAGATTACTCCCTGAAAGATTGGCGCCCGAGGTGCAAGCCGTCTAGGAGGAAAACGTTAACATAACCACATACAAAAGTTAGCTCGATTATAGTTAGTTATTATGAATTGTGAATTAAAAATGTTATGCAGTGGCGTCACTAAATTCAATTGAAACACTCTCATGATATGTAGGTAATATGCATTTGCTGCAGACCTGGGGCCGAGTACATTTTCATGAGTAAAGTACAAGTACGAGTACATAGGTGATGGCTGAGTACGAGTACATTGCTCAAAGCTGAGTATGAGTACGAGTACATTTCCACGAGTACATCTTGTATGATATTTTAGTAACTCTGTATAGTAATAGTAAAATAAAAATTGTGAATTAATTTATATAATTCAGGAAGAGCTGACTATGCAATTGCAGTTGATTACACTTGTTTATGAGGAAAACTGTAAAAAAACCTTTAAGTTTGGGACCAAACTGGGAGTTGCATTCCATTCAAAGGTATGATTCACATTCAAATGCAGATGTTCAGGGTATGCATTCAAGCATATCAATATCCCCTTTGTATTTTAACCACACTACAAATTGGCACGAAACAATACTGGTGAAGGCTGTCTGACCTGAGTCACCAAACTTCTTCTTCAGAAGACTCAGATAGCGGTACTTAGCACTGTGAGAGCAAAAAAGGCATTTTATGGCTAACTGATGAATGACTCTTTCGTTGTGGGTTTATTGGACTTCCTGGCTTAATTAAACAAACACAAGGATTATGGCCTGGACTGGTAACTAGTACAATTATGGACATGAACTAGGGGTTTCTGACTGGAAAAAGAATCAAAAGATGCTGCCTCTTGAAGCGAAACCTTTGTGGCACTGGCTTTAATTAGCTACAGCAAAATTTTGCTGTAGCTAGTTAAAACCAGTATTTTAAAATACCCACTGAAACCTGTTCAGTTATAGACACTTACCTTCTCTTTGTGTTATAGCAGCGTGGCAGTTTTCAGTTGGACATTTTATACTCAGCATCATCTTCTCCTGAAAGGATGATTTTAAAGGTGAAACGAATGGGTTTAAAAGAAAAAAAGTACAGATTAGCAATAATTATTTTTAATGAAGAAACTTGCTAATTTACCCAAAAGAAATTTGTAGCAAGACAATACACACAGGGCTGTGACAACAAAGCTAGCATTATACTCACAGTAACAAGGCACACTATGTATTATAATAACAGCGACAATGTTACACAATTTAAAAAGACAAACAGGACCGTCCTCAGGGTTTTAAAAATGGGGTTTTGGGCATACATAATCAGCCGGGGATTTCTAAAAAAATTTGCAGTTAACCCCCCCTAATCCCCCCCGAGGATGGGCATAAATTTAAATAGGAACAAAGAATGTTGCATGAAAGCAGCAATGATACTAGTCAGACTATACATACATTGTTTTACATGTTTCACTAAACAATATATCTACACATGAATGTATACAGACACACTACACCTGGTGGTCATCTGTACAGACTGGACAATCACATGTGAAGTAGTACTGCATGACCAGTTGTGTGCGTCGCTCTGACCGAGGCAGCAGCTGGTCTATGTAGCTGATGTAGAACTGTAACAAGACACAGTCACTTTGGTCGTGTAACCAATGTTGTGTTCGTGGTCTATGTAGCTGATGTAGAACTGTAACCAGACACAATTACTTTGGTCGTGTAACCAATGTTGTGTTCATGGTCTATGTAGCTGATGTAGAACTGTAACCAGACACAGTCACTGTGGTCGTGTAACCAATGTTGTGTTCATGGTCTATGTAGCTGATGTAGAACTGTAACCAGACACAGTCACTGTGGTCGTGTAACCAATGTTGTGTTCATGGTCTATGTAGCTGATGTAGAACTGTAACCAGACACAGTCACTGTGATCGTGTAACCAATGTTGTGTTCATGGTCTATGTAGCTGATGTAGAACTGTAACCAGACACAGTCACTGTGGTCGTGTAACCAATGTTGTGTTCATGGTCTATGTAGCTGATGTAGAACTGTAACCAGACACAGTCACTGTGTTCGTGTAACCAATGTTGTGTTCATGGTCTATGCAGCTGATGTAGAACTGTAACCAGACACAGTCACTGTGGTCGTGTAACCAATGTTGTGTTCATGGTCTATGCAGCTGATGTAGAACTGCAACAAGACACAGTCACTTTGGTCGTGTAACCAATGTTGTGTTCATGGTCTATGCAACTGATGTAGAACTGTAACCAGACACAGCCACTGTGGTAGTGTAACCAATGTTGTGTTCATGGTCTATGTAACTGATGTAGAACTGTAACAAGACACAGCCACTTTGGTAGTGTAACCAATGTTGTGTTCATGGTCTATGTAGCTGATGTAGAACTGTAACCAGACACAGTCACTGTGGTCATGTAACCAATGTTGTATTCATGCAGAGAAAACAACATTCTATTAAAATTTTCTCCTCGATTCATTTAGAAAATGGACCAGCTTTTTATTGCTTTATTTCCTCAACAGACATGTTGTTGAAGAATCAGAACAATGAATGTCCATCTTTGTGCGTTAGAAGTGAGTGTAATAGACATATATCCAACCAACCACATGGTGAAAAACAAAATGACTTCCACTGTTTTGACTCTTCAACAGCGATACGTTTGTTGAAATCATCAACATAATTTACTTTGATCATTAGATCGAGTAATGTGTAAAAATGTGAACAACCTTATACATAGTATCTAGAGCCAAAAACACATTACAAATTTGTACAAATGAGCTAACATATCATAGTCGATACTATAGAGGTTATATTTGTTATGAAATGAGGCTGAAATAAGATGAGTTAAAACTGAATTGAGGAGGGACTTTTAAACGCTTTCGAACAAAATAGAATATCTAACTATGTTAATTGTCTACTGTGAAACATTCATATTCTTTTGCTCATTCTACGATGTTGTTGACACATACCTTTACAGGTTGACTTGTATCAATGGCCACAGTGTTTCTCACATGTAGTTCTGTACCACTAAAGACAGCAATGGCATTGGGCCGACAGCTATGGTCCATACAGGAAGCACTGCAACCATCCAGCATCACCCACATTATAATTCCTAAACCATGTTTATATATACTTCATTGTTTATTATTATATACACAGTATATTTTCTTTAACACACTTCTACTTTTACATATTTATATTTTCTACACATTTATATATTTCTTAACTTACATATATTTTTAACTTATGTACTTTTTTAACTTATTTGTATTTTTACCTTGTTTATTTTTTAATATTTGTATGTGTATGAGTTTTTAACTAAAAAGTATTTGTATTAGTTGCAGATATCCACCCAGGAAGTTGAGATGTCTACCTCTTTTTCATAGTCACCTTACAACTGCTTGCACAACATTTCGAAAAAGAATTTTGTTTTATTTTAAAACAATTGATGATGCTACCATCACATGTAACATGTCTAAGAAATGCTGCCACCTAGTGACTACCATGTGAAACAGCCTCAAGGAACAATACCACCTATCTAGTATCTACTGTGCTGCTTACTTAAATGAAACCGATTCACACCCTTATTTGGCCTCCTCACAGTCAAACGATATTGACCAAGAACTGATGCCACCTAGTTGTTCAGAAAGACAGCACACAGAAGACAACACAGTTTTGTGAGAAAGAAGACTTCATCCATGAGAGACCAATGAAAAGTTAATGTAGCAAAGTGGTGTGGTGGTGGTGGCGTGGTGGTGGTGTGGTTAAGACATCAGACTCAGTCAAGAGGATCCAGGTTCGTAAGTTTGGGCAATTTCGTTCACTCCACATTGAGTGGATATGTGAATGAATAGTGGTTGAATGTTTCCCAGAAAAGTGGAGTTGGTATTGGAATGGAACAGGTCTGCCAGGGGGTGAAGTGTATCTAATGCACTTTTAACAGTCCCAATGACTAGATACCATGCCGTATAAGAACGTACCTTTACCTTAAAACCAGTAAAGTCCACTGAAATTCCTGTTATATGCATACCAACAACTTCACAAAATCGAAGGTGGTCTAATTCAGCAGGTTTTATACAATATGATGAAAAAATGTCACATACCCGAGATATATTCCTACTCCAATGGGCTGCATCTCTCCGTCACAGATGCTGAAGCTGTTGATCACCATCTTTTGAGGACATGAAAACAGCCGGGCCGACAGTTACAGGCAAATATACAACAAAACAATCTACAGTGAATTAGTTAACAAACATTCAAGTAACTTGCTATTTTGTCAGTAAAAATTTGCCTAAAATTAATTTCCTACATCATAACTTCCTGGAAATAACTTCTATTCTCTGAGCACTACCATTTACATGCAATCTACGAAACTTGGTGAGTAAATGTGTTGATGATTAAAGAGGTAGTAACATTATTCTTTCCTTAAAATATATTTTGTATACCACTGCAACTGGTGTTGATAGCATATGTACAGGTTTCTTTTCTTTAGAGTTGTTCCTGTTTAAATTAAGCAGTGCTTCGAAGACTAAAAATTAACCAACAGATTCTTACATACACATTTATTTCTGTTCTAGATAACTGCATAATTTACTAAAACATATAAGTATATTGTTACAAAAATCAACATGCCATGTTATAAAAACTCAAACAGAAGTGATCTTTGAACAAAATGGCGCATCTACAGACCTTACCAAAGACTTGTAAGAGTTCACTGGCTCCTGGCATGGGCCAGTCGTCACCCACAAACACTCGCAGTGTTTGACTCAACACAAGGAACTCCTCCGTCCTCTTAGGGTCTTTCTTGATCTCCTCCACATCTGTAACAATGAATGCATCTTTGAGTCCATCTTGGATGAACACGAGTTTCATATGTCAGTGGGTTTATAGACAGCTACCACCAATTGTTTGAAGTTATGATATGATAGGCTATGATATTATGTGATAGGTTATGATATGATACGATAGGTTGTGATATGATAGGCTATGATATATGATAAGTTATGATTTGTTGCAGTTTTACCCAGTGAATTAACCATTGTATGCATAGTCAATGTTTCACAATTACCTAATATTGTTATCTAAAATATTGTAGCCTAAGGTCATTGCAGATACTGTCCATGTAAGAGCTCAATCAAAGACAGTACCTCCACAGAGTGACCACAAAGCCACTTCAATGTAATATCAAATCATATTTCTAAATGTATTTTAAAATGTAAAACAGCCACGTATCACATTGCCACCTAGTGACTACCACTTTAAACAGCGACAAACAACACTGCCACCTAGTGACTACCACTTTAAACAGCGACAAACAACATTGCCACCTAGTGACTACCACGTTAAACATACAATGCATCAAAACGGGATAGATTTTTCAAATTAGAGAGTCGGAAAGAATAAGTTTCAGCAAAGTACCAATAATAACTCTTACTGATGTTAAACAGAAATCAAAACGCTAGCATCGGAATGCAAAAAATCGATCGATCTGATGTTTGGATAATTTCGAATGCACCATGCGTTGCCAAAGATATGCGATTGTTTCAGCGCATGGCAAAAGATTCACGTGAAATGCGTGTTGTACTTCTGTAAAAAATATCACGTGATTTCACCTTTATGTCAGTGTTATATTATGCACCAGAGGCGCCACTGGTTAGTTTACATGATTACACCTTTATGTCAGTGTTATATTATGCACCAGAGGCGCCACTGGTTAGTTTACATGCGTTCTATATTTTTGATAGGACAATTTCTAGCCAATTGTATTGTTTGTACAACAGACAGATCGGGATCATACTTACGAGACTCCAGATCAGCAAATGACCTTTTTACACCCAGAAAATCATCCACCTGTCGCCTGTGCTCATGTGACTGAAACAAGTGAATAAAACCAACTGTTGTAAGTTTAATTGCTTCACATTAATTATGGAAAATTAATACTACTATCCTGTTTTGGCACGACAGAGACTAGATTTCGTCAATAGGAGATTAGCTCAAAGGTTATATTTTCGTCATTCTTAGAACTATGAAATTGACAATGACCACCATTGCATCACATACTGCAGCACGGTAAAGTGTTATGGAACTACTTTTGTTTTAAATCACATAACCATTCACCCTGCCTTGAAATTCACAACAATTAACAATGGAAAACAATTATCAATGTCCAAGCTTTAACATAAGTATTGTTATATTGATGTGTCCAATCTATCCAAACTATCAACATGTTAAAGTCTTTATTCAAGGAGTGGGTTTGAGAATTAGTATGCTTTGTACGAAGAGCAAAATGCTGACCATTGTAAATGACCACAGAAGACAAACCTGCTGTTTGAGGAGTATTCTGAAGAAGAAACGTACGCTGTCTGTCGGAATCCTTGGGGCCACTCTTTGAAGACACGCACATTCTGCCTTATGCAACAACCATGCCCGGCGCTACCAAACCAACTTCATTTCAATTTCATATAATATTACTGAATTCACTCAGACTCAGCCATCATATATCAGCAACAATATTCATACTGTAGATCTGGAAATATCTGCAAGAGTTTAAAGTTAAACAATTTTGCAGTTTTTCATAAAATCGCAAAAACATTTATCACAAAAAACTCCACAGTTCAATGTGATATATAACATTGTCCCAGTTCATGTTAGGATTTAGTATGGTAAATCTGCGAAAATTAAATCTCCATAAAATGTCTCCTTGCAAAAACGCTTTTAAAGCAGCAAACTTTTCCAGGTACATACACAGTATGTAATTTTTTATTATCTATCAATGCAATGTTACTTCCAAGGCTATGATTAAAAATTAACTGAATGTATGTCTTCACATAAGAAAACAAAATGGATTATTTATTTTATCATATATAACTGAAGCGAGATCAAATTTTTTATATGTATGACCCAAAAGATAGATTTTATGAAACGATTACTTTATCCGCAAAATAATTATTTTGGCAGTTAAAGTAAAACGAAATTGACAATGCCTCAAATATGTTGATGTTTTACTCATGATGAAGGTCGTTACCTGACAGAGTTTGCTGCAGAACCGGGGTACGTGACAAGCAGAACACCGTAACAACTTGTCTGGGCTGGAACATTTACAATAATAATGTAACATTAACAATACATTGTTCTAAACATGATGTCTACAGCACAGAAACAACGTGACAATTACAGCCAACAAAACCAACAGAAATAACTGGCGAAAGTAAACCAAATTGCCAAATAATCACACAAGTGTCTCTGTGTCTGCGATGGGCCTATAAATGGATACTTTAGAAAATATGCAGTTGGTCTATTCTATTTACCTCTCTGGCAGAGAGAAATGGTCATGAATTCTATTTGTACCAGTGAGGAGTGGAGAGCTCTCCAGGACAAATAGAACAGTACAGAGAGGCTCTCTGGATCTCTCTAGTCTCTCCGCTTTCAGGGCATGTCATAGGTGGAGAGGTTCAGTTATGTGACCACAAATACGGGAAGCTATTCATGCCTGCTTGTCCATGACTTCATTTTTCTCAAATATGGTAAATTTGCAAAAACATTAAAAGAATCCTGATGATTAAGCATCACGAAACAGATAAGTATATGTGATATGTAATAAACTTCACACAACATATGTAGCTGAATATTTTAATATAAATAAATGTAACACACTGTATTCGACCTATTACACGTACATGCCCTAATTAGCATACATCCTTTTTTAATCAGCAGGATCCATAATTATTATAATTTGACTTGTGTGGAACAACTTAGTGTTGCAATCTGGCGTTAAACAGTTGGCACCACTTTTAAGTTGTTCTACACTAGTCATCAAATGATACCTCTAGTGTTAAACAGTTACCTTATTGTCCAGAGAAACAAATGTTGGTGTATGCTTATAAGAACAGGTTCCTTGACATTTTTCTATGGCCCAATTTTTTTTCAATGCATACTGTACCCTTATTATGTCAAACGTGGTATTTAAAAATGGGCAGATGACAACTAAGATGGGAGGACTTTATAAAAAGAGGGCTGTACATAAGAAAACCAGAGGAGGACAAATGGGAGGAGAACGCTGCCGACAGGAAGAAGTTAGTCTCACTTAACCAACTCTCGCTCGCCGGGGTTTGAATTTAGCGGGGGTCCATGGGGCAGCAGGCCTCTAGATTCACTGCCGGACCCCAACAGTTCCAAATCTGGGGTCCGACTGCCCCCTAAAATTTGGCCAAGAAAACTTACGATATTGGTGCATCCCGAAGGCACGACACATGTGCATTAGTTGATTTTATTAATCCCACTAAGAGGCATTACCGGTGAGGTGTTTTTTATGAGAGTCAAGTTTGTTATACTTCGTAAATCATAAGATAAACAAAGACCTGTAAACAAACTTCGTAAGGTGAACAGTTAATTTGGTTGCCCAATGGCACTTAACAATAAGAAACATGTATACAATGCAAAACGCATTTTGATTGGCTGACTTATGACCAAACGACCAATCAGCAGCCGCAATGTATTTTTAGTGTCTAGCGTTAGCGCTGTCTGACAATATTGTGAAATGTTATGTGACAGACAGCCAGGGAAAACACTACGGAGATAACAATATATCTGTACGGATGGCTGTATAGCATTGGTTGAGCTTGCTACAAATGGGAAGAAACATGGGCAAAAACGTTGCATCATGATCACGACGATCAAGTTATACTTTGACATTTAGAATTCATACAGCTACTCAGTCCTCTGCCAGAGTAAAAACAATTTTGTGGACTGACGTTCTTCCTACACCTTTATTCTTTAACGCTTGTAACTTATAATAATTAATGTGACTGATTCATGAATGAAATATAATAACAACTGCTTCAGCGGTTTTCTCAGTTGTATTATTGAACATTTTGTTGTCGGTAATTATTCTAGGCTATTGTAATTATTAGTTAGGGATTTCATTTGTAATACTGTCATTAGCATAAAGTTGAGGATAACTAGCATCTTAAGACCTTAGCATTCTCAAAATGCAAGGATTTCAGATCTTCACAGCTTATTGTCAGTTGGAAATTCAAAATGAAAAAATTCCATTCTCATCCCTGGATGTTCCTGTCCTTGAGACTAGCCAAAATAGCTTTTAATTTTATTAGTTATTCGGTCAGGGATATAATTTTAAATGGCTAATACTCTTGAGCATACACATGGCAGGACACATTTTTAAACGGGAGGCAGCAAAACAGAAATATACAAGTCAATCAAATTTATATTATGTTTTTTGTTCTTGGCCTCGTTAATCAGTACCTTGTAGGGAAGTTGACATGTTGATGTAAGAAACAGTCAGTAAGTGTTTCAAGAAGCTCCGTTCCTAATGTGTATGGTTCCTGTGTGCTCCATGTCTCCCAGTCTATTGATTTCATGTTAAAATCTCCAGTTATTAGGATGTGTGTCACTCCTCGCCTCACAGGCTGTCTCGATCAACTGGAAGAGTGTATCGTTGTTCTCAGTCTCACTACTAGGACTTCAGTATATTACACCCATAAGCAGCTTCTCTTTGCTTTTTAAGTTGATGGTACACCAAATAGACTTCCTTTTGTAAGGTTCTCTTCCGGGACAGCTCTCAAACACTTTCTCACATATATAACTACCCCTCTTCCTTCTAGGTTGTTTGGGAATGAGTCATATCCATCTAGTTCAATCAGTCTCTGTTAGTTTTACGTCACTGTTCTTTTGGAGGCCGTATCGTAAAAAGGACATAGACAAGCTAAAAAGAATACAACGAAGAGCAACTAAAATGATTCCAGAATTGAGAGACCTTAGTTACGAAAGTCGTTTATTACAATGTGGTTTGACAACACTAGAGACCAGGAGACTAAGAGGAGACCAAATAGAAGTGTTTAAATTAGTGAACGGTTATAAGGATGTTGATAGGAATATGTTCTTTAAACTTAAAGAAGGCAGTAGAACCAGAGGACACAAAGCAGCATTAGTTAAGGAGCAGTGTAGGTTGGACATGAGAAAGTACTCTTTCTCGCAGAGGGTGATAAATGAATGGAACAAACTGCCAAATGATTGTGTTAATGCTAGTAGTGTGAATATGTTTAAAAATAGAATTGACAGACATTTGATAAGGGTGGGCTACACATAGATGAGAAAATTGTTGGACTCTCGATAAGCCAATGGCTACTTTGTCCACTTGCCATCTGGAACTTGTTGTTTGGGATGGCAATCTTGTTAAATCTTGTTAAATCTTTAGGCAGACTTCGGTTACAATGATGATTTCTGAACTCTCATTTGTAATTAGTGTTTTCAGCTCATCTAGCTTGTTTTTAAGGGCGTCAGCATTTGCTGACCAGCATTTCAGCGGGTTTTTTTTACATTTCGTCTGCTGTGTGTCACCATCATTGTACATGTGCAGTTTGTTCCTCTCTTTGTGCTTGTGGTGTTCCAGTAAAAATGTTATGTGTCTGTCATGTCTTGTCTGGCTATACCAGTGCTACCAGTGCTGATCAATAAGGTAGAACTTCTTGGTCATTTTGAGATCCTCTTTCTTTAAGAATGATGAGTCCATTTTTGATAACAAAATCTGTCTCGTCTTCTTCTTTTTTCTGACTAGTTCAGCACGCAGTTTTCTGTTCTTTTCTCATTCTTGGAAGGTTTGGTCAGGAACACTTTCTTGTAGGTGATATTTTCAGTGAGCTCTTGAACCTTGGTGGCACCTGACAGGAGGGCTCTCTTCTGAGTAATGGTGTGAACATTTTCGCAGGTTTATTTCATCCGGCCATCTTTAGTTGGTTGGTCGTTGTTTTGTTTATCGATCACAGCTTCTTTGGTAACCGATTTTGTTTTAACACTCTCTTTTTGATTTTTCGCTTCCACCTGTTAAATTCAGTGCTACCTGTACGATCTCTGCTTATGCATGATATTGGAACGATGTATTTTCAACGTTTGTATTACCAAAAAATAAAGGTTTATTGAGCCTTTCGAAAACTGTGCCGCTCGCACCAAGCCTCATTTTCAATCCATTTGCTGGGCAGTTAGATGCCGTTGGGCACAGGCCTGTTCATGCAAGATGAGGCCAAGGTGAGCTTCCACCCCTCGACATTGGCGCCGATGGCGGTATTGTTATCAGTGATTTTCCTAAGTTTTCACAAGGGCATGGTGCCGAGTCTGAAAAAAGGGCAAATTCGCATGCGTGAAAATATTTTGAGGGCAAGGGGCTGAATTAGGAGGAACCTATCACATGACATACATAAACAAATTTATTTAACAGATAAAAACTTTATTTTTCAGTACAATAACACTTTTTATTTTCTGACTTGAACATTGCCAAGCAACTGTTTGTGGACAACATTTCAACCTTGACCTGTTTTTGTTATTAATAGTTAACATTACCAATGGATATATTTCATTCATGAATGTTGGCATCTGTTATATAAAACAAAAGCAGCATGAACGTCAAAAAAGCAAACGTTTGTAATCTCTGAACCCTGTAACCATAGCCAGCCTAGGACCAAGGCACTGGCTTCGCGCACGCTGGCGCTGTCTTTGACCCCATTCACAAGTAATACATGGACGTTGTTTAAATGTTCCATGTCTGGTTAACAACAATGCTAACCCATTTATTTATTTATACGAAACTAAGTTTAATTATTTTTATTATACAACTGAGTTAGTGAGTGATTTATAACTATAAGCTTTCGGCTGAACATTTCTGGCCTGTTGATTGTGTAACGCCAAATGTGTCAGAGCCAGATGCTGTGGTCGTTCTGCCAGCCGTTTCGAAAAAAATATGGATCTGGTAACTTACTAGAGCCGTTTTAATACTCTAGTTTCTTATTGTAATGTTCCCTCGCACTGGGATCTAAAACATTGGTGTATTGAGCCCAGTACTCATTCATGTTTCCACGAGCGGTGCTCAGCATTTGTTAGAGAAAGCTCAGCTGGTTGGCGGCTTTTACCAACTAGCATACTGCGCATGTGCGAAAGTGACGTCACGTGTTGGTAAACATGAAGCCCCTATACTCACTGGTGTCTAGTTCGCTATATTCACCTGTTGTGATTTTCCACGTGATAACCACGGGGTGTGGTTAGCTTCCTTTAATGGCGACAGCCATGAATAGTTTGTTTATCTTGTCATTTTAATGAAATTATCAATGTTTTCAAACGAGTCTTTAGTGTGCATTTTACAATGGCTGACGCTGACGGATCGGGACACCTTTTGAGCTGCATGGCGGCCCCCAGGCAGGGCAAGGTGCTACGAAGCCAGTCACCGGGCAGGCCTGCATTACGTTTGGGGGCATGGCATGGCGTCAACCAAAAAACGCCTAGGCAAATCACTGGCTATTACACAGAAACAACAGTGTTAAATATTATTTCTGCTTGATGTCATGTGTGAACTGTTTCAATATAAGTCCAGTTTAGAACTGTTTCGTATGAGTATACTTCTAAAAGTTAGAATTAGTTGAAAGTTAGAATGAGAGTCCCTGGATATTTGGGCAAACATCCGAGTTCCGTCACAATGGAAAGTGCAGTTCGCCACAAGGCAGTTGTGACACTTACACTCCTATGTTAGCCCCAGAAGGAGTAAGCAAACCAGCGAGAGCGACAAACGGTGGCGCCACCTCAAGGACTCTAGCTTGTTAATCGACGTGGAAAGACAGATAACAGCCGGGTCGGTGCAGCAGTACATGAACTGGTTAGCCTCACCTGTTTACAAAGGGAGTGACGAGGAAGAACATATATATATAGATATATATATATATATCTGGCCGGATGCTCAGACCGAGAGTTAACTATATAGAGGGATAGTAGAGAAGTGGTACGAAAGTCGAAACACGAGTTACAACTTACAAGTTACAACAGCGTTACCGTTAGCAGGGCCAGGAGTATTTGTAAATTAAAAATATTAGACAACTTACCTATTTAAACATTCGTCACATCTGCTGTTCCTTTCGGACCCAGAAAGAACATGGACATACGGTTTACATTTAACAACAAACATCCCGGGTTGTAAGACTGTCATTGTACAATTCATATACATTCACTGTTTACAAAAATAAATAAATGATACTCGCGCCAAATATTCGGTAAAAAATAGGGGGATTCAACCGAATAATTTCAAAAGCGTGCATACGGAAAGTTCTTTTTATAACTATTTGCATTCAGGGCATTTTTTATGCATTAATATCGCCCAGTATATGTGCCATTTTAACTTGGTCACCTGAAATTCGTACAATAATACATGCGATCTACGCTCACTATACAAAGTTAGGAAATGTTTTCAACAGCGTGTATGTAAGCTGTAAGTCTTGCAACGTCAACGTCACCGAATAGGTAACAAAACAACTCGACTTTATTAAAGGGAATGCGCGACATATTTCATTGGTCAACGGGCATTGCGAAATTGGTTTATTAGTATTTATGACGTTTATCATTATGCATTTTTTATGTTAGCGCCAGAGGGGGCTGTATGGAATTAATCCACTGAAGACAGATGATAATATTATAACTGCTTGGTTCCTTAAAACTAATATCCATAACAAAACGTGTACTGTTAACTGTATATCAGTTATTTAAGGTGGTTCCTACCCCCTTGCAGTGTTTTTTTTAATATATATATATATATATATATATATATATATATATATATATATATATATATATATATATATATATATATATATATATATATATATATATATATATATATATATATATATATATATATATATATATATATATATATATAATAGTTCTCAATATAGACCCAGGGTTCAGCTTACTGTTACGTTTCCCATTGGTGACTATGTTAACGTTTTGCACAATTATAAGAAAACGGGACCATAAAAAATCTGAAACTTCTTACCTGCCGGCCATTGTCATCATCTCATTGACATGCTGGTCGAGTTTTGTCTAACTCTTTTAAAATGGCTGAACGTGCCATACCCGTCAATGTTTACAAATTTCTGCATAAATTACTACATACACGTACGTGCCTTAATTGTGGCGAAAAAATTGCCAAAAATCCTTCCGCCTATTTAAATAATCTAAAAATCCACGATTACACTGCTAACATGTCCTACCAGCAAAGGTACCAATGTCTCTGCGAATGCAGTTATGTAAGATGATATGAGTTTTTGAAAATTACACATATCTAACATTACTGTGCCCTACATTCTGAGGCATGACCCCCCCTATTATTAACTGAAAATAAACATGACCCAATTTCCACCATTTGGGTTGCCTTGGTGACGGGAAACCAAGATGGCCGCCATGAATATAAGCATTATTACTCTTTTAACACATATATCTAAAAAGTATTACATATATTGCTCTGAAACCAACTTTGCATGCAATATTAATGCTATACCCATGCAACCTACTAAAATAAATAATATCGTGCAAAGGATTATATTTCTGCAGGCGATTATTGGCATCAGCTCTCATAAATACCCACAACGTCAATTTGAAGCAGTGACTGTTACCAAAATAATAAAGATATCCCATTTATTTTAGCAGGTTGCATACCTATAGGGTCATTATCTACAAACAGTCCACGTTTCAACCCTCTAGGACAAATATGTTTTGACTGAGTTGTGGTTTAGTGTAAAAGAAAAACACATTAAGAGAAAACGCGACTAAAGTGAATTCATATAGTTCATACTGCCACTAGCTTTGGTTCTTCCACAAAATTTACCAATGAAATGCCTTGTCAAAACACATTTTTAACATGCAGTTTCATGTACTCTCCTGATTCTCATGATTATTTTCGCATTAGCATTATGATTGTATCTCAATTAGGAGCAAAGTTATGGGTGTTTGAAGTTTATGAATATTTAATTACGTCGTCTTCTGTGATAATTTTGAAAACAGTGATATTTAAAAACCCTTTTAAGCATTAAATGGTATTTGTATCTGCAATCCCATGTTTTGATCATATGGACTATATACTAAAGTACAATAAAACGTTTTTGTAATAATTTTTTTATGCTGTCACATTTAGGGGGTAAGAACCACCTTAATAACAATGAAAGTCGTTGTAAACATCCCCTATAGCCGACAACTTCACCTAGGTTAATTGTTGAAAAAAAATAGTTTAATTCCTACTAAATAGCGAGCATGGTTCGTTCGAGGCATGTAGACGGGGCACACTTAATTCACAGTGGCAACTTCAATTAGTGACGATTTATTGTTATTATTATTGAACAATTATATATTATAAAATACCAATGTTAGTCTAATGTCTGCCACTGTCCGAAATTGTACGTTTGGTATCGCCATGCAATGTATTGCACATACTGTGTATTACTGTAATCTTAAACTGTAAAACAAATGTTTGTTGACCATCTTGTCAAACAGAGCGATTGCATATTAATTATGTTGTATGCAATATTCTGCTTTTCAAAGAGAATCGTCTTTATTAAAGCTACTTAATCAAAAGTTCAGCCCATCACGAATCTGGTCCTTTTATGTCGAAATGTATAGTGTGTGTCTAGTGTAAGTAATATCCGCAGCCGGGTTAATAAAAAGGGCATAATTTTGTTGAAATCGTCGAAAGCATACACTTTGGACGTTATATTGGGTAACATGTCATAGTCGATAGCTGGGCCGATATTTTGCCTTCAACCCGTGAACTTGTCGGTCACGAGATCGGGGAAAGTGGGCCAATATAAACAGAGATTTAACCACCCAAGCCAAAGGTCCAGATGGCAAGTGGACAAGGAAGCCATTGGCCTATCGAGAGTCCACCAATGTTCATCTACGTGTAACCCGCCCTCCCGAGATATGTGTCAACCTTGTTTTTAAACATACTCATGCTGCTAGCAGTTATACAATCCGCAGACAATTTGTTCCATTCATTTATTGTCCTCTGTGAGAACAAGTACTTCCTGATATCCAATCTACACTGATCTTTACTAATTTTACCTCATGTCCTCTAGTTCTGCTATGTTTCTTGAGTGAGAAAAACATGTTTTTATCAATATTTTCATACCCATTCAATATCTTAAAAACTTCAATCTGATCTCGTCTTAACCTCCTTGTCTCTAGAGTTGTTAAACCACATTCTTTCAGGCGTTCTTCATAACTAAGGTCTCTCAGTTCTGGAATAATTTTAGTTGCTCTCCTCTGTATACGTTCAAGCATATATATATATATATATATATATATATATATATATATATATATATATATATATATATATATATATATATATATATATATATATATATATATATATATATATATATATATCCTTCTTACGATATGGTCTCCACGCTTGTATACAGTATTCTAAATGAGGTCTATTGCTTTATACAGAGGTATAATTAGCTTTTTTCTTTTATGTTATGTTTCTCCTAATCAACGTAAGAATTTGATTATCCTTTGTAGCTGCAATACCACACTGCTCTGAAACTTTCATATCAGCGCATATTGTAACCCTTAAGTCCTTTTCTTTTACAGTAGTATCCAGAACAGTATCTCCCATTTCATAGTTATATCCAAATTCCCATATCCTGCATGTAGGCATTTACATTTCCCAAAATTTAACAACATCTGCCATTTCTCAGACTATTTTACTAATCTGTCTAGATCGTTTTGTACATTTTGTTTATCACCATCATTGTTAACCTTTCTAAACACTTTTGTGTCATCCGAACATTTCAGTACGTTACTTGTTATAATGTCGTCAAAGTCATTGATATATATTAAAAATAATAAAGGTCGTAATACTGATCCTTGTGGTACCCCACTCAAAACTGATTTCCAGTTTGAAACGACTCCATCTACTAAAACTTCTGTCAGTCAGCCATTGTTCTATCCAGACAATTATGGCATCCCCGATACCATGGGCTTTTTATTCAAGTAGTAAACTTTGATGTGGCACTTTGTCAAGTTTTCTGAAAATCTAAGTAGATAATATCTCCTGGCGATCCCTCGTCTATCCACTTAGTGATTTCTTCCAAAAAACATAACATATTTGTTAAGCATGACCTCGCTTTTATGAATCCATGTTGAGATGAATTTAATAATTTATGCCTAACAAGGAAGTCCAGCATATGGTCTTTAATTAATCTTTCTAATAATTTACAAATCACTGACGTTAAACTCACTGGTCTGTAATTATCTGACTTATTTCTCGAACCCTTTTTAAATAATGGTATGATGTTTGCTTTTTTCCATTTAAAAGGAACAACTCCCTCTTTTAATGACAGGTTGAACATTCTTGCAAGTGGTATACAGTGTGACTGTGCGTGATCCATTCATGTCAATACTCGAAGTGGTATTTGTACTGAACGAAGGTATGTATTATTAAACTCTTTCATTTGGCAACAACGAACGCAGTCTTATTATGGTTGCGTTTTATTCATTCAGCGACGATTACGTAGACAGTTACACGTGCCTCACCGGCAACTGCAAGCGCCACATTATTTATCATTGCCAACGCCAACGCTCGACCGCTTTGATAAACGCCGTTTGCTATACATGTAAATAAAATAACACTAGTTATTGTTATATTACATATTCCTGTGATGTGAAGTCATGTGAAGTAGCTTCAACCAACAATGCATGTTGTGGTGCAGGAAAGTTTGTTCAAAAAGTTTCTTTCCTAAAGAAATTCACTCAGAGATGAGTTCAACCCTAAGATAATTGCACTGTCAACATTCAACATTTGAACTTTTGTACTGTTGCTTCCACAGCCGTAATTAATCTCCACACTCTCTCATGACACATAAAGACAGTTAATTCATTTACACCTAAAGTGATGTGATGTCGATGTAAACTGACTCGTTTTTCGTACTTTAAATTGTTTATGAATATTATCATGACATGACGTATATTTATTTTTTCAAGTGATGTATCTTTCTACATTATCATTCACTGGCTTTCATTTGTTTACAATAATTTACATCACATTTTCAGTTTGTATGTTATACCTGTAATTCTTAAGTGCATGTTGTTATTGTCTAATCATTTGTATCATAACTGACAGTTTCAATAAAATATTATTTATTTATCACCTGAGTTGACAATGTTTTCTTCACCAGTTACAAGCACGCACAAGGCATACACGCACGCACGCACGCACGCACGCACGCACGCACGCACGCACGCACGCACGCACACAAAAATATACATGTTATAGGTATACATAATAATTATATGTAAACTTATACACAAATATGTGCACACTCATTATATTAGGATTGAGTGAGCATGTACTAAACATGTACTAAATATTGTAGAGATACAAACGTATCTTTCTTTCTTTTTAGCCACACCACGCCTGCTGCTCATTCATGAAGCAGAGCGTCAATGATACATAAGCATATTATTGTGTAATACCTATTCACAGAGTATTTATAAATATTCATATCCATTTAAAATCTCGAACTTGTTAATCGAACATTCCATGTAGTGGTTGTAGCATTCTTCTTTCTAAACAACTAATACGACTCACTTATGAAGGCAGCAATTTTAGTGTGAGCATCTGTCACCAGCTCAGAAATCTGGAGATTACTTTCTACGAGGGTCAAGCTTCTCTCCAGAACCAGCCGCTCCATGTTGGCAGACTTCAGGTTAACCTTCCTTTTGTCTACAGCTACTGTCGAAAAGAGTGCTGTGGGAGTCGCAGTCCAAAAGTGTGTATGAGCAGTACCGGGCACAGTAGCATGGACTGTCATTGTGTCCATCACCTACACAAATGTATCGGTAGTTGTACGATATACAATTTGAAAGTCGAACTATAATGTAATGGGTGCTTTTTGATGTTATGAACAGATATAGGATAATAGTAATGTGTAATATCGATAGGAAAAAAAAATAGTTATCTGATATACAGCGACAGTAATAATGCCCCAGTAACAGTAAAATATTTTGTGATAATAGTAACATATTCAGATTAATGTAATAGTAATAATAGCAGCAAGAAGTAATAATAATATACTGCCTGTATCTGGTTATGAATAATTGAATAAAAAAGTGCCTTAGCTGAAAATACACAAGCAATATAATATAATTATAGTAACTTGCACGTTTTGTAAAACTGTATAATTAGCAATTTTCTCACATCCAGCTACTGTCAATCAGAAAAATGACGCATTCATGAAACACGCAGCATACGGTACCTAGTGCCGCAGCTTTAGGCGATTGTCTCTCACACGGGTTTGCAAGCACATCAACAGTTACTGTCTGGGAAGATTTGTTTGATCTTACACCAGTGAAAGTTATCTAGTAATTAGTGATAGTATTAGTGCTGATGTGTGATCGCGGCGTGGGGTCTAGGCAACTAGGGGCTAATGCTGACGCGATGAAAACAATCTGGTCGGAATAAGGACACCTGTTTGACACCGCCCTGACGCTAGTCTCGAGCTACACTGACGCCGTCAGGAAAGCATGGTATTGTTGTACGCAGCTCTCCCGTTGAAAGCACACTGGTCGTGGCGTTCGGTCAAAGAGGATATAAGATAAGAGGCTTTACTTCGCCGGTCCAATACGATTCCTGTTATGGCGCGACTGAAGCGCCGCCTAGTTTTTTCGATGTTCCTTCGCGTAAACGTTCGTGCATTGCTTGTTATGGAATAGGACCCTCGACAGTTTATTCTGAAGAAAACATATTTAATTGCGTACGCATCGATTATTTAGCACATGTTATAAAGTTAATAAGTTTATACTACATGTAGCAATAGTTTGTTGAAATCTGAATATCAGCATTAATTACGAAATCCACGAAGAAACTACATTATCTGCTATACTATGTTTTATAGTATAGTCGAGTTGTCTAAAGTAAAGACTAACTTCGTTCACCTTGTCATTGATTATGATACAGAGCATATTACAAAAGGTATAAATCTAAGGCGTTTACAGTAAATGAACAATTATAGTCGCTAATTCAGCACAAACTCTGACTCACGGATTGGAACGAAGTTGAAAAATTACACCAGGTTACCACGGAATTGGGTAATGCCTAACGTTAGGATAATCAACTATATACTAAGCGTCACTGACAACGTCCAATACCATGATATTTATTATCTGTACAGCTTGCTGCTTGATTTAACGTGCATAATTTAATTCACTTAACCATATATGCTGAATCAACTGTATGTTATAAAGGAATAAAGGGTGTCCATCAAAAACATGATATATATATAGTTACCTTTTCCAACTATTTTAATTTACAATAACTATAATAAATAAAAACCCATGTACAAATGAGAATAAAGTGGGTATTTATGGCATTTCTTTTGTACATCACATGTCACACAAAAAAAAGAAATAAGAATTTGTGTACCCCATAAATAATGTACAGTAGGTAGGGTGGCCGTTAATTTTTTATACAAAACATTTCAGTACAAAACAGAATATCGTTCAGTGTTTAGTTATGCTGCTCAAGAAACCCATTGGAGAACATAATAGCTTAAATAAAAAAAGCGTTTACAAAAAGGTTGGCTTAAATTGCAACCGAAAGTAAGCATTTTAGACAAGCATAATCAAAATTAAAATTAAATAAAAAAATGTTTCGCTTCATTTTGTTGCACGTAAACGTCATACATGACTACCTTCATAAGGTTCGTGAGTTAATTAAACGTTCATAACTCCAAACACAAAAAAGATACGGGAACATTCCCATCAGAGGAAAGAAGCAACCCAGGTACACAGGTGCTATCACATAACTTATGGCAAAACTTGACCGTCTTCCGATTTTTTAGGTTTCTATTGTTTCACAAATGTCGGTTGTATTCGTGCAGAGTGTGATGCAGCTGGCTGTTCACCACGAGATGGAGCACCATGGACTCCATGTGGCAGACATCGCACTTAATTAAGGACGGAGAGATCCACTCTCTCAGCTAGTGATTTAACAAGATTTAATAAGATTTGCCATCCAAGCCAAAGGCCCAGATGGCAAGTGGACAAGGAAGCCATTGGCTTATAGAGAGTCCAACAATATTCATCTACTTATAACCCGCCCTCCTGAGATATGTGTCAACCTTGTTTTTAAAAATATTCACGCTGTTAGCAGTTACACAATCTGTAGACAATTTATTCCATTCATTTACTGCTCTCTGTGGGAACGAGTGCTTCCTGATGTCCAATCTACATTGATCCTTTACTAATTTTACCTCATGTCCTCTAGTTCTGCTATCCTTCTTGAGTGAGAAAACTATATTTCTATCAATATTTTCATACCCATTCAATATCTTAAAAACTTCAATCTGATCTCCTCTTAACCTCCTTGTCTCTAGAGTTGTTAAACCACATTCTTTCAGGCGTTCTTCATAACTAAGGTCTCTCAGTTCTGGAATAATTTTAGTTGCTCTCCTTTGTATGCGTATCTATATCCTTCTTACGATATGGTCTCCATGCTTGTATACAGTATTCTAAATGAGGTCTAACTATTGCTTTATAAAGAGGTATAATTAACTTTTTTCCCTTGTATGTTATATTTCTTCTAATCAATCCAAGAATTTGATTACCCTTTGAAGCTGTAATACCACACTGCTCTGAAACTTTCATATCAGCGCTTATTGTAACTCCTAAGTCCTTTTGTTTTACAGTAGTACCCAGAACAGTATCTCCCATTTTATAGTTTACATCCAAGTTCCCATGTCCTGTATGTAGGCATTTACATTTCCCAATTGGTGATGTAATGCAACCATGTTGGCCTTTACCCTCTCGCGGTGTATGCATTCATCGGCCACTTCTCGGTATTGACCTCTGAGAAAGTCGACATAACAAAGCAGCAGGCAACTTGGTGCTGCCAGACCGACCTTGCTCAATACTGTTGTAATATAGACAGCAGCAAGATGCAGGTAGTACATGAATATGATCAACACATACATCAGCAATATTACATCATAACATGTAGACCTTTATTATAACAATTTATTTTAAATAAACACTTAAAACATTTAATTGTGATTTAGTGGTGAACTAATATTCTTACATTATATTACTGTTTCTAGGATGGAGTAATATTTACAAACACTTGTATATTTCAGTGAGATTGCCCACAACCAGGCGTGTTGTTTGGAGCTTTCTACAACACCCGTATCACCGGCTGGAATTGAACCCACCACAACTCACTGAGATACTAGTGTGTGTGTGCTTTATAGTAACCATTAAAGACTCACCCACCTTGAAAAGAACTACACCAAACGTCAACAGAGCTTTTTGAAAGTAATGTTTTTGATGGAAATAAACAACTGTATAGTATGATATACCTGACTGCTCCGGGGGAGGGGTCAGTAAGGGGGTGGTTCACTGATTGCTCCGGAGGAGAGGGGTCAGTAGGGGGTGGCTCACTGATTGCTCGCCTCTTGGTTTGGAAGCCTGCGTGGTACCTGCTTGTGTATGTGGGTTTTTGTTATTTTTGTCAGAATCTATTTATAATAGGAGTCGTTTATAAAGATAATAATATTAAAATTTTGTATTCAGTCATTAATTGACATTTGATGTATATATGCGCAAGTTACATTAAAATATTTTTTTTAATGTAACTTTTCAGCCGAGTATACTCTTAGATTTGTCATGCTATTTTTGAATGAATGAATGAATGAATGATCATGAGTTTATTTCACAATAACAAAAAGTTAGTACACGTATACGAATTATTACACATTTCAATGAATATGTAGAGAAAAAACAAAGTAGAAGTAGTTTAACTCGATGGCAACATCAACACAACATTCACTATAAGTTTCTACTGTTGCACATATTTCTAATTTTAAGATAGATGTACGTTACATACTACCTTTCTTTGTTAACGGGAAGCCGAAAACACGACATCGTGCCGCATTTTCCACGTTCTCATGTTTGCGAACACATCAACTTAAAAAAACATAGGGGCGCTGCTGCATACGCCTAACCTTTGGACCGGGCGAAGTGAAGCCTTTTTCTTATACGCTCTTTGGTCCAGTAGTCTTGCGAAGCGAATCTAGGTGCAGAACTGTTCGAGTAGGATTCGGCGAAGAATTATCGAACTACGCAAGTTGCACCGAACCGCACTTGTTGGACAAAGCGTATGTGTAAAGGTAGCTTCATTCAAGCTGTAGATATCTTGCAGGTACTAAATTAAATATGCTTATACCGTGTAAACGAAGCATGGGCAAACCTTACAAAGCATCGCCACGTATACGTAGTCGTAGAAAAGTCGGCCTACTTCCAGTTGACTTAATGTTATATTGTACGAACTAATAAAGTTACAAAAATACGTAGGCCCGTATATAATACATATATAACTCACTATAACAACTACGATCACTATACAAAAATCGATAGATAATTAAACGGGTAACATCGTGTAAAATGCCTAGGACTATGTTTAAAAATAGCCACCGCGGCCGCCGAGTAACCAACTCGTACCGCTTGGTACCGACTCGATAGTCTATACTCCCTTACCATACAGATAGAGGCAAATCGCAAATACATTTAGGATCCAACCGGTTGACCTACCACCTTGTTTCTCTTCTTATATATGCACGCGTACATGCGTACATAGGGGCATGCGGACAGACGGACAGGGAGGGAGGGGGGGAGGGAGGGAGGGGGGAGGGGGGAGGGAGGGAGGGAGTTTATGTATTTTTAATACGTGGAGTGGGATTATAATAAAATATCTACTTTACACATATTCCAAACTCAGGCGTGAGTGCGACTCATTTGAACTCACAAGAGTTGAAGATAAACCGGGAAATCAATCAGATTGAGATGTTGGCCTCTATCAATACTAATGCAACAAAATCAGGGTTGACCATTCGGGATACATAAATTAGCCCAACTAAGCCTTAGAGTGATTAATATCTAGCTACCTGCCATACAAGTGCACATAACCTCAGCTGTAAAACAAACGTATTGTAAGTTACAATTTGTAACCCGACGTTATAATAATTAGTATTGTGTTATTATGGGGCTCAAAACGGTGGCTAATTGCTAAGCAAACGCACATAGAGAATAGCTGTGAAAGAACATGTACATGTATTATAAACTGACGTCATAGTAAGTGTTGCACACAAATTTACACACAACTTTCACATGGTTATGATTATTTTTGTTATATCACGGGGCTCAAACCATAGCTTTGCTGGCCATAACACAATGCCTTTTGCGATGATAGCCAAATCGCAATTTATAAATTGTGAGAAGATAACATCATCTGATAACATGAGGAACGGCATGGTTGAAACTGGTCGGTCGAATGCGAAGTGGCTACTCGCCTGTATCCAGTTAAAACGTTAGTGAGCAAAATCAAATCCCAAGATCTTTGTTATGTTTCAGGATGTCCAATTACTTTTGACAGTTTATATTTCAATGTCCAATGTAATGTCGACTGTTCCAGCGATCACCTACTGACCAACCACAACGCAGGCAGTATGTCAGTGGACGCCGCACCAAGTGTTGACGAGCAGCGTCGCATCATCTCGTTTCTGGGGGAAGAACCAACGAGCACGTATGCCTACTTCGTGTCAACAGAGTGGTATGAGAAATGGCTGCGCTATGTTGGTTACGAGACGCAGCAGACACCAGACAAGGCCGACTGCCCGGGCAGCCTGACAATGCATCGAAATCACAATGCCATCGTTCATGTACACAGTGGTTACATTCCGTCGGGTATCTATTTTGAAGCAGTAGCAGCTATAAGGCCGAACCAAGGTGATGACGGCTGCAACACGTTGGTGGATGAGAACATCTGGCTTAAGTGGGTTCAGTGGTACGGTGTCGCCGACTGCCACGAACTTGATCGGTACCGACTAACAGACAGTTCCCAGGCGGTTTTTGAGATATGTTTGCTGAGTTCGTACAGCAAACGTTTAAAAAATCCAAGGAAAATATTCGAAATTTCCGATGAATGTGGCTACATTGAGCTGCAGCTACGCAGGATCTACGGTGTTGCGGCCGGCAGTAAGACGCAACTGTGGGTGTATAAGAAGTCCCCGGATGCACTCTTCCAGCGGGTGTTAGACCGCAGCTCACCAATCAACTGTGTTTTGCCTGGGTTGAATTCACGTGAACAACGTACCGATAACCGACGCCGTAAACAACAGCCTCGATACCCCGTAAGTAGTATGGTTTTGTGACGAGAATCGTACCATGCACTTACCAATTAATGTTTTTTATTTCATGTTGACATCAGTTGTTTTCAAAGTGTTTCCTTGTGTTTTTATATAATCCGTGCGCGAACTTATATGTAACATATAAGTTCATACCAATAACATACCATTATATATAATATATATATATATATATATATATATATATATATATATATATATATATATATATAATTATATATATATATATAAATATATATAACATACCATTATATATATATATATATATATATATATATATATATATATATATAATGGTATGTTATTGTACATTATTTCAAATGCATATATATAATGGTATGTTATTGTACATTATTTCAAATGCGTCATAAATACGGTACCATTCAGTAAGAGTTATATATATATATTGAAATAATGTACAATAACATATCATTATATATATATATATATAATTATAATGTTATGTTTTTTACATTATTTCAATATATATATATATGTCAATAATAATAATGCGTGGGGGTTTATTTATGATGATATATATATATATAATGGTATGTTATTGTATATTATTTCAATATATATATATATATATATATTATGTTATTTGCTTATATGTCAATGGAAATAATGCGTGGGGGTGATACGTTTATCAGCGTTGCAACGGTAATCTTGACAATTAACTTATGTAACAACTGTTATGTAACAACTGTTATGTAACAAAGCCCCTAATACAGGTATTTACCTACATGGTGCGTGTATGTGTGTGTGTGTGTGTGTGTGTGTGTGTGTGTGTGTGTGTGTGTGTGTGTGTGTGTGTGTGTGTGTGTGTGTGTGTGTGTGTGTGTGTGTGTGTGTGTGTGTGTGTGTGTGTGTGTGTGTGTGTGTGTGTGTGTGTGTGTGTGTGTGTGTGCGTCCTTGTGCGTGCGTGCGTGCGTGCGTGCGTACGTGTGTGTTTACTGAACATTGTAAACGTCATAGCCTTGAATAACAAGGACCCAAACAACGTCTTGATAATTATAAACCAATTATGCTATTATTTACTGACTTATTACTCTTCATGTTAACTGGCGCATAATTCATATACAAGACTTCACCATTGTCGATCACCAGCCTGCCTAGCAGCCTCGTTTCAGCTGAGGTGCATTTCCTGTAATTTTCCTCTCCACAGAGCTCCACCAGGTTGTTGTTGGTCGTCCTCTGTCTCAAGGCTGTTTTGGCTATATTGTCATCCTCCTTTCGCAACACCGATAAATCTTGCCATTTCTTGGCGGGAGAATCTTGGAGCAGCAGTTGCGATTGAACTTGGTGCAGCGAATTGTCAGAAAAAGCGTGGAATATTGATTAAATAAAATAAGTATTACTATTACATATATGTTTATATATATATATATATATATATATATATATATATATATATATATATATATATATATATATGTATATGTATATGTATATGTATATGTATATGTATATATATATATATATATATATATATATATATATATATATATATATATATATATATATTAAGAAACAGTTTTGTTAGCATTAAGTCAGAGGCAGTATTTTAGGGTACGTTAGTCCTGAACTCCAGCAGGGAAGTCAGCGAGCGAAAATAGTGTTTGTTTACAATTTGAGAATAATTTAGGTAGCATAGTGAATTATCAGAAAGAGTGGAATATTGATTAGAATAAGTATTACTATCGCACATATTTTATACATAAATTGTTGTAGACATACATTAAGAAACCGTTTTTGATAACATTTAGTCAGAGGCAGTATTTTTGAGGTAGCTATTCCCGGACTCAAATTCAGCGAGCAATAAAGGTGTTTGTCTACAGTTCGTGAATTAAGTCCTTAGTTCATTCGCAGGCAAAAAACTGCTTAGAAACAGCACATGGGTTGAGTAGATAGGAAATAACTAAACTAATTATTGACATATATTAAACAACAATTTTTGCTAAAAGTAAATCAGGGGCAGTATTTTAGAGTAACTTAGTCCCAGAAACTTGGTCTTGGTGCATAGTAGTTAAGGAGAGGAAATGACCGAGCCAAAGAGGGGACCAGTAAGGAGGGTCCCAGTGACTTCCGGTCGCAGAGCCTTCTGGGTACCATAAGCGCCCCTAGCTACTGGAGCTAACCCTAACCGTCTAGAGCGCCCCCTGGCGACTGAATTTAATAGGATTTTTTTTTAATTGATTAATTAATTTTTTTATGTTTTTATTTTTTTAACTGCGCGCTCAGCCTCACAACCTTCTGGGTAGCCCGAGCGCCCCCTGGCCCGTAACCCTATCCGTAACCCTAGAGCGCCCCCTAGCGACTGGAGCTAACCCTAACCGTCTAGAGCGCACCCTGGCGACTGAATTTAATTTTAATTTTATTGATATTTTTTTTTCTTGACATACCGACATACAGCTGAAGTAAGCTATAAACGTGTCAGGACACATAACTCCTACAGTTTACCCATAATTCCTACAATTTACCCATAATTCCCCATTTCAATAAGAGTACAAGCAAATGTTATTAAATATTTGAAAATAATGACACAATATTGTCCACAAACGTTAGACAGAGGACTCTAAAGTCTCTTGTCATACCGACGTACAGCTGACGAAAGCTATAAACGTGTCAGGAAATACTGCTGACGTAATCCGCATACAGAACAATACCAAATAAGGACATGCAGCTGCACCAGACGCGTCGCGGAAAGTGCATCATCAGCATATTGTCGTTATATGTCAATGTTTGAAAATAATGCGCTGTTACACTTTACCCATAACTCCTACAGTTTACCCATAATTCCTACAATTTACCCATAACTCCTAAAGTTTATCCATGTTAACACCACGCTATATATTCTAAAATAACACATGTGTGTATTAATAAGCTATACGAAACCCGAGAGCAACGAAAGGCGTACTTTCGACCCAGCTCGCTAGCGAAGTCGGCTCATGTTTTTATCAGTAGGCCGGTAGCAGCCGGCTAGCAGGCGTGTAGAAGTAGGCCATGCACAGACGATATCAGTGACCCAACGACCCAGCCCGTCTCATGTTTTTTATCAGTAGACCGCTAGCAGCCGGCTAGCAGGCGTGTAGAATTAGGTCACGCACAGACGATATCAGTGACTCAACGACCCAGCCCGGCTCATGATTTTTATTATTAGACCGCTAGCAGCCGGCTAGCGGGCGTGTAGAAATAGGCCACGCACAGTCGTATAACGGTGTCTCTTAAAGTTAAACTATGTGTTATATAGATACGTTTTAAAAGCGTTCGCTGCATAGGAGTATGTATTAGTTACCATTCGTGCAAACAACGACAGAGATAAGTCCGGCAGCAGGCATCGTTTTAGACGCAAACGCACACGCACACACACATACACACGCGCACACACACACGCGCGCACACACACGCACACGCACACACACACATCATGCTTGCTTATATAACACAGTTGTTTCAATAAAGCACACATGTAGTGTAGCGTGTTTGTTCATTCACCTAGCTATAAAAAGAACTTGATTTTAGTTTCATACGTATCGTGTTACTCACAGACCCCTTATATTCTGATTGACCAGGCGAGGCAAACTATTACCAACATTACACCTGTCTGGACTTCCGCACTGTGTGCAGTAACACTCTGCTACCTCCAGCCATATCCTGGCTATTTACACACTACCTCCATCATACATTCCTCTGTCTCTCCTACCTCCAGCCACATCCCTGCTCCGTACACGCTGTCTCCACCATACAGTCCTCTGTCTCTACTACCTCCAGGCACATTCTGACGCATTACACATTGCCTCCACCATAGAGTCCTCTGTCTCTCCTACCTCCAGCCACATCCTGACTTCCGATACATCGCGTCCACCATACTATCCCCTGTCTCTCCTACATACAGCCACATCATTGCTCCTGATACATTGCCCCCACCATTATGTCTTCTGTCTCTCCTACCTCCAACCACATCCTGGCTCCTTACACATTGCCTCCACCATTCAGTCTTCTGTCTCTCCTACCACTAGCCACATCCTGGCTACTTACACACTGCCTCCACCATACTGTCCTCTGTCTCTTTTACCACTAGCCACTTCCTGGCTACTTACACACTGCCTCCGCCATACAGTCCTCCGTCTCTACTACCTCCAACCACATCCCTGCTCCTTACACACTGCCTCCGCCATACAGTTCTCCGTCTCTACTACCTCCAACCAAATCCTGGCTCTTTACACATTGCCTGCACCATACATTCCTCTGTCTCTCCTACCTCCAGCCACATCCTGGCTCATAATACATTGCGTCCACCATACAACCCTCTGTCTCTCCTACCTCCAGCCACATCCTGGCTACTTACACACTGCCTCCAACATACAGTCCACTGTCTTTCCTACCTCCAGCCACATCCCGCCTCCTTACATACTGCATCCGCCATACAGTCCTCTGTTTCTCCTACTTCCAGCCACATCCTGGCTCCTGATACATTGCGTCCATCGTACAATCCTCTGTCTTTCCTACCTCCAGCCACACCCTTGCTCCTTACACATTACCTCCACCACACTGTCCTCTATTGCTCCTATCTCCAACCAAATCCTGGCTCTTTACACATTGCCTACACCATACAGTCCACTGTCTCTCCTACCTCCAGCCACATCCTAGCTACTTACACACTGCCTCCACCATACAGTCCACTGACTTTCCTGTATTGTAGGTCCAAGGACCTACAACTTTATGTATTGTAGGTCAAAAGACCTACAACTTTATGTATTGTAGGTCCAAATACCTACAACTTTATGTATTGTAAGTCCAAGGACCTACAACTTTATGTACTGTAGGTCCAAAAACCTGCTACTTTAGGTTTTGTAGGTTCAAGGACCTACAACTTTATGTATTGTAGGTCCAAGGACCTACAACTTTATGTATTGTAGGTCCAAATACCTGCTACTTTATGTATTGTAGGTCCAAGGACATACGACTTTATGTATTGTATGTCCAAATACCTGCTACTTTATGTATTGTATATCCAAGGACATACAACTTTTTGTATTGTAGATCCAAATACCTACAACTTTATTTACTGTAGGTCCAAAGACCTGCTACTTTATGTTTTGTGGGTTCAAGGACCTACAACTTTATGTATTGGAGGTCCAAAGACCTGCTACTTTATGTATTGTAGGTCCAAAGACCTGCTACTTTATGTATTGTAGGTCCAAAGAACCTGCTACTTTATGTATTGTAGGTCCAAAAACATACATATTTTTGTATTGTAGGTCCAAAAACAAGACCTGCTACTTTATGTATTGTAGGTCCAAAGATCTGCTACTTTATGTTTTGTGGGTTCAAGGACCTACAACTTTATGTATTGTAGGTCCAAAGACCTGCTACTTTATGTATTGTAGGTCCAAGGACCTACAACTTTATGTATTGTAGGACCAATGACATACAACTTTATGTATTGTAGGTCCAAATACCTACCACTTTATGTATTGTATGTCCAAGGACCTACAACTTTATGTATTGTAGGTCCAAACACCTGCTACTTTATGTATTGTAGGTCCAAACACCTGCTACTTTAAGTATTGTAGGTCCAAAGACCTGCTAATTTATGTATTGTAGGTCCAAATACCTACCACTTTATGTATTGTATGTCCAAGGACCTACAACTTTATGTATTGTAGGTCCAAAGACCTGCTATTTTAGGTTTTGTGGGTTCAAGAACCTACAACTTTATGTATTGGAGGTCCAAAGACCGGCTACTTTATGTATTGTAGGTCCAAAGAACTGCTACTTTATGTATTGTAGGTACAAAGACCTGCTACTTTATGTATTGTAGGTCCAAACACCTACAACTTTATGTATTGTAGATCCAAGGACCTACAACTTTATGTATTGTAGGTCCAAAAACCTGCTACTTTATGTATTGTATGTCCAAAGACCTGCTACTTTATGTATTGTAGGTCCAAAAACATACATCTTATAGTATTGTAGGCCCAAAGACTTACAACTTTGTGTTGTATATATACCTTCTGTTCACACATCATATATATTTCATACACGACATATGTATTCTATTTAATAAAAGGAATGGAACGTGTTGTCATATTCCTACGAGTGACCCCCCTCCATAGTTGAAAGGGAACCCGTAGTCAATGATATTGGACATAGTGGACAATAGTAGCCATTGTCATGTAAATATCTTATATACCACCACCACCACCACCACCACCACCACCACCACCACCACCACCCCGCATGCACTATATAGATGTATTGAGGGTCCGTCCCCTCTCAGTTGTAGACGCGTGTCCGCCAATGTGTTAGTTTGTCCATCATTTTTGTTAGTTTGTCCGCCATTTTGTTAGTTTGTCCGCCATTTTGTTAGTTTTGTCCATCATTTTTGTTAGTTTGTCTGCCATTTTGTTAGTTTGTCCACCATTTTGTTAGTTTGTCCGCCATTTTGTTAGTTTTGTCCATCATTTTTTTTTAGTTTGTCCGCCATTTTGTTAGTTTGTCCGCCATTTTGTTAGTTTTTCCCTCATTTTTGTTAATTTGTCCGCCATTTTGTTAGTTTTGTCCATCATTTCAAACTTTATGTGTTGTATATATACACCTTCTGTTCACACCTTATCATATATATTTCATACACGACATATGTATTCTATTTAATCAAAGGAATGGAACGTGTTGTCATATTCCTACGAGTGACCCCCCTCCATAATTGAAAGGGAACCCATAGTCAATGATATTGGACATAGTGGACAATAGTAGCCATTGTCATGTAAATATCTTATATACCACCACCACCACCACCCCGCACGCACTATATAGATGTACTGAGGGTCCGTCCCCTCTCAGTTGTAGACGCGTGTCCGCCAATTTGTTAGTTTGTCCATCATTTTTGTTAGTTTGTCCGCCATTTTGTTAGTTTGTCCGCCATTTTGTTAGTTTTGTCCATCATTTTTGTTAGTTTGTCCGCCATTTTGTTAGTTTATCCACCGTTTTGTTAGTTTTGACCATTATTTTGTTAGTTTGTCCGCCATTTTGTTAGTTTTGTCCATCATTTTTGTTAGTTTGTCCATCATTTTTGTTAGTTTGTCCGCCATTCTGTTAGTTTGTCCGCCATTTTGTTAGTTTGTCCATCATTTTTGCTAGTTTGTCCGCCATTTTGTTAGTTTTGTCCATCATTTCAAACTTTATGTGTTGTATATATACCTTCTGTTCACACCTTATTATATATATTTCATACACGACATATGTATTCTATTTAATCAAAGGAATGGAACGTGTTGTCATATTCCTACGAGTGACCCCCCTCCGTAGTTGAAAGAGAACCCGTAGTCAATGATATTGGACATAGTGGACAATAGTAGCCATTGTCATGTAAATATCTTATATACCACCACCACCACCACCACCACCACCACCACCACCACCACCACCACCACCACCACCACCACCACCACCACCACCACCACCACCCCGCACGCACTATATAGATGTACTGAGGGTCCGTCCCCTCTCAGTTGTTGACCCGTGTCCGCCAATTTGTTAGTTTGTCCATCATTTTTGTTAGTTTGTCCGCCATTTTGTTAGTTTGTCCGCCATTTTGTTAGTTTTGTCCATCATTTTTTTAGTTTGTCCTCCATTTTGTTAGTTTGTCCACCGTTTTGTTAGTTTTGACCATTATTTTGTTAGTTTGTCCGCCATTTTGTTAGTTTTGTCCATCATTTTTGTTAGTTTGTCCATCATTTTTGTTAGTTTGTCCACCATTTTGTTAGTTTGTCCGTCATTTTGTTAGTTTTGTCCATAATTTTTGTTAGTTTGTCCGCCATGTTGTTAGTTTGTCCGCCATTTTGTTAGTTTGTCCATAATTTTTTTGTTAGTTTGTCCACCATTTTGTTAGTTTTGTCCATTATTTTGTTAGTTTGTCCGCTATTTTGTTAGTTTTGTCCATCATTTTTGTTAGTTTGTCCGCCATTTTGTTAGTTTGTCCATCATTTTTGTGAGTTTGCCCGTCATTTTGTTAGTTTGTCCATCATTTTTGTTAGTTTGTCCGCCGTTTTGTTAGTTTTGACCATTATTTTGTTAGTTTGTCCACCATGTTGATAGTTTTGTCCATTATTTTTGTTTGTTTGTCCGCCATTTTGTTAGTTTGTCCGCCATTTTGTTAGTTTTGTCCATAATTTTTGTTAGTTTGTCCGTCATTTTGTTAGTTTGTCCGCCATTTTGTTAGTTTGTCCATCATTTTTGTTTTTGTCTAACAAAATGGTGGACAAACTAACAAAAAAATTATGGACAAACTAACAAAATGGCGGACAAACTAACAACATGGCGGACAAACTAACAAAAATGATGGACAAAACTAACAAAATGACGGACAAACTAACAAAATGGTGGACAAACTAACAAAAATGATGGACAAACTAACAAAAATGATGGAAAAAACTAACAAAATGGCGGACAAACTAACAAAATAATGGTCAAAACTAACAAAACGGTGGACAAACTAACAAAATGGAGGACAAACTAAAAAAATGATGGACAAAACTAACAAAATGGCGGACAAACTAACAAAAATGATGGACAAACTAACAAATTGGCGGACACGCGTCAACAATTGAGAGGGGACGGACCCTCAGTACATCTATATAGTGCGTGCGGGGTGGTGGTGGTGGTGGTGGTGGTGGTGGTGGTGGTATATAAGATGTTTACATGACAATGGCTACTATTGTCCACTATGTCCAATATCATTGACTACGGGTTCCCTTTCAACTATGGAGGGGGGTCACTCGTAGGAATATGACAACACGTTCCATTCCTTTGATTAAATAGAATACATATGTCGTGTATGAAATATATATAATAAGGTGTGAACAGAAGGTATATATACAACACATAAAGTTTGAAATGATGCACAAAACTAACAAAATGGCGGACAAACTAACAAAAATGATGGACAAACTAACAAAATGGCGGACAAACTAACAGAATGGCGGACAAACTAACAAAAATGATGGACAAACTAACAAAAATGATGGACAAAACTAACAAAATGGCGGACAAACTAACAAAATAATGGTAAAAACTAACAAAACGGTGGACAAACTAACAAAATGGCGGACAAACTTACAAAAATGATGGACAAAACTAACAAAATGGCGGACAAACTAACAAAATGGCGGACAAACTAACAAAAATGATGGACAAACTAACAAATAGGCGGACACGCGTCTACAACTGAGAGGGGACGGACCCTCAGTACATCTATATAGTGCGTGCGGGGTGGTGGTGGTGGTGGTGGTGGTGGTGGTGGTATATAAGATATTTACATGACAATGGCTACTATTGTCCACTATGTCCAATATCATTGACTATTTGTTCCCTTTCAACTATGGAGGGGGGTCACTCGTAGGAATATGACAACACGTTCCATTCCTTTGATTAAATAGAATACATATGTCGTGTATGAAATATATATGATAAGGTGTGAACAGAAGGTATATATACAACACATAAAGTTTGAAATGATGGACAAAACTAACAAAATGGCGGACAAACTAACAAAAATGAGGGAAAAACTAACAAAATGGCGGACAAACTAACAAAATGGCGGACAAACTAACAAAAAACGATGGACAAAACTAACAAAATGGCGGACAAACTACCAAAATGGTGGACAAACTAACAAAATGGCAGACAAACTAAAAAAAAATTATGGACAAAACTAACAAAATGGCGGACAAACTAACAAAATGGCGGACAAACTAACAAAAATGATGGACAAACTAACAAATTGGCGGACACGCGTCTACAACTGGGAGGGGACTATATAGTGCATGCGGGGTGGTGGTGGTGGTGGTGGTGGTGGTGGTGGTATATAAGATATTTACATGACAATGGCTACTATTGTCCACTATGTCCAATATCATTGACTACGGGTTCCCTTTCAACTATGGAGGGGGGTCACTCGTAGGAATATGACAACACGTTCCATTCCTTTTATTAAATAGAATACATATGTCGTGTATGAAATATATATGATAAGGTGTGAACAGAAGGTATATATACAACACATAAAGTTGTAAGTCTTTGGGCCTACAATACTATAAGATGTATGTTTTTGGACCTACAATACATAAAGTAGCAGGTCTTTGGACCTACAATACATAAAGTAGCAGGTTTTTGGACCTACAATACATAAAGTTGTAGGTCCTTGGATCTACAATACATAAAGTTGTAGGTGTTTGGACCTACAATACATAAAGTAGCAGGTCTTTGTACCTACAATACATAAAGTAGCAGTTCTTTGGAACTACAATACATAAAGTAGCCGGTCTTTGGACCTCCAATACATAAAGTTGTAGGTTCTTGAACCCACAAAACCTAAAATAGCAGGTCTTTGGACCTACAATACATAAAGTTGTAGGTCGTTGGACATACAATACATAAAGTGGTAGGTATTTGGACCTACAATACATAAATTAGCAGGTCTTTGGACCTACAATACTTAAAGTAGCAGGTGTTTGGACCTACAATACATAAAGTAGCAGGTGTTTGGACCTACAATACATAAAGTTGTAGGTCCTTGGACATACAATACATAAAGTTGTAGGTATTTGGACCTACAATACATAAAGTTGTATGTCATTGGTCCTACAATACATAAAGTTGTAGGTCCTTGGACCTACAATACATAAAGTAGTAGGTCTTTGGACCTACAATACATAAAGTTGTAGGTCCTTGAACCCACAAAACATAAAGTAGCAGGTCTTTGGACCTACAATACATAAAGTAGCAGGTCTTGTTTTTGGACCTACAATACAAAAATATGTATGTTTTTGGACCTACAATACATAAAGTAGCAGGTTCTTTGGACCTACAATACATAAAGTAGCAGGTCTTTGGACCTACAATACATAAAGTAGCAGGTCTTTGGACCTCCAATACATAAAGTTGTAGGTCCTTGAACCCACAAAACATAAAGTAGCAGGTCTTTGGACCTACAGTAAATAAAGTTGTAGGTATTTGGATCTATAATACAAAAAGTTGTATGTCCTTGGATATACAATACATAAAGTAGCAGGTATTTGGACCTACAATACATAAAGTTGTAGGTCCTTGGACCTACAATACATAAAGTTGTAGGTCCTTGAACCTACAAAACCTAAAGTAGCAGGTTTTTGGACCTACAGTACATAAAGTTGTAGGTCCTTGGACTTACAATACATAAAGTTGTAGGTATTTGGACCTACAATACATAAAGTTGTAGGTCTTTTGACCTACAATACATAAAGTTGTAGGTCCTTGGACCTACAATACAGGAAAGTCAGTGGACTGTATGGTGGAGGCAGTGTGTAAGTAGCTAGGATGTGGCTGGAGGTAGGAGAGACAGAGGACTGTATGGTGTAGGCAATGTGTAAAGAGCCAGGATTTGGTTGGAGATAGGAGCAATAGAGGACAGTGTGGTGGAGGTAATGTGTAAGGAGCAAGGGTGTGGCTGGAGGTAGGAAAGACAGAGGATTGTACGATGGACGCAATGTATCAGGAGCCAGGATGTGGCTGGAAGTAGGAGAAACAGAGGACTGTATGGCGGATGCAGTATGTAAGGAGGCGGGATGTGGCTGGAGGTAGGAAAGACAGTGGACTGTATGTTGGAGGCAGTGTGTAAGTAGCCAGGATGTGGCTGGAGGTAGGAGAGACAGAGGGTTGTATGGTGGACGCAATGTATTATGAGCCAGGATGTGGCTGGAGGTAGGAGAGACAGAGGAATGTATGGTGCAGGCAATGTGTAAAGAGCCAGGATTTGGTTGGAGGTAGTAGAGACGGAGGACTGTATGGCGGAGGCAGTGTGTAAGGAGCAGGGATGTGGTTGGAGGTAGTAGAGACGGAGGACTGTATGGCGGAGGCAGTGTGTAAGTAGCCAGGAAGTGGCTAGTGGTAAAAGAGACAGAGGACAGTATGGTGGAGGCAATGTGTAAGTAGCCAGGATGTGGCTAGTGGTAGGAGAGACAGAAGACTGAATGGTGGAGGCAATGTGTAAGGAGCCAGGATGTGGTTGGAGGTAGGAGAGACAGAAGACATAATGGTGGGGGCAATGTATCAGGAGCAATGATGTGGCTGTATGTAGGAGAGACAGGGGATAGTATGGTGTTCTTTTTATAGCTAGGTGAATGAACAAACACGCTACACTACATATGTGTGCTTTATTGAAACAACTGTGTTATATAAGCAAGCATGATGTGTGTGTGTGTGTGTGTGTGTGTGTGTGTGTGTGTGTGTGTGTGTGTGTGTGTGTGTGTGCGCGCGCGCGCGTGTGTGTGTGCGCGCGCGCGTGTGTGTGTGCGCGTGTGTATGTGTGTGTGCGTGTGCGTTTGCGTGTGTGTCTAAAGCGATGCCTGCTGCCGGACTTATCTCTGTCGTTGTTTGCACGAATGGTAACTAATACATACTCCTATGCAGCGAACGCTTTTAAAACGTATCTATATAACACATAGTTTAACTTTAAGAGACACCGTTATACGACTGTGCGTGGCCTATTTCTACACGCCCGCTAGCCGGCTGCTAGCGGTCTACTGATAAAAAACATGAGCCGGGCTGGGTCGTTGGGTCATTGATATCGTCTGTGCATGGCCTACTTCTACACTCCTGCTAGCCGGCTGCTACCGGCCTACTGATAAAAACATGAGCCGACTTCGCTAGCGAGCTGGGTCGAAAGTACGCCTTTCGTTGCTCTCGGGTTTCGTATAGCTTATTAATACACACGTGTTATTTAAGAATATATAGCGTGGTGTTAACATGGATAAACTTTAGGAGTCATGGGTAAATTGTAGGAATTATGGGTAAACTGTAGGAGTTATGGGTAAAGTGTAACAGCGCATTATTTTCAAACATTGACATATAACGACAATATGCTGATGATGCACTTTCCGCGACGCGTCTGGTGCAGCTGCATGTCCTTATTTGGTATTGTTCTGTATGCGGATTACGTCAGCAGTATTTCCTGACACGTTTATAGCTTTCGTCAGCTGTACGTCGGTATGACAAGAGACTTTAGTCCTCTGTCTAACGTTTGTGGACAATATTGTGTCATTATTTTCAAATATTTAATAACATTTGCTTGTACTCTTATTGAATAGGGGAATTATGGGTAAATTGTAGGAATTATGGGTAAACTGTAGGAGTTATGTGTCCTGACACGTTTATAGCTTACTTCAGCTGTATGTCGGTATGTCAAGAAAAAAAAAATCAATAAAATTAAAATTAAACTCAGTCGCCAGGGGGCGCTCTAGACGGTTAGGGTTAGCTCCAGTCGCTAGGGGGCGCTCTAGGGTTACGGATAGGGTTACGGGCCAGGGGGCGCTCGGGCTACCCAGAAGGTTGTGAGGCTGAGCGCGTAGTTAAAATAAAAATAAAAATAAAAAAATATATATAAAAAAAATCAATAAAAAAAATAATAATAATTTAAATTATTTTTTTAATTCAAATTAAATTCAGTCGCCAGGGGGCGCTCTAGACGGTTAGGGTTCAATATATATGAGATACATTTGATGTACGCTGAGTCTTATTATTTTGTTTGCATAGTGTTCTGCGTATTCGCCAGGTGGTAAGCTTTTGGTCTCACGAGAGCTTAGTAGATAGAACATAGTTAGCAAGTATAATATTGTCAAAATTAAATTAAACCTAAATAATCCAGCCGAAATTGCTGTTTTGAACGCAGAAAAAAGCCTTATTTAAGGCTAACGTAGCAAGGAGAGAACATTATAAACAACATTAATCTATCAAAATCTAAACGTGTAACAAGCAACGTACTGAAATTTGCGGATGACACAAAATTGTTTAGAAATTAAGGTAAACAATGATGGTGATAAACAACATTTATAAATGTCACCCGCAGACCTGGGTTCGATTCCGCTTCAACGATTCCGACTCCAGCAGACCTTTACGATTCCGATTCCGATTCTAACTCCGGTTGTCTCGGTCCGATTCCGACTCCAGCAGACTTTTGCGATTCCGATTTCGATTCCAGTTGTCTCAATTCGATTCCGACTCCGATTTCGACTCCAGTACAACTTTTGATTTAATCCTTTAGAAGGGTTTGAATGATTCTGTGCAAACACTAGCAGTGAGAAATCAGTAAAAGTAAATTGCAATTAGCCATGGTCTAGGTATGACCAGGCCAGATCTGAACTAGGCATATGAAGACTGCCAATAAAACCAAAGGATTTAATCCTTCAAAAGGATATGTGGCTTCTGAGCAAACACTAGCAGTGACTGGCCAGTGAGCAGTGAGATACCAATAAAAGTAAATTGCAATTAGCCATGTCCCATGTGGAAGGACCTGTGGCTTTTCTGTGCAAACACTAGTAGTGACATTCATGACGATTCCGATTCCACTCAATGTGATTCCGAATACAACTCCACACCAAATGATTCCGACTCGGATTCTGATATATATATATATATATATATATATATATATATATATATATATATATATATATATATATATATATATATATATATATATATGTGTGTATATGTATATATATATATGTATATATATATATATATATATATATATATATATATATACACACATATTTGCGGATGACACAGAAGTGTTTAGAAAGGTTAACAATGATTCTGATAAACAACATTTACGAAATGCAAATGCCTACACACATGACACGGGAACTTGGATGTAAACTGTAAAATGGGAGAATATATTCTAGGTACTACCGTAATGTATATGAACGTTTCAGAGCAGTGTGGTATTGCAGCTTCAAGGGGTAATACAATTCTAAGGTTGATGAGGGAAATATAACATACAAGGAAAAATGCTAATTATACCTCTGTATAAAGCAATAGTTAGGCCTCATTTAGAATACTGTATACAAGCGTGGAGACCATATGGTAAGAATGATATAGATAGGCGTGAAATAATACAGAGTGGAGCAACACAAAATATTCCAGAACTGCGAGACCTTCGTTGTGAAGAACGCCTAAAAGAATGTGGTTTAATAACCGTAGAAACAAGGAGGTTAAGAGGATATCAAATTGAAGTATGAACGTATTGATAACAATATTGTTTTATCATCCAAGAAAGATCGAGGACACGAGGTAACATTAGTAAAGGATCTATGTAAATTGGATATCAGGAAATACTTGCTCTCACACAGGACAATTAATTAATGGAACAAATGATCTACAGATTGTGTAACTGCTAGCAGCGTCAATATGTTTAAAAACACGGTTGACACATCTCTGGAGGGCGGGTGAAAAAATTTTGGACTTTGGATAAGCCAATGGCTTCCTTGTCCTCTTGCCATCTGGGCCTTTGCTTTGCAATCTTGTTAAATCTCCATGTTCTTGTTCTGAGCAAGTCATTCGTGTTAATTTGTGCAGTTATCTTCAGCAGTTCTTTGTTGGAAATCTGTCGTCACCAATATAAAGTCGCATTAATACAATATTTCAGAAACCATTGCCTAACATCTCAGTAATTTGACCCTTGTCTTTCCTATTTGCGTAAATGAGATACGCAAACTACAAAAAAGATTAAATTGGACTATTCAAGAAACATATATTTATCGAAAGTAATAGCCTAGCCCTGAACAGTCAAAACTGAATTGTATTTATTTGAGATACATGAAGTGAAGTGAAAATGGAAATGGAAGGACAGTTCTAGCCCATGAGCAAATCACGCATCTTAGTCTTGGTGGAAAATTATCTAGGGGAAGGTAAACCCGGCAGACAAACCCACTACATTGGTCAACATGGGCAGTGCCGTGTAGTCCGACTAGATGACTCTAATTATATACTACGTCACTTTGTCAGAACGAAATTGGCTGCCGCGTGTGTGGTAACCGACACGCTGAAACTCCGGCGCCAACGATAAATCAGCGAAAACTCTGGGACGGGGGCGAACAGCTGCCTTCGGTTCTCTTGCGCTGTCCGGTAACGAAGAAACGAAGCGGACATGGGACATAGTTGTGTATCTTGGGGAAGGATTTAATATATAATATAATATATAATTATATATATATAATAAGGAGGTCGCCAGGGTGGGGAGATGTCAGAGATGGAAAGGCAGGATCATTGCTGAGAGGACATTGGTCAGAGGACATATTGTGTGTATGCTATGAGGCGGGGAGAATCTTCAGGCATGTTGAGCCGGAGACATAATTAGTTGTGGTAGGCGACATGAATGCACATGTGGGAAAGAGACAGAGCGGCGAGGAGACAGTAGGGAAGTACGCATGGGACAAGAGGAACAGGAAGGGATAATATCCGGTGGAGATGCTCGTCAGAAATGAGTTAGTGGTGGCGAACTTCATGTTTCAGAAGAAGGAGTAGCACAAGATAACGTACATAGGTGGAGAGAACTAAACGGAGATATACTTGCGTGCGGATTGTCCGAAACAAAGTTAGAGATAGCAAGGTTCTTGCGGGAGAGCACATAACAAGACACCACAAACCATTGAAATGTGGATAAGTAGTGGTATACAGAGACAAAGGAAGCAAAGGCAGGTGACCAGGTGGTGGAAAACAGGAGTTGTCCGAGAGGATTGAGGAAGGTGGGGGCGAACACTGATCGTCAAGCTGGCCAGAGGTAGATATGGCAAGGAAACAATTAGAACATCAGCAGTGAAGAGAAGGGACACTGGTGACTGGGGTAAAACAGGTGTTAGGCATTTGGTAGGAGTATTTCAAGAATCTACTAAATCCGGAGGGGGGATGTGAAATAGAGGTACCATATTACAGGAGAAAATTGGAAGCAATAACAGAAAATGAGGCAGTAAAGTAACTTAAAAATAGGGAAGGCTGTGGAAATCATTGAACGGATGAACTATCAGTGGAAATGCTGAAAGCATAGTGACTATTTTGAATCAACTGGCTGGTGAGGCTGTTTAATGTGTGCTTCACAAAAGGAGATATATCTACAGAGTGGCGAAAAGAGTGACTGTGCCGATACGGAAGGGGAAATATCCATGAACCAAAGTCATAAAGAGGTATCACGGAGCCAAGTCATGAAATGGCTAGAACAGATACTCGATGCTAGAGTGAGGACTATTGTGGAGAGCAAGATAGGAGATAACCAGGTGGGATTTATGAAGTGGAGAGGAACAGACGATGGTTTGTTTGTGATTAGAAGGTAGAAGGAGAAGAGGAAGTCCGAAAGTAAGACAGTGTTAAGAGTGATTTCGAAAGGTCAGGGGTGAACAGCCGATAGTAGGAGAGAATGGCAGAAGGTTGTGATAGATGAGGACGACTCGTCGCGAAGGCAGATGAAATTGAGTGACGTGATCCCCACCCCGCAAGGGATCGAGGGGAAGAAGCAGCAGAAGAAATTTCCATATTCCATATTCTCGCATCTGTTGAATAACATTTAAATGGCACATGCATAGGTGTTGCTTGTTGCTCTCCTCTTTGTCCTTGAAGTCCGGGGTGAGGCTGGCATCGATACCGGTCGTCGATTGTTTTTCTTTCTTCCGTTATTGATCCAGTTTTACTGTTGTCTCCACCACCCGTCTCCTCTCCCCATATGCCTCGCTCTCGTTTCAAATCCCCTCACACTACCGCCTATATATTGATTATTTTATCAAAAATAGTATTATTGTTATTAATCTGAGTATGGCTGGAGTCAGAAGTGATGTAATCATTAATCTTTGGATTGGTCTTCAGCTCGATGACGTCAGGTGTGACTACACCATCGCGCTTGAGCTGTACAACAGGGATGGAACGTGTCCTATCTGCACCAAGGGGTATTCAGAGGAGTATTTCAACAAATACCTTCCTCTCACAGTAGGTCCTCGGCGCACTGGGGTACGGAAGGAGGATTTGTCTTTGACAGTCAAATCGATGGTAGAGGGATTCAGCAACACTCTTCAAGAGACCGTTGGTGGTGTCATCGAGCTGGAGGCGAAAATTACACAAATCAGCAAGACACAGACTGAGCTTGACGAGAAGATCCAGGCTGTATGCGATGAAGAGGCAGGGTTGAAGGCTAAGGAAGAGCAACTGGAGAAAGAGTTGAAGGATAATGAAGAGCGACTGGAAAGGGAGAGGGAGAAGGTGGGGGAAGATCGGAAGAGGTTACAAGAGGAGATACAACGCATGTCTGAGATGAACACGATCCATGAGAGTCGTGTTAAACTGGACGTCGGTGGACACGTCTACACGACGTCAACGCTGACCCTCACCAAAGACCAAGAGTCGATGCTAGCAGCCATGTTCAGCGGCAGACATTCCATTCAGCGAGAGAACGACGGGAGTTACTTCATTGATCGCGACGGCACCCACTTCCGCTACATCCTCAACTACTTGAGGGACGGAGGCTTCAATGATGGCGCACTGCCCAGTGACCGCGGCATTCTGAGTGAGCTACTGACCGAAGCAAAGTATTACCAACTGGATGGGCTAGTGGCTCTACTACTATCTGTCTAACCAGACAACTCTAGCGACAAGGCGATGGCTAACTAAGGCAAGACATTCTCAAGGCATCATAAATCCAACTCTTTTCTGTTCTAGTGTTTATATGGAAGAGACAATTTGACATAATAATGACACTAATTATGGATATGATCGACTACAAGAGGCCGACAACGATTTAATGTAGACAAATTTGCCGTTTTTCCATGACATTGTCTTTGATAATGTTTCAGGCTACCTGGTACGGAGTTCTTGAAACATGTAGTAATAGCAGTAGTTGGTAGTAGCAGTAGTTGATAGTAGCAGTTGCAACACTATTTGTGATGGTAGCTATACACACACGCACGCACGCACGCACGCACGCACGCACGCACGCACGCACACACACACGCACACACAACTTTTTATCTAGGTTGTATCAATAACAATGTGGCTAATGGTTGGTGTTGCAGACGCTTGGATCATTGATGTCATTAAAAATGAAACGATTTTCAGGGAATGTCGTTGTCAACATCGTTCGATTCTCTATATTAATACGCTAACTTTGGGGGCAGTCTGGCCGTATCTCCTCCCAGGGGCCAACACCCACGCGTCTCTTTCTACGTTTCTTCGCGTCCTTGCAACAGTGGCCTCTGATCTACCAATTGGCGATGTATTTAAAAAACCACAAAGGCACTTATTTAGACTTACTAAATGTTTTTCTTTCTGGAGGACAAAGAAAGAAACAGCCGAATTGTGGCCGCACTGAGTATGAGCCATTCGATCCCCAGATGGCGTAACCGTCGCTCCACCCTCTGTCTATACGTTTTTATACGCTAACTTTGGGGGCGGTCTGGCAGCATCCCCTCCGCCGACATTCACTCGCCTCTTTCTACGTTCCTTCGCCTCCTTGCATCAGTGGCTCTGATCTACCAATTGGCGATGTATTAAAACAATCACAAACGCAATTGTTTAGAGTTATTTACTATTATGCTTTTATCTTGAAGCAGACTGCGATGAGCGGGTGGCGCACATAATGTTGTGGTAATATTGGCTAAAAGACAACGAAAGGCGGAAAACTGCTGTAAAAAATATGACGGAACCACATGAAGAAAAATGTTTTTAGACAATGACAGCTCCGCAGCTGAAAGTGCACGTAATTACAATAAACGGCGAATACTAATTATTTCGACTTAATCAGGTGGATAGATATATGTATATATGCAAAACTCGCATGCAGCAAGACAGCGGACGAACTTCTGTATCGCATACTGTATAGTATAAACATTGTCCACTAGCACTGCTAGATTTGATACTTTTTACCCCAAAAAATGCACTTTGATTCAAATTGCATAATGTCCGGAATACGCATATAATATCCGGAAATACAAGTCCGTATCTAGATAGTGGCAAAGGGAGATCACTCGTAGTTGTGTAACGTGTACGTAAACAATGTTGAAGTTTTGTTGTTGTGTTACTGTAAATTCGGGTCATATAATGCGTTTGTCAATAGGGGCATAGCATGAAGCAACCTGCTTATTTTCTTGGGAATCCTTCGAATGTTCACTTGTATCTTCTAATGCCCCTCTGCAACACACATAAACATGTGACAACTTAAAGCATTCATCCACTAAGACAGTATACGCAGCCTAAGTCTTCTATGCAATTCGCACCATTGGTGTGCATTGCGTACAACACGGCTTACCGAAGTGATTTGAGACCAACACGATGTTCCATATTGCTAAGTCAATTTACCACACACAAGAGACACGTGCGTCATATCACGTACGAAAACGAAGTATTGGGAAGGACATAGAAATTCACTAAAAATGGTTTTACTGAAACTTTCTAGCGTGGTTTCATGAAGCTAGTTAAATACGTAATAGAAACAACACATTTACCGTAGAGATTGTTACAGTCGTTACGTGGACACGATACAAAGACACCAGACGTAGGGGAGACCGGGGTTAGTTGTAACACGGCTAAGTTGTAACATATGTACTACATGCAAAACTGCTAATGATAATTATTTCGCAGGGTACCATTACGTTCATTAATAGTTATAACCATAGTACGTGTGATTTCACGTGGATCCGTTGAAGAGGTACAAAATGCCGCTATTTTAAAGAAAAAACTATTATTCTACTTGTTAAGAGTTACTTAGCACATTACTTAACCTATGCTTTTCTTCCTTTGGTAGTTCTAGTCATAAATATATGTTTTATGCGTGTTTTATGTAATTACACCTTTCATGAATGGATCAAGTTGTAACATGTTTCCAGACAAATTGCAACATTACGGTGAGAACTGCAATCCTGAAATATGCTGTTTTTGTTACAACTAGCCCCGGTCTCCCATAGTGCGCATCATCACACCTTGTAAACGAAAGCAGCAACATCGAAACAGGTTTTGTAGTGTCTACTCTCTGTATATAAAATGTCACATTGTTTTGTAGTGTCACTACTCTCTGTATATAAAATGTCACATTGTTTTGTAGTGTCTACTCTCTGTATATAAAATGTCACATTGTTTTGTAGTGTCTACTCTCTGTATATAAAATGTCACATTGTTTTGTAGTGTCACTACTCTCTGTATATAAAATGTCACATTGTTTTGTAGTGTCTACTCTCTGTATATAAAATGTCACATTGTTTTGTAGTGTCACTACTCTCTGTATATAAAATGTCACATTGTTTTGTAGTGTCTACTCTCTGTATATAAAATGTCACATTGTTTCAGCAGCTGGAATGTGGTCATGCATGGCTGACTTACCTAAACTACTATCATGTGACAGCACCCGGAAATGTTAATTGTTGATTCCCCGTCTGGTCGTTGCTGGAAGGAAATATTTAATTATATATGAATTACGTACGTTTTACAGGCATAAGTCAATGTGCCAACACGTCGTTATATAAAATCAATGTTCACGCTGAGAGGATTTATTATGGACAGCACTTGCAAAAAAACTGTTTCTAAAGCAAATATGCTGCATATATCGTAACGCTAACCAACAATTGCTACATAATCTGCATCTAACAGATTTTGGTAACTAAAACCAACAATAACTATTGAAACAATTGGACACTATAATATAGTGTCCAATTGTTTAAATAGTTATTAACCACCGCAACACTGCAAAACAACTTAAATAAGTATACTTAAGGCACAGCGATCTCCTCGATTCTACTTTCGTTATTTTTCAACCTAACTTACTGAAATTTTAGGATAACATTAGTTATACATAAAAACAATTACACCTATTTATTAAAATTTTTATGGTCCACCAGGTGGCGGTGGGGTCGCCCCCTACTTTAATTTTGGTTCATTCACAGCGATGGACATATCTGGAAAACGGATAGACCAAATTCATTCAATCTTGGCACACTAATAGAATACATAAAAGGGCAGACTATGACAGTCTGGTTTTTTTGTTACTTTCCAAACAATTTTTTTATGAATTTTTCAATCTTTGCTATTTTTCGAAAGTCAACATTTCATCAAAGTCATTATATTACATGTAATCCAAATGCTGTATCTAAAATATAAGACTGTCATAGTCTAGCCCATTATCTTGATGGGAAATGCTGAAAATATCAAAGGATTCTGTTGATAAATAGCCGAGTTAGACAAAATAAGAGATTGCTCATCGGCAAAAAACATTTTATTGAGAAAAATGGCATTGAAGTTTGTCAACCTTCCAATAAAAAATTTCGTAGGTAAAAACAGAACTGCAGTGATAACAGTTCACACAAAGCTTCTACAGTTGATTGTCTTTCCAATGATATATACTGTTCATCATTTGGTTGTGTGAAAATATGTATAAAAATTAGACGAGACACCAAAAATATGTGACCATTATCATTACACAATGGTACTGCACGACTAAAACTACAAACTGTCTTTTTCCAGTTGATTGTCTTTCTAAAAGTTCAAAGTTCAATTGAAGCCACACAACAATAGGTGTTACAACACCATCACAGCTAGAATTCACCAGCTAGAATTCACCAGCGGCATAGTCACTGGCTGAAGCTTCGGCACTGGCTGCACGAGTAGTCATGCGAGCCTGTCGCATAGTTTTTGTCGAAGCTTCAGCCTGCCGCTCAGCTTCGTGGAGCCGCTTTCTATCGGCCTTCTTGGCTGATGCGATGAGTCGCTCTCCTGAAGCGATGCCCATGTTGGCAGCAGTGACAGCCTTCACGTGCCTCGAGTAGGACTTGTGCTGCAGGGGCTCCATGTCCATGAAGCGGCACAGTTTCACAAGTCCTGCATGGCCCAAGCCCATGGTTGCTGCCACAGCCTGGCGGACGACGACAAAAGGGACGTTACCGGCTTTCTCTTCATCGATCCGGTCGGACGACAGCGTCGAGTTCAGCACTGCCCCACACGTAGTGCAGTACGTCTCGAACAGACACACAAGGCCGAGGCGACGGTCGATAGCACGGATCTTCAATGTCGGCTCACTGCACTCTCGACACGCCAGGCCCTTCACCAGCGCTGACAGCATGCTGCACCGAACAAATGATGTCTCGATGGGGTGTCGACGTCGCTCAGCAGCACTGATGCGTTCACGCAGTGGCAGTCCCTGCCGGTATCCAAACTTTCGCTTGGTAGCAGAGGTGGGGGTTGTGGCTGCAGATGTTGATGGCTGAGGGGGCTCCAGCTCAGAATCAGCCTGCATGGAAAATTATTTGTTATTAGATTGTACATATGACAATTAACATAATATAAAAACTAACAGTCAGATGAGCTGGACAGTAATCATTGACATCAATAAAACAGGCACAGGTTTTATGCTAGGCCAATTGGCATTGTCATTTCTGTAATAATTTTTATGTCTAACATGACAATAGTATAACAGACAACATAGATAATCAGGTATATACCATAGTATAATAATACAGACATGAATGTTTGCAAAATTGAAAAAGTAAACATACAGATATTCATATTACAGTGTCACTGACAGTGTGACCTAATAAATTAGCCTAGTTTTATGGCTTCTTTGAATGTCGGTGCCTGGATAATATTCAGCCTTCAGGTATTCCAAGTTGGCAAGACATTAGTTGCCAGAAAATATTATGCATAACAACCTGATGCAAACAATGACAGCTTATACGTACGTCAAGTTCTGTCGACGAGGGCATCTGCTCAGGTTCAGCCTCAAGCTGAAGTGGTCCAGCACTGACACTGTGTCCAGCCACGGGTGCATCGGCACTCGTGTCAGCTTCACTGTCGCCTTTCTCTCGTTTGCGGATCACTGACCGTGCTATACTCAACTGTCGGCATCTAGATATCGGCTTCGTACCAAACGACCGCTTGGATTTCCCGTATCTTCCGGACATCTTCCGTAAAATACAATAATACGACGCGAAGTGAAAAAACCAGCAATGGCGAACGGAGAAGGGAATTTCCTTTGTGACGGCTTTCCCGGCCGACAGCCAATCAGCGCGCCCTACTGGGGGGGTGTGTCCGTTGTTGACCAATCGTAGCGACGCCATCGCTCCACAGGAGGTCCTCTTCTAGGTCAAAATGCTCAAAATCTACCAGGGATTTTACAGAACCACTGCTACCATGATGCACTGCGAAAGTGAAGCTACACGTGGATACCAAATATGTTGGGGTGTTGACAAAGATGGCGGAGCATGCGGCCGTCAAGTGTCGTATTTTTCGATCGCGGTTGCGCAAGATTATCACACCAAGACAATGGGCCTGTTATAAATGTTCGTTTTTATTGCATTTGGAGAATTTATTCATATGTATAAAACACACAGATCGACAGTTAGATAATAATAATATATTAATATGACAAAAAAGAAAATGACCAAAAAATAAATAAAAATCGAAAAAAAATAGATTTTTAGGAGAGCGTGTCCCCTTAAACAACCAGACACCACCAATGAGACCAGACAGCCCCAACGAAACGAAATACACCCTGACACAGAAAACCAGACGAATTATCACTTTATTTAGTGCTGTATCTCACTTGTTCTTCGGGATAGACGCTTCTGTTGCAAGGCCAGAGGCAGCACAGACAGCGTGCCCAATGCTTCCTCAGCTTCGCCGTAGACTCCTGCTGATTACCAACAGCGTCTGCCGGTTGCGCGTGGGTACCCAACTCGAGGGTGGAAGAGGGGGTAACCTTCATGGTGCGTTCCTCTTTCTACGGCAGATAAACGACGGAACCCTCTTACGATGCATTTGATTTCTACTCTCGTTGCCAGATTGACAACGCCGTATCGAAGTAGTACAATATAATGATAATGTCACGATAACAAGTTGATAATATCCCGATAATAAATGGAGAAATATGTGGATGGGAGTATTCACATGTGAAATATGACATTTGGTAGTATGCTCATATTGCTTCTTTTGGATGGAAAAGGCAAAATGCCAGTAACAGTCCTCATGTATATATATTCAATAATCACTTAAAACGCCAGCGCGCATATAGCCAACATATTTTGTGTATATATATTGTGCTATGCATCAGTGAAATAGCAAATAAAGATAATTGTCACATATTCTACGTATGACAGCCGGAGTGTAGGATACAGCATGCCAAATTCCAGATCTTTACAATGCCACCAATTATTTAATATGTTGTAGGCCCTGTAATGTTAACCTTTTAAAATGAAGCTTCTTAATTTGTGAAAAAGGACAGAATTTGTATTCAAAATAGACACGTTTGTTGCTATAGCTAACAGGCTTGTGTTTGTAAACATGCGGGGACCCGCCGTAGAGATTCCCACATAATAATCACAGCCACATGGGTTAGTACGACACCGCAATCGTGCAGAATGTCACGTAAGGTCACTTGGGTTCGTAAAATCCGAAGTAAATGAGCATAGAGTGTAAATATACACACACCAATATAAATTCTTGAAACAAATCCCTCATTGGTGGGATTTTAATTCAAAATCGTATGCACGTGTTCTGAGTTGATTACAAGTAAGATTTCGATAATGTTTCAATGGTTTTATTTGTTACTGTTCGCAACACATTTCCTGCCAGCATAACTTTAATCACCATACTTGAACTGTACCTTGCAGTAACAATGAAAACTTCAACCATTTCGTTTCCAGTTTCACCTACACTGCTTTGAAATGAACATTTCATGCGGAGTCCCATTTCTTTAATCAGTTCCGCCATCTTCTTGTCAAACAGAATGTTCTGTTTTGCGAAGTCGAAGTACAGGTTGTTTAGCACCAGCGGGCCTAGCCAGCCATCTGGCTTGTAGCCAGGCTCGACTATCAGTGGAATGATGTCCCGCCTCTTATTGTAAGCATACTCGCCCTCTGGAAACAAACACGTACTGATTCATACTGAGGAGATGTTGAAAATAAAGACCTATGGAGCCCTGCTGTTTTTTGCTTGTGCTTAAAATATAAAACTGTGGCACTCACCTGGTGTAGATAAATTATGTTTATTTTTCAAAGTGTTAACGTTCCGTTAACTGGTGTTAAGAACTATTATATGCATGCATGTGTGTGCGCATGTGTGTGTGTGTTCACGCGCGCGCATGCGTTTGTGTTTGTTTACGCGCGCGCAAACGCACGCACACGCACACACACACACACACACACACACGCACGCACGCACACACACGCACGCACGCACACTCACACGAACACGCACAGTGAACATTACATTTCCACAATGTATGTATTCACCCGTTCTGCAGTTGGCGCTGTCCTTGTATTTGGTAGAGGCAGCAATGAGCACTACACTGGCGTCCTCCACAGCCAGCGCCATCGCCTCCAGTGGCGAACCACCTGCCAGAGGTCGGCGATACAGGCCTGTCATTAGTTAACAATGTTTCCCAATTAGGGTCGCTGTTATCTTTTTAGTCTTATGCGTTTATATATCAAAAAAAGGAACATACGATGACGTCTCATTGAGGTGACTTGTCTTTAGTGATTTGTTCATCGCTGATCGAAAGCAATACACTTTTACTCAATTTACTCAACATCAAAGATGAAGTTTCAATATAATGTAGGAGACATAAAAATCAAATCAACACTGAAAATTCCTTATAGCCAGTGCCCCTGTGAGATACCAATGCAAATATCAACAATCTAGATTCCACATCAACATTCAGAAATGTTCGCAAATATTCAAGAGTTCCTTTCAAAGACAGTTTCAGTACTCGTGGTCTCCATGTTTCCAGTCAACATTTAAAAGTCCGTCACAATTATATAATTATTTCACTTATTTGTACATGTGCAATAGTGAGACAACTTGCGTAATAAAATACCATTGCCAAACAAAAGTACTAAAAACGTTGATGGGCAATGTATTTGTTGTAGAATGAGACGTTGAATGAACCATCGAGTATTTTAGTTAAATCGATGCTAGTGTAACGTAGCTACAGTGGTGGGTGTTTTCTGGTATGCTGGAGAAAGCTAGTGCCAATGCAAGTAGCATGAAGTTGACTTACTCATGTTGTCCAGGTCCATCCAGACTTCGTAGCCAGCACTTTTCAGCTCGTCCCGTATTCGTTTCATCAGCTCCTGACTGCCCCACTGGTAACTGATCATGACGTGTTTCCTGCCGTCTGTACACGATAGGTAATTACGATCAGTCATAGCATGAATATTATCAATCATTCATACTACTGTTGGTAGCGATCAAGTAATCAATATTGTTGACTTAACCACCGAACAAAATTATGATTTTAACACTGTATGAATCAAGTGTGCTTAATGTGATTAAATGCCGAATATTCCAATATGTATGCAAACCATATGTAAGGAAACACAACATCGGAGGATATATACACCAATGTTCGTGTTTCATAATAAATATCGTGATGTCATCTGTTTTCAAGAATGCAAGCAAGTGGCATATAACATAACATATGTATAATATAAACGTTATTTAAATAATTATTGATTCGTTACATGTATGTTTATGTGTTCCTACCAGTGCTGTCTATTCCTTTGGCAGCTGTGTCGGCCGTGTGGTTGAAGTGTTCGCCCAACTGCCAGAGAGCGCCTTTAACTTCTCTGCATAGTTGTTCATCTTCGCTCGAAGCCAAAGTACGCAATGCTACCAACATGACGAAGTTCCAGTATTGATGTCATGACGAGGACATCGTAATGACGAACGTTTGACTACTGATGTATTCTCCTTTTGGTGTCGGCGTTCTGAAACCCTAGTCTCAAATAGGCCTAAGCCTAGTAGTATTTCAGGAGCTATGTTTGATCAATTACATGACGTTTCAATACCAAAAATATATAATTACAATGGTGAATGTGGTCTTAGAATGAAACATTCCACTTTTGAAATTCTCGACATAATACATCTCAGCAAACAATACCCACTGGTGACTTTTCAACTGTCCACTGATTTTTATCATGCAACAAACACTAAATATGGTAGATACCACCTAGCAATTTAGGAATCTTTGTTCACATGGATTTAACAATGAAATATAATGTGTGTGTGTGTGTGTGTGTGTGTGTGTGTGTGTGTGTGTGTGTGTGTGTGTGTGTGTGTGTGTGTGTGTGTGTGTGTGTGTGTGTGTGTGTGTGTGTGTGTGTGTGTGTGTGTGTGTGTGTTTGTGTGTGTGTGTGTGTGTGTGTGTGTGTGTGTGTGTGTGTGTGTGTGTGTGTGGGTGCGTGTGCGTGTGCTTGTGCGTGTGCGTGTGCGTGTCTGTGTGTGTGTGGGGGGGGGGGGCGTGCGTGTGTACGTGTGTGTGTGTGTGTATCAACGGAATGAAACATTATTAAGAGACAATTGACACATGACTGAGCCTGAGGCATGTTCAGTTAGTTTCCACGAAGACACGCTTTAAGCGTTCTTAATTATATATACCCATTCCTATTTATGCATGCTGTGTTGATTTTTCTGACCTTCGACACACCCCGGCTCCTGGTTAATGAAGGCTCTGCACCGGAAGGCGAGGCACCGTATTCCTTCGACGGCAAGTCTACGCTCCTCTTGGTCGCCGATCGTCAACAACCCTGTATACAGTGGCAGCGCCCCCAAACGGACAATGCGTACTTTGTTCGAGTCGTTGTTCGCGAGTTTGTTCAATCCCTGTTGAGCATTTACGATAGAGTATATGTTCTGGTTATAAAAAACAAAAACAATCTACATTCGCACAGCAGACATGCAAATTACTGTACGAGCTAAAGTGAACGGTTCTGCTACTGATTTAGACTCTCAAGTAAGTTGTTTTACTTTTGTTGCGACGACTCATTTAGTTAGCATCACACGACAACATCACACGACAACACAGGCATAATTGAATTCGTTTCTGATGAGATTCCTTCTACAATCAGGTTATTGTCATTTGATATCTACCGAAGTGTAATTACAAATTACCCCGAGCAATTCGTTTGTAGAAAATCCGTGAATTCGTGGTCCCGTTTTCACATTGTAGACCTGGAACAAAAGATTTAACCGAAAGTTACACCAATTAAAAGATTCACCACGTTCCTTTGATATTCCATGTCATCTTCGAGGGATGTTGTGACGTGACGAAGGCTATACCCACCAATTCGTGTGATACCAGACAAATTATAGTACACTAAATGTTGACATGGTAATTATATGATAGTCGCTTTCTTCATGCTACCATAACCTGTGGCAAGGTTTTGGATTTAAAATGCCAGACCAACCTGCGTCATAATTTGCACTAAACAAGTCTCATTTATGTTGTATGTATGATTGTGATAACTAGCAAAAATACACATCCTCCGAACGGGATAAAATACCCATCCTCCGAATAGGATAAAATACCCATCCTCTGAAAGGGATAAAATACCCATCCTCCGAACGGGATAAAATATCCATCCTCCGAACGGGATAAAATACCCATCCTCCGAACGGGATAAAATACCATTTTGTTGGCATCGTCTATCCACATTTATTGTTTACAGTTATAGGAATACATTCCATTCCACAAATAAAATGTCAATGATTTGGCTGGGAAAATACCTGTGTTGGGTGAAACCACCAGATAATGTTTCATCTGGCTCTGCAGTGTTTGCATAAACTGTGGACGTATTTTAAACAACGTCAGTACTGTATTGCTAAATGTAAGTCATGCTGCATAACAAAATGTGCATAACATGCTGAAGCGTTACACAGCATATGTTCGCAACAAACAGTAGGTTACGGTGAACGTTGTGTATTTATAAGCTGAAGGAGGATGTTGTTGTGAAGAAGAGTTTCAGAAGGAATATGGTGACGAGTCAGCTAAAGTGGGCTGGACACGTGGAACAAATGGAAGGGGAACATTTGAAGAAGGGAGCTGATGTGTTTAGAGTGGAGGATAGAAAGAGAAGAGGAAGACCGGGACAGAGATGGGAGGACTGTGTGAAGAGAGATTTATCGGGGATGGGGTGGGTGAAGAACGAAAGCGAAGGATAAGGGTAGTGGAGAAGGGCGGTGAAGACGGCAGTAAATTGGGAACAGCGACAGAAGGAGAAGGAAAAAATCGACGACCACAATCGATGTCAGCCTTACCTCGGACTTCAGGGATAAACAGGAGAGAAACATTTATAACTGCGTTCTGGTGTTGTTACTCTACCTGACGCAGCATGTGGATGATGAACTGAATGTTGTCGTCATCTGAGTTGATCTTCTCGTTTTCCTTTTCAGTGACGATGTCCGCCAACAGGATAATGACTATGGTCCTTGTCTTTGGGAACGCAGCCGACCGAAATTTGGTCAATATGTCGACGGCCGAAGCATCCCGATAGGCTTTACGCGCCTCGTCACATTTCTACAGTAAAATATTAGTAAAGAAAACACCTAACAAATACAATCTATCGAGCAGGCATAATTATGATCGGGGTTTAGAGCATTACATACAGTGCATTCATAGGTCCAGCCTCTTGTCATGAAATAAACCAACTTTTGTGTTTGAATTTGTAACCAACGTTTCCGTCTTGGAAACGGCTGGAATATGCTACACTACAACTTATAAACCGACACAGATGCCGTGGAAAGCGAATGTAACCAACCTTCAGGGCATTGTAAAGTATGCACATCATTGAGAACACGCAGTTCTTGATTCCCGTGTTCTTCGCTCGGGCCGGGTCTAACTTTGGATCATTCAAGTATTTGAGAATGTTCGTGTGTAGTCCGTCGTCGACCACTTGCCGGCAGAGGACGGGAGACTTGTCCGTCGCATTACACATGCTGAGTGCCACGCGACACATGTTACTGAACGCGATCGAGCGGCCGTCTGGCCCAGACCAGTCAACGTAAAAACATTTCGAGAAGATTTCCGCGAACAACGTAGCCAGGCCAAGTTCGACAACAGCGTTTGTGGTCTCAACATTAGCCTGGGTTGGCTTCATTTCCTTCATTACCAACGCGTCGCTGACGAACTGTGGCGAAACGGGCAATGTGTTAGCGGAAGTATGGTTGATACAGCAGAAAATGTTCCCATTCCAAGTTAGAAAGCATGTTTTTCTTTAGACATTTCATGAGATCCAGTAAACGTGAAAGAAATATGTGTAAATATTAAGAGAGCATCAGAAAAGTGTGGTCATATATTCCTAGAATTAACTGCAACTAGTAATTAAATAGCTAACAGTGACAAAGTATCATAAATATGGTTCCATTAATAATAATCTTTGTTGTGGACATGCCAAAAAGGCATTTTAAGTTTCTTATTACTTATAAACTATAACAGATTATCACACCAGAAAGAGATAATCGAGTTCCATTTGACCAAGCTGTTTGTACTGTTATCAAAACCATTCCAAGAATTACCCGTTATAAAGACACACGTGAAGGCTAATAGGGACATTTTGGTAGCATCAACCGTATATTCGTGAACGTATGAGCTAGGATACCACATAGTCTAAATAACGCACACGACACATATTAAACTATGTTTAATAATATGAAATTCTAGTCCATGGATCATATGTGTTTCTTTTGCAAATCATGGTATAGACCACAACATTAACAAAACATGATTGTTGTTTAATGTTAGATGCCGTAAAGTGTTTCGCCAAAAAAAAATGGTTGCCTAACTTGTGCCACTTCGGCTGTTATTTCTGCACTATTTGTGATAAATTTATGACCCCGATATGAGCAAAACACTGTCATCAACGTCAACCACGAGGACCAGTGTTTGTAATGAGCGAAAAATGCATTTCTCCCACCTTGAGATCCTTCTGGCATCTCTTTGTGTCGTATTCTGTCGCCTCCCTTAGGCGACGCATCGTTTCTCGTAATCTGTCGACGCATATCGACGCCTTCTCCTCCGACACAGCCCGGGTCTCCGTGTTAATGATAGGCTCAGGTTCGTTGTCTGACATCGTTGGTGCAGGAGCGTTTGTGTATCAACTGTGCGATGCTGTAACGCAAGAACGCATAGGTATCAACATAGGTGTCAACATAGGTGTCAACATAGGTGTCAACATAGGTGTCAACATAGGTGTCAACATATGTGTCAACATAGGTGTCAACACCTACTCACGGAAAAGCGAGAAAGTGCTCTCGAAAAAGCGAGTAAGTCACTTGAGCGTTTTTCGTCGGTTGTCTTTTTAACGTACTGTAAACCGGGGTTACTTTGAAATTTGTTTGCCTTGTTTAGTTGCCTGAAAAACCTGAAGGTGGAAGTGCGATTTCTACCTACCAGTATCGGGGCTCCAGCTACAGACCTTCTAAAGACATGCATTAAATATATACAGACAATTACTTTTTTCGTTGTTTTCCATTTATAGGGTGCTCAATGTTACCTCATGGTATCTCATTACCTCGGGGATATCTTGAACATGTAGACCGTCATCCATTTGTTCTCCTGCTTTTCACAACGAGTTCAATTACGTAGCCTCAATGGGGTTAGTTTTTATGATTCCCTCTACTCTTCTTCTGATTACCAGATGCAGAAAAAAGGAATTCGTGCCCCAAGGAAACAAGTGTATAATATTGGAGTTAAATGTCATAGATCGTTACTGGAAGTGTTATTAGAAAGAGGTGTCCTATTGACATCATCAACATGATAATTATGCTCAACTGAAGTAAACCTTGTGTATATCAACTTTTTGAAAAACGCCCAACCCATTGCCTACACATGCACACGATCTGTGTGCCCATCTGAAGCACACTTGTCATTTAATCACTTGTCATTTAATCGTGCCTGTCATCGCACACGAAATCGTGCCTGTCATCGCACACATGTCATTGCCTACACATGCACACGATCTGTGTGCCCATCTGAAGCACACTTGTCATTTAATCACTTGTCATTTAATCGTGCCTGTCATCGCACACGAAATCGTGCCTGTCATCGCACACAAAACAGTACCCGGCTTCACTGCTGTCATTCTCAATTCTTCTCTGTTTGCAGCTCGCCGTATTCTGATTGCTGTGCGGCCCTTGTGTTTTGATTCGCTGGTTGCAGCACTTTCTCTCGGATTGATTTTCTTGGTCCTTTTTCTTTGATTTGAGAGGACTGTTCAGACATCATCTGCACACGTGAATGAGATGGCGTTTTGTTGTGAGGGGGCGGTGCAGGCGCACTTTCCAATTTCCTCCGTCCGTGTGACTAGGAGATTTTTGCGCGTCCCTGTTCACGATTATGCTTAATGATTTTGTTTTGTTGCGCCTCTGAGCTCAGGTTCCTGAGGATATAGGCGCCGTTGAAGGTAATTATTGTTATTATTATTTCGCAACTCTAGATTCGTAGTGCCCAGCATATTCTCCTATTGGTGAGTACTAAACAAGAATAGGAGTTTTCTTTGGGAATACGTCTTCCCCATCCCTGAAGACGGTATCGTGGTGGATGTTTATAACATTGATTGATCTTTTGAGGACTTTGCTTATTGCCATTATTTCAACTTCTTCTACCATAGAGGTTTGATTTGACTTCAAACTGATGCGTTCTGAACTTGAAACATGCGCCTTTGAGGCAAGCCAGCATGTAGTGACTCCCCTTACAAACCGATATATTCATCAACGTGTTCACACATGAACTGCATGGTTGTAGCCCTCGAGGCGTCGACGTGAACCCTTTCTTTGATTTGTAGCACTGGATCGTTAAGAAAGCCTGCGGAATTTGTCACAGTTGTTTGATGGGCAGCATTCGTGCTAGTCACTACACAGAGGAAAAAGCAGTGTCCATCGCGTATAGTACGGATTACAACTCGAGGCGCTGGACACGGAGGGCCTACCACAGGTTGAGGGCCTACCACAGGTTGAGGGTCTACCAAACGTTGGGTCCTACCAAAGGTTGCGGGCCTATCACATATTGGGGGTCAGCTGGAGACCGAGGGCCAATTGGAGACCGAGGACCAATTGCAGACCGAGGGCCAATTTGAGACTGCGGACCAACCGTAGACTGCTGGCCACCTGCAGACTCGGGTTCAACTGGGGATTCGGTTCTAACTTGAAATTCTGGGCCAACTGGAGACTGTGAGCCAACTGGAGACTGTGGGTCAACTGGGAATTGTGGGCCAACTGGAGACTGTGGGCCAACTGGAGACTGTAGGTCAACTAGATACTGAGGGTCAACTGGAGCCTGTGGGCCAACTGGAGATTGTGGGTCAACTGGAGACTGTAGGCCAATTGGAGACTGTGGGTCAACTGGAGATTGTGGGTCAACTGGAGACTGTGGGCCAACTGGAGACTGTGGGCCAACTGGAGATTGTGGGTCAACTGGAGACTGTGGGCCAACTGGAGACTGTGGGTCAACTGGAGACTGTGGGTCAACTGGAGACTGTGGGCCAACTGGAGACTGTGGGCAAACTGGAGACTGTGGGTCAACTGGAGACTGTGGGCCAACTGGAGACTATGGGCCAACTGGAGACTGTGGGCCAACTGGAGACTGTGGGCCAGCTGGAGACTGTGGGTCAACTGGTGACTGTGGGCCAACTGGAGACTGTGGGCCAGCTGGAGACTGTGGGCCAGCTGGAGACTGTGGGTCAACTGGAGACTGTGGGCCAACTGGAGAATGTGGGCCAACTGGAGACTGTGGGTCAACTGGAGACTGTGGGTCAACTGGAGACTGTGGGCCAACTGGAGACTGTGGGCCAGCTGGAGACTGTGGGTCAACTGGAGACTGTGGTCCAACTGGAGACTGTGGGCCAACTGGAGACTGTGGGCCAACTGGAGACTGTGGACCAGCTGGATACTGGGTCAACTGGAGACTGTGGGCCAACTGGAGACTGTGGGTCAACTGGAGACTGTGGGCCAACTGGAGACTGTGGGTCAACTGGAGACTGTGGGCCAGCTGGAGACTGTGGGCCAACTGGAGACTGTGGGCCAACTGGACACTGTGGACCAACTGAAGGCTGTGGGCCAACTGGAGACTGTGGGCCAGCTGGAGACTGGGTCAACTGGAGACTGTGGGCCAACTGGAGACTGTGGACCAACTGGAGACTGTGGGCCAACTGGAGACAGTGGGCCAACTGGAGACTGTGGGCCAACTGGAGACTGTGGGCCAGCTGGAGACTGTGGGTCAACTGGAGACTGTGGGCCAACTGGAGACTGTGGGCCAACTGGAGACTGTGGACCAACTGAAGGCTGTGGGCCAACTGGAGACTGTGGGCCAGCTGGAGACTGGGTCAACTGGAGACTGTGGGCCAACTGGAGACTGTGGGCCAACTGGAGACTGTGGGTCAACTGGAGACTGTGGGTCAACTGGAGACTGTGGGCCAACTGGAGACTGTGGTTCGACTGGAGACTGTGGACCAACTGGAGACTGTGGACCAACTGAAGGCTGTGGGCCAACTGGAGACTGTGGGCCAGCTGGAGACTGTGGGTCAACTGGAGACTGTGGGCCAACTGGAGACTGTGGACCAACTGAAGGCTGTGGGCCAACTGGAGACTGTGGGCCAGCTGGAGACTGGGTCAACTGGAGACTGTGGGCCAACTGGAGACTGTGGGTCAACTGGAGACTGTGGGCCAACTGGAGACTGTGGGCCAGCTGGAGACTGTGGGTCAACTGGAGACTGTGGGACAGCTGGAGACTGGGTCAACTGGAGACTGTGGGCCAACTGGAGACTGTGGACCAACTGGAGACTGTGTGCCAACTGGAGACTGTGGGCCAACTGGAGACTGTGGGTCAACTGGAGACTGTGGGCCAACTGGAGACTGTGGGTCAACTGGAGACTGTGGGCCAACTGGAGATTGTGGACCAACTGGAGACTGTGGACCAACTGGAGACTGTGGGCCAACTGGAGACTGTGGACCAACTGGAGACTGTGGACCAACTGGAGACTGGGGGCCAACTGGAGACTGTGGACCAACTGGAGACTGTGGGCCAACTGGAGACTGTGGACCAACTGGAGGCTCGGGCTCAACTGGAGACTGTGGGCCAACTGGAGGCTCGGGATCAACTGGAGATTCAATGATTACTTTTGCTACTGTTCAAAGTTGCCCCACAACATATCAATTTGTTACTGCCACATGCGATCGCTTTATGGTAAAAATAAAATAAGTACACAACTTCACATATGTATAACCCACGTCGTGGACACTTTTAAGAACCTGGCAGAAATGCACATACCTGTGTGTAACTGAAAGTTTGTCGTGTAAAAATTGGGGGTTTTGCAATGACAATTCCCTCACACACACAAAATAAAAAACAAAAATATAATTTTATTTAGGGATACTGCTGACCGAATCTTTTCTGAAAAAAGTTTCCCTACTGTTCAAAGTAACCCCTGTTTATTAAGGTCGCCATTTTGATGTGTCGTTATCATTCGCGGTAAACGCACGCGCTAAAAATGTGAAATAAATTAAGACTTAAATAATTAAATGTGCATAGAATGGTCTCGTGTGAAACAAATAGATAGATATTACCGTGAATATTGTTTATTTTTGAAATATACAAAAAAACGGGACATTTCGTCCGGGAAAGCGGGACCAGGGGGAAACGGTATTTCCAGCCGGAAATGGTAACGTTGACACCTATGAGAATTATTCAATGTGAATTTCCAATAATGTATCACAAGTTCGTAACAACACGTTTTAATGGTTATGCAGATTGTGTGGCCGCTGTGGCAACGTTATTTCGAATCGTACATAAAAATATCACTTACATATATTATGAGCGATAAAATGGAATTGTGTTGTTTTGTGACATACAATCGTTGGAACGGGCTAACAATATAGGCTTCATTTTAGACATCAAGATATTATCACCACTGGTATTCATTGTCCTGAAGGCTGGATACATGCAACAGCTATCAGCGTTCGCCAAACCAGGCGTCGAGTTCCATGAAAGTACAATCAATGACGGGGAAGTAGAGCCGCTTAATTTCGGATGTTATTGTTGCAATGTCATCGCTCTGGCCAACCCTCATCTCCACCACGCTGTGTGAAAATGTGTCGTTTTCGTCTCGGTGCCAGCTCATTTGGCTGCATTACATGTATTACCCTCGATGTCGTCAGCAAGTTTTCGAATCGCTCATCTCACATTCCTGGTGATTTAATTTAGCTCCAAGCCTGGCGGAAGATGCCTGTGACACAATCTGATTCTTCCTAACACGTTGCAAACATAAAATCAATTGCCTGTGTAAACAGTTAGATTTTATAAACGTAAGAATTATGTGATGGTGAAGGGCAATAAGATATGTTATGATGTTGCTCAGCAATTGAGTTGTAGAAAATGATGTACCAATTATTGTTGCTTTCTCATCGAGGAAGGTCAGATGATCTCACTGTTGAATGTGTGTGTCCTTTGAGTTTCAGGTCTGCATTAAAACTATGTACACACGCACGCCCGCCCGCACGCACGCACGCACGCACGCACGCACACGCACGCACGCACGCACGCACGCACACACATACACGCAAGCACGCACGCACCCGCACGCACACACGCACACACGCACGCACACACATTGTTCACAAGTCACACCACTTTGAAACTGCTAGTCAACTGAGTTCGAATACACCACAACGCCGAAACAAATTCACAACTATCACCACACCACGATACATTTTAAACATACTTTGGAGCCGCACAATGGGTACGAAAACCTGGAGAGAGAAACCCAGGAAAGCCTGGTTTTCCCTCTCCAGGTTTTCGTACCCAGTGTCAACATCTGCTCACGGAAAAGCGAGAAAGTGCTCTCGAAAAAGGAAAGCCTGCACTCACTACATTGACATCCTCAAACGTGACACAGGCGTGGGAAAACAAGATATTATGGCTGCAAGATAGGAAAACATGAAAGGCCATTGTGATTCGAGAAACCCATTCGACATAATCAAGCAAGCACAATACAACCTCTGGTTGGTCGCCCTTCTCACCATTCTGGAATATACGCACTCTGAAGTTTTACACAAAATACAGGTCGTAGCATGTCTCCACTTGCAAGGCTCTACTAACCTTGATTGCAGGTAGAATGGCGACAGTTACTCTTCAGCCGGATACAATTGTACGTGCTACTTATGAAGCCGTGTGCCAGGACAACGACATTGAAAGCAGCTCGCAGTTACCACACAATATTCAACAACCCTCAGCCATCACACTATATTCCGTGACTTAGGCCTATGTGTTGAAAACAAGGCTGCGTCGAATGTAGTCCTGAAATATCATAGCATACTCCACGAATTAACCAGCGAAACATCGATCACATATATCACACAATAGCCCACGAATTATGCGTCAACTGGTCCGTTGCTGTGATCGTTCGTCTGAAACATTTCTCTCCAGGTCAATCGCCACTAGTTATGTAACACATGTAGGCCTACGGTTCGTTCTTCATAAATACTTTGTATTACTCGGTTGTTGACACACAATCAGACGAAGTCAATTAGCGCCGAGTCGTCGTTGCATTAACAAGAATCGATGATGATAGACACAGGTAGAAGTCTCTGGGGTCGGCGTCTTATTTACCGCGCTGACTGAAGCTGCACTGGTATGCATGTTTCGACAAAGATCGCTGTGAATCATTGGCTATGTTTAACGCCTACCATTGACAACTAATTGACTCATTCGATCAACAACAATTCGAGTAGGCCTATATAATGTGTGTTTGTGTCAAGACATGCAGACGAACCGTATCCAGACCTTATAATCTTGACACGGCAATTGTTGTGCTGTTGTCGTGCTTACATTTTTTTTCAGCCGTCGAATCCACTTGTTGTATCTGCGCGCGCGTGCATGTGTGTGTGAGTGTGTGTGTGTGTTTATATATATATATATATATATATATATATATATATATATATATATATATATATATATATATATATATATATATATATATACAATAGAAAGACTGCATTTGTGTCGACCATCCACTAGACGTGGTACAAAAGCCGGAATAAGACGATCCAGGCCAATAACCAGGGTGGCCAGCAGACGGTGTCATCAGGTCAATTCTATTAGTAAACAAACTGGTGTCAACAATTCAAACTTGATACAACTGACATCGAGGGGAACAGGGAATTGGTCGTTCATTGCGCGAAGCTCGCCTGACCTTCGTGCAAAATTAGCCTTGATCAATGTAAGATCCATTCGCAACAAGGCGCTGTTCGTGCGTGACTACATCGACGAACGCGAATTGGACGTCGTCGCCTTGACGGAAATTTGGCTGGGAGAAGATGAAACGACTGCCGTGTCCGAACTGTGCGGAGAGGACTTCACGTTCGTACACCAGCCACGTGGTGGCGCTCGCCGTGGCGGAGGCGTGGGAGTTCTCTTTCGAAAGACACTACAACTCGTTTCATGTGCCGATATTGACACCCATGCGAGTGAGATATGTCGGGTTATTTTGCGCAACATCCGCATCGGCTGTAGCATGCGCGTGATCGTCGTCTACCGACCGCCAACGTCCGATTTCCGCTCCTTCCTGGATGATGTTGGGAAGGTGTTGTTCATCTCCGCGGCCCACCCTACTGAGACTGTCGTGTGTGGGGACTTCAACACGAGATATGGCGATCCGACTTGCACTGACGCAACTAACTTGGCCGATTTGCTGGGGACTTCAGGCTTCGTACAACATGTCAAAGGATCGACCCCCGAGCGTGGCAACATTATCGATCTTGTCATCACGTCGGAAACGTCAGACGTTATTGCCACTGCTGATAAGCCTACAACTATGATCACCGACCAATACGCAATTGAATGCGAACTGCATCAGCCAAAACCAACGCGCCTGAAGCGCCACGTCGATTATCGGAGGTACGCAGCGATTGACAACAGTCGGTTTGCAGCTGATCTGGCGGCTGCTGATTTCAATGCTCCTGAGTTGGACCCGACAGCCCTTCTCTATCGTTATGACTATTGCCTACGCACTGTCGTTGATGAGCATGCCCCTCTCGTGTCACGGACTATTGCGGTGAGGCCGATGACCTCATGGCACGCCAGTGAACTGGCCGAAGAAAAACGAGCTCTGCATCGGACCGAACGCCATTGGCGACAATCAGGCTTAACAGTTCATCGACAAATTTATACGGACCGGCGTAACACTTTCCGGAAATCACTGAGGAAAGCACGCTCTGAACACTATCGAGCAGAAATCGAGAAAGCTGGCGGCAACATGCGCCTGATCTACGAGATCGCAAATGCACTTCTGGGTCGAGGCGTAGACCGGCCCCTACCCGAAGGGTCAGACGCAACCCACGCGGCACTTGCTACCTTATTCCAGCGAAGCTTCAC